>VDFB02000008.1:103932934-104181583 GCA_007258455.2 Sequoia sempervirens | reverse complement strand
GGGTACCTAAACATGAGAAGGGTCCTATAGGTTAGGGTGGTGAAGCAAAACACCAAGGAGGTCTTACAAGAAAGACCTAGAGCAGGAATATGTGATTGATTCCTCCAACCCCCCTTGCCATCAGATTGGTATCAGAGCAGTAAAATATTTGGGGATTGACCATTGTATGTCTGAGATTGAGTCTAGTGGCTCCACCATCATGGTGAAAAATGCAGAATTGGCCAAGATGGTCGAAGGACAAGAGGAAGACAATAGGCTATTGAGGGAAATAATAGACCAACTTGAGCAAGCATTGAATGATGCGCAGTTTGAAGGGTACCAAAGAAAGAAGAGGTTGCAGAGGAAGACAAGATCCCTGAACCTGACTTTGTTTTGAAAGAAGAGCCTTTCTTGAAGGCATTGAAGGCTTTGAGTGGAAAATCACTTGAAGGCATACCACTGTTTAGTGGAAAAATGGAAGTTGAACTAGTCATGGATTGGATAGAGGGAATGGAAAACCATTTTGAATGTGATGGAGTCACTGAAGCACAGAAGGTAAAGGTGGCCAAATCAAGGTTAAGAGGTTCTGCCTTGACATGGTGGAAGTTCATTCAGATAGAGAGGGAAAAAGAAGGCAAGCAACCTATCTCTACTTGGAAGGGAATGGTTGCCAAGGTAAGAGAAGCATACATGCCAGATGATTATGAGATTCAGTTGCATAAGAAAAGACAAAGCTTGAGGCAAAGAGACCAAGATGTGAACTCTTATATTGAGGAGTTCCAAAAACTTTGTATGAGGTCTAATGTTTCAGAAGATGAAAGTCTCAAGGTGGCTAGATATCTTAATGGCTTGAAGTGGAACATCCAAGAGGAGATGACTCTTCTAAGTCCTAAGACAGTACACCAATGCTATCAATTGGCTAGAAAGATTAAGGAAAGAAGTAAGAGGAAACAAGAATAGGCTTCTAAGGGTAGAGGCAAAGGTAGAGATCAAAGAGGGCATAGAGGTGGAAATCAAGGTAGAGGGATTGAACAAAGAAATCAGGGAGAGTCTAAACTCACAAAGCATGGACGTGAAACAACTTCTAGAGGAGGCTATGGAAGAGGTAGAGGACCTCAAGGAGGTTCAAATAGAGGAAGAGGAACAGGTAGAAGTAACTCTTATTTTGCCACTATGAAGTGTTATAACTATGGACAAGTAGGTCATCTAGCTTATAGGTGCCCAGAGAAAGCATCTTCATCAAATACTGAGAAGAGAGTGGCATATGCACAAGAGGACACCATGAGTGTCAAGTCACCAGAGGTTAGTCACATTGAATCAGAAATGGGGGAGAATCTAATGTTTAACAGAGTTCTAATCAGACAACTAGTTAAAGAAGAGCCAAAGCAAGGAGAGCCTTATTTAGGGAAAGATGAAAAATATTGGGAAAGGTGTGCAAGGTTATAGTGGACTCAGGGTCTATTGATAACATCATCTCTAAGGAGGTAGTAAGGAAGTTGAAATTAGAGAAAATGCCCCACACTAATCCCTACAAGGTGACATGGTTGAACAAAGGACAAAGCATTCTTGTCAATGAGAAAACAACGGTGGAGTTCTCCATTGGAGGGTACAAAGATAAGTTGATTTGTGATGTATTACCCATGGATTCATGTAATCTTCTATTGGACAAACCATGGCAGTATGATAGAGATGCCATCTATGATGGAAAGGAAAATACTATCTCATTCAAAAAGGATGGAAGAACATTCAAGTTGCAGTCACTATTAGATGAGGAAGAAGGACAGTCAAAGACCCCTAGTGTCCTATTAAATAGTGGCAAGGAGTTCCTTAACACTCTACATCAAGGAGGGGAAGGATATGTGGTCATGATGCAATCTAAGGAGGAAGATAAGACTGAGAAAATAGTCATACCAGAAGTAGTCCAAAAGTTACTTGAGAAGTACAAGGACATAGTGATGGAACACCAGCAACATTACCTCCAAAGAGAGCCATTAGTCATCATATTGACTTCATACCAGGGGCTTCATTGCCAAACAAAGCAGCTAGAAAAGTGCAGGAGTTATTGGATCAAGGATTGATTAGGAAGAGCATCAGCCCATGTGCAGTACCAGTGGTCTTAGCAACCAAGAAAGGAGGCAAGTGGAGATTATGCATTGACTCAAGAGAAATAAATAGTATCACAATCAGGTATATCTTCCCTATTCCTAGGATTAAGGATTTAATGGATTGTCTTGGAGGAGCTCAGTATTTTACCAAGTTGGATCTCAAGAGTGGATACCAACAGATCGGAATCAAGGAAGGAGATGAGTGGAAGACAACCTTTAAGAAAAATGATGGGTTGTATGAGTGGAAAGTTATGCCATTTGGCCTCTCTAATGCCCCTAGCACATTCATGAGGCTCATGAATGAAGTGCTTAAGGATTTCACAGGTAAATTTGTGGTGGTATACCTTGATGATATACTCATTTTTAGTAAGACAGCAGAAGAACATCTAAAGCATGTGGAGTTGGTTCTTAAAAGGTTGCAAGAGGAGAAGTTAGCCATCAACCTAGAGAAATGTGAGTTCTTCAAACAAGAGCTTGTGTATTTGGAGATTGTAGTATCCCAAGGAACATTGAAGATGGATCCAAGCAAGGTGGAAGCTATCCTAAAATAGCCTACACCAACCACCAGGACAGAGGTAAGAAGTTTTCATGGATTGGCTCAGTTTTATAGAAAGTTTATAAGAAACTTTAGTGGCATATGTGCACCAGTCCTAGATACAATAAAAGGTGGCTTAAAGACTAAGTTTAAGTGGACTCCAGGAGCTAAGAAAGGTTTTGAGAAACTAAAACAAGAAGTGGCAACTCAACCTATACTTTTGTTACCTAGTTTTGACAAGTTGTTTACAGTAGAATGTGATGCCAGTGGAGTTGCAGTAGGAGGAGTGCTAAGCCAAGAAGGCAGACCTATAGCTTTCTTTATTGAAAAGCTCAATGAAGCTAAACAAAAGTATTCTACTTATGACTTGGAATTATATACTTTAGTGCAGTCACTTAGGAAGTGGAGGCATTATCTCCTACCTAAAGAATTTGTGGTGTTTATTGACAATCAAGCACTTAGCTATATCAACACTAAAGAGAAGTTGAGTAATAGGCATTTTAAATGGATGGAGTATCTTCAAGCTTTTACCTTCACCATCAAGCACAAGAAGGGACAGATGAACAAGGTGGCAGATGCACTAAGTAGGAGATTGCTAACAGTGCAAGAGATACAACTAAAGAGCATTGGAATAGAGAGTTTCAAGGATCTCTATGGTGAAGATGAAGATTTCTCAAAGGCCTACAAGGTATGTTCTGACTTTGAGAATCATTTTCATAGTCAATACTCAGACTATACTTTGCAAAGTGGATTGTTATTTAAGGGAAATCAGTTGTGTGTGCCAAAAGCTTCTATGAGAGAGAATCTTATCCAAGAAAAGCACAATGGTAGTCTTAGTGGTCATTTTGGTATCAACAAGACAATGGAACTAGTGCAAAGGTTCTACTATTGGCCCAAATTACCAAGGGATGTCAGAAGGTATGTGGAGCAGTGTGTAGTTTGTATGAAATCCAAAGGGGGAGCTAGTAATGCAGGTTTGTATCAACCTCTACCCATTCCAAACAGACCATGGGAGTGTGTTAGCATGGATTTTGTTGTAGGACTCCCTAAAACTAAGTCAGGGTTTGATAGTGTCTATGTGGTGGTAGATAGATTCAGCAAGATGAGTCATTTTATCCCTTGCAAGACCACACATGATGCTAGCTACATTGCTCACCTTTTCTTCAAGGAAATTGTAAGGATCCATGGTTTTCCTTTGAGCATTGTATCAGACATGGATGTGAAGTTCATGAGTCATTTTTGGAAAACTCTATGGAGCAGATTAGGTACCAACCTGTCTTTTGGATCAGCTTACCATCCTCAGACCAATGGAAAAATTGAGGTGGTTAATAGGGTGTTAGGTAACCTTCTAAGATGCCTAACCAAAGAGTATGGATAGACATGGGACTTGGTCATATCACAGGTTGAGTATGCATACAATGACAGTGTGAACAGGACTACAGGGAAGAGTCCTTTTGAAATAGTGTATGGAATGCACCCAATAGGTGTGTGTGAGCTCAGATCTAGGAGCTATGGAGCATAGGAGTGGACATGCAGAGGACTTCACTCAGACCATGAAAGAGATTCAGGAGCAAGTAAAGAAGACAGTCATCGAGGCTACACAAAAGTTAAAGGATAAGGTAGATTTGACAAGAAAAGATTTGCAATTTGCAGTAGGAGACTATGTCATGGTTCACCTAAACAAATCCAGGTTGCAGAAGGGTACATCAACCAAATTGCAGATGAAAAGAGTGGGACCATGCAAGGTGTTAGCCAAGTATGGGAAAAATGCATACAAGGTGGAGTTACCAGCAGATTTAGGGATTTCACTAGTGTTCAATGTAGCTGATTTGATCAGATATAAGGGATCAATCAATGACTTAGATCAGAATAGTAGGGAGATCTTCAAGGATGTAAGCAACATAGCCTTACCTACTCAGACAAGCTACAAGCAGAGAGGATCTTGGAGTCAAGAGTGAAGAAATCTACAAGGCATAAGGTGTACATGGAGCATCTTATCAAATGGAAAAACAAACATGAATCTGAGGCTACTTGGGTAGATGAACTGAGTTTAAGAAGTAGGGCATTGATGTGTCATTGATCTCTCCTCACATTCCTTAAGTGTTTGTGCAGAGAGGGGGAGAATGGTGCAGGAGCACCTAAGGAACAACAGGCAGTTTCACTAGGCAATTAGAACATCTAGAATGAAATTTTGTTTTGTTATCATGAGGGTCATGTTGACCATTGAGTTGAGGAGATAGCTTAGGGATGTGTTTTATCTCTAGGATAGAAGTTGTGAAAGGATGGAAGAGTTTAGAAACTCATCTTACTTAGTTTTCTAAAAATTGGGAAAAGTTGAAAAACACAGTGCATTTTACAACTCTTGCCATTATGTAACTAATATGTCCGACCAAGGGAGCATAACTGATTGAGGAACCATATTTAAGGTGTGCCTCGACCTGAGAGCAAGGTTGGAAGTATTGGTATTTTGGAAACATTTTGTGAGTTGAAAGAAAAATAGTTTTTTGTGGGTTATTTCTGATTTTTGCTTCATAATAGAGCTTTAATGGATTGAGGTTGTTACTGTGTTTTGTGGAGGATGTAGTTTAATTTTTTCTCAAGCTTAGTGTGCCAACTTTTAGTCTTTTTGTTTCACTTTCAATCATTGTTTGTAAATAGTTCATTTTAACCCTGTTGCTGGTCTGAACCAGACAGTTTGTAAAGAATGGAGTGCTAGACCACTTTCCCACCGTACAAATTGTACAACCCTTTGGGAATAGTGACTAGAATCCATGTGTGTACATATGGTAGGTTCTAGGTTTGGTGTGAGCACAGGAGCTGTCAGCAAAGTCTTGCCCTAGGCGAGCCTAGAAGAGTCCGCCTAGGGAAGACAAGCAGTGCAAAGCACTTAACTTGCAGGGGTGATTGATTTTTATTGTATCTCCTTTTTGAGAAGGAAGGGGGAGGTCTTACCAAGGTCTGGTAAGTAGAAGGAGGTTACACTAACTCATTTGGTGGGTGAAAGTCTTGACAGATTGAAGGTAACCAGAAAATGGCTTAAAAACCCTAGTTTATGCCCATTTTCAAGCTGTGGCTTTGTACGGCTGATAAAGGCCCAAGACCCCAAAAATATTTGAGAGGTGTGCATTTGAACCAAGGACCTCAAAGGAAGAATGAGGTGTTCTTGGGAAAGTTTGGAGCAAAGAACAGTTTTCTCGGAGATGGAGGCCTAATTGGGGCTCTTGGGCTAGTAGCCTTTTTAACCCTAGATGAGGGTTTGGTAAAATTGATGAAAAGGTGGAGTGTGGTGAACCTTCAAGAACCCTAGGAGGATGGTTTGAAACTATTGAAGGAATCTCTACACCCATGCAAGGTCTAATTGAGAGTTGAGGTATTGTTAGTCTTTTAGGGCAGATTAAAGGCTAAGGAAGAGTTAGAGTTATTGCACCAAGATTGGCTTGGTTGGTTAATTTGTGATAGTAGTGGAGTTGGCCAGGAGAACCAGGGGTACCTAAACATGAGAAGGGTCCTATAGGTTAGGATGGTGAAGCAAAACACCAAGGAGGTCTTACAAGCAAGACCTAGAATAGGAATCTGTGATTGATTCCTCCAACCCCCCTCCCCATCATTGACACTTCAATGAATGTTGTAGATGCACTGTCAAAGCACATAGAAGTTCAAATGGTGTTTTGATTCCATGGGCCTTAGGACCCTGAGAAGATAATTTCATATGACTCTTGCAGGTCTTCGACATGTGGGAGAATGTTGGGATTAGGGTGTCTCAACCTTAGAGTCCTAGCATTTATTTATTTTTATTTGATGTATTTATTCATATTATAATGTTTATTAGCCTACCAAATGTGTTGTCACCTTGTGGGACTCATCGATGATGTGGCATCCTACATGGCAAGTGGCATGTAAGTATTGTAAACTACATTTGTGGAGTAGGCGTCCACTTTGGAGGACCTAGATTATAGGCTAGATTGGTGGCATTTGTCAAATGTTGCTATTTCAAGAACTATGAAAAATTATGGCACTTGTTATGACAATCTGTGATATTTGTAAGAGTTAACTATGCATATTGAGTTATGATGGGAAATGATTGTTAGAAGTTTGTGTTGTCAATGATGTCAACAGATCTTTTTTGTTGCATTCATGTCAACCTATGGAGATGCTTTGATTGGTTGTAATAAAGCTCTGGAATGCTGCTCTTGACTTTCTTGATAATTCTCTTGATCACCAAATTCACTAATAGTTTCTAGATGTCTTTCAAATGATGCAATAAATAGGTATTTATATGCAATTTTTCTAATTTCCACAAATTAAATCTTGATGGCCGATTATTGGCAACTTGAATAACAAATGATAAAATTCTGACATCAACATATTTGAATTTGGGGCTATGTAAAATAAGGGGACGAAACCGCCATAGTGCGTCTTTGTCCCAACCCCATTTTTTAGAAATTAAGGTGTCAATGACAAAGTATTAGATGAATGCATTTTTTTCTGCTTGCAACTTGTTGGTAATTGTTAAAAATAGGCCATAAAGTGCATAATTTAGGAAATTAGGGGGTTCAATCAAGTCTAATAATTTTAAGGGGGAGAAAAATATAGTGTGAAATGGTCAAGGGTGACAATTTATGATGCTACAACTAGAAGTAGAGAGGTAGGGAGGAAGGGAGAGTTAGAGATAGGATGGGAGGAATATAGGGAGAGGTAGATAGACATAGAGGATGATGTAGATGGGAGATAAAGAAAAGTAGAGATAGAGACAAAAGGGTAAGGTGGGAGGGATATAGGGAGAGGTAGGCAAAGAGATGGAGGGCGACCACATTACCCTAGAAACATTAAAATTAAGTCTCAATCAGATAAAAGGGAACATATCATCATCCCTTGGAAATTGTAGTTCTTTGAAAATCCTAGATTTGAGGAATAATAATGTTCATGGGGGCATTTCTACTTCAATTGAAAGTTTGAAAAGTCTTTGCATCCAAATATTAAAATCTAATAAATTTGTTGGCAAGACACCCTCAAAATTATCAAACTTGCATAATCTTTAGATATTGGATGTGTCAAGCAACATATTTTCAGGTGTTATTTCAAGTGGCTTTATGAAATTGAGTGCAATGACAAATCAAACAGAACTCAAAACATCTTAAATTAAATACTACACATGTTGGTAGGATTTATATAGATAGTATAAGCATTGAAAAAAACACAAGCTATGGAGTATTGGAGAATTTTGAGATTAGTAAAATGCCTTGATCTATCAAACAACAATTTATCAAGTATAATACCTCTTGATATTGAATCCCTCAAAGGATTGATAATTTTTAATGTTTCAAGAAATCATTTCAGCGATGAAATTCCAAAATCCTTAGGAAACATGGTACAACTACAATCACTTGATATTTCCAAAAATGAATTATTTGGGATGTTGCTTGTTGAGTTGCAACATATCACATATTTGAATTACTTTGGTGTGTCTCATAATAATTTATCAAGAATGATACCACAAGGAGGAAAAATGATGACATTTAATTCCTCATTATTTTCCAACAATTCAAATCTATGTGGCCTACAAATCAACACATCATGCTTAGGAAATCATTTTGTTTCTCCCAGTGATCAAGAACAAAATAAGAAAGTGCTGGAGGAGGATATATGGTGGGATGTGGGAATAGGAATAGGCTATGCACTTGAGTTTTCAGTTCTAATTTGGGTGTTGTGTTTCAACAAATCTTGGAGTGCAAAATGCTTTAGAGTTATGGATGGTATTATTGATTCTCTTTTTCAAACAGTCAAAGAAAAATTGTATCTTACAAGATATGATATTTTTTTATCTTCATAAACCTATATATTCAACACACCATAAATGACAATGTTCGGACCACCAACAAAGAAAAAATAAATTTACTTCACAAATTTTCTATGTTGTTAATGATTTTGAATTATATCACAAATTTTATTTATAATGTTATGATTTTAAACAGTTTGTACAAATCTAATGAAGATAATATCCATGCTTCTTCTGCCCAAGTTTCAATTACAAGTGAGCAATTTCCTGTTGAATATATAGATCAGGCACTAAAATTCCCAAGTGGAGCACGCTTTGGTCCTCAATAAATGCAGTTTCCTCTTGTTGTAAATAAATAAGTACAACTTCATTTATATGATTCTATTATTATCAGTTCCATCATGTCAGGCACTTTCAAAGTTACATAGGTACAAAGTCAATTAGCCAGAAAATAACATTTTTTTGGAAAACATTTATTTTATGTGGATGTTACTCAATTCTGATTTTTCATGGTGTTTTTCCATGACTATAATGAATCCACGTAGCAACTGCTAGAAAAAGACATTGATTTCTAAACTTTCAGTATACAAGAGAATACTAAAATTTAGCATAAGATTATCGTGAAATTTCAAACATCCAATTAACATTATACATGTTCAGCCGTTAATTATGTTTTTGAGATTGCTATATTAACATGTCAGTAGTATTTAGTAACATTCCATTTGCAATAATATCACTATCTCTCCTTGGAGGTTCAAATTCAGCTTATGTCTAAGCTAGTTTAGCATGGTACTCTTTGCACATTTTTGTAGGGGATAAAATTCTCATCATTTATTTGAGGGAGTGCTCCAATTCAACCCGATGTTTGTTTCATCATTTATTTGAGGGAGTGCTACAATTTTTACTGGAGTTTGGGACAAATTTTTATATGACATCCTATTCCTCTATCTGCTCTTCCAGAAATAGCTAGTACTCACCTTTAATTTTGTATAAACAATTTTGAAGTTTATTGGATGTATTATAACAATGAAGCAACACTTTTATTGCGTCAAATAGGCAATATCTTACTTTATAATTAAATGCTTCAATTTAAGAAAATTGATATGGTTGAGAATTTTATTAATCATATAAAATGTGTTTTGTCTTGTGGTCTATATTGTTCTCTATGTTCTTTAGATTGAATCTACCTCTTTCACATTAATTTTTTTATGAAATTTTAATGAGTTTTATGTAAAATTCTTATGAAATGCAATAATTATAAGATACATACAAAATGGATTTGTTGAAAAAGATTTAAAAACTTTCAATTAAATGAAATTGTAGGTGTAAAGCTAGGCTCTGCAAATTTTTCTAGCATCCTCATAGTTTATGCATAAAATGGGAGATTTGGAACAAAGTAAAGACATCCCTCAGAGCATAATATAAGGGGCATATTTATCAAATTTTGTTACATTTCAAGTGCCCAAATAGACATGTAAGAAAAATGTAGAAGCATAGATAAGACACACCAACTATTTCACAAAATGTCTTAGAAATGGAATGTCATGATTATAGAATATGTTCAAAATGAAATTATTAAAAATGTCATATAAACTTTAAAGAAAATGCAACTAACGGTGTAAATCTAGAGTCCTCAACCTTTCATAACATCTTCCTTGCCTATACTTAAATTAAAGCTCTAGAAGAGGATATGTACATCCATCAAAGCATAATTGATATTGGATTTTTGTAAGAAGTAGTAGTTGCAATTGCCATTTTTTATCACCATAGCCTTCATAGGGACTTATACATAAAATTCAATTTCTCAAATAATTATAAATCGCGAGTCTATGTTTGTGGCTTATATTGTATGGATGAGATTTAGAGTTTTGCCTAGTTTCTTGTTGCATTGTGCTATGATAGTAGCTTTGCTAATATATTGATATCAATTTAGATTCATGCTCATGGATCATTGATTTTATTTAATTTTGTTGAAGTATTTGTTGATGGTGTTTTCGTGACAAAGAAAACCCGTAGAATACAATATTCTATCTCTCTTGAAAGGTAATTCTCAACAATAAATCACTGAAAGATTACCCCAAGGTCTCTCGGGTGTTAGGTCATAACAATGCATAAAACAACTCAGATAAAATGTGAAATGCTGGTAATCACAATCGGACCTTACTACAAGCAAACTGTATCTTTCAATTTATCAGATGATCTTGAATCCTAAATCTAACCAAATAATAAAGAAACAACAAAAGATAGGGATGCAAGGAAGTGATAAGATCTAAACTACTAAGAGGATAAACAATGTAAATAACATATATCTGGAATGGACCTATCTCAAATAACCAGTTCTTATTCGACCCACAATGCAATCTTACAAGAACGGTGCAATCTTCTGAGGAATTCAGATTTTCAAATCATAGACATGCATCTACAATCGAACTTAAGCACATTGAATATACGGTCCAGGTTGACTTGCCAGCCTACTACAATCAGATAGTTACTGGGAGTATAGACCAGAGATAGCTACAAACATTCCAAATATGAAATCATAGACATCATTTATCCAATTGAAACTAATCTATTTTTGAATACTAAACCCTAAATCTTCAAGCAATTTAAAAGATGGAACAATAAGAACCATGCACGATGAAATAACACAAAGGATTCCACCAGGAAAACCACAATGTCTCCAATTGTATTAATCACCAAAATCTGCAACAATTCAACTGTTCTGATACAGTATTTGCTTCAAGAAGAGACTAAGAAATTCTAACTATTACTCTTGCTTATCTCTATTACTGCTTAGCTAACCAATGTCTAACCCTTACAATGAGGCAAGAACGCCTATTTATAGCAAATTCCCCCCAAGACATGTCGGCCCAGCCAAACATTTTTCAAAATAATAAAACCGCCAAAACAGGTCGGCCAAGGAAACGAACTAAGGCACACATTAAATGCCATCATCCAAGTCGGCTCTGACACAGTCCCCAAGGAAGTCCGGTCCAATGCATGCCCCATAGTAATAGGGAAGCACAAATCTCAAAATGAGCATTAACTGCCGCCCCCTTTATCCTTCTTCTGTCCGGATGACCCTTGGACCCTCAAGAATATCCCGTCCAACTCAGCAATAGGTGGCAATGGAAAAACCCTAAGTCGGCATTTAATGGAGTCTGCTTCCTCCTTGGACCGTTCAACAATCTTGTTCCAATCCTCCTTGTTGGCCATGTATCTATCCATCACTGCCATGTAGGTGGCTGCATCATCAAGTAGGTGGCCAGTGACAGCTTCATCAGAATCCGGGGCATAAATTTCATGCCACCACTCCTTCAATTGATCCAAGCTCAGATACTTGGGAGCTATCTTCTTCCTCCCTGTCATTACTTCAAAGAAGGCAATGCATCCATCATAAACTACAGTAAGCTCCCCATCAATTTGCTTCTTTCTCTTTAAAATTTTCTTCAAAGCCTTCTGCCTGATCTGCAGCGCTTCGAACCACTCCCACGGTTCATCCACCCTTGAGGAAGGAAGGATTCCATCTTTAGCCAATTGATCCTTGCCATGTCCCAAGATAACCTTCGATTTCTGCAGCAGGAGATCCATATCATTCTTATCCTGGGACAGAATATACTCCAACAGCTCCTTTGCCCGGACTGCATCCTTCCCTACAGATAAAACTGTCTTGATAGCATCATCTCCTTTTGCTTGTACACTCATTAACCAGTCCGTGGCAGCCTGAGCAGAGGTTTTCATCTTTTCAATTCCAGAAATTGTCTCCTTAGGCAGAAAGCCAGGGGTAGCAGATGAAGAAGGGTGAAGTGACTGCAAAGGTTTCATAACCTCCTCCAAACACTTCCTTAACCGTTCATTCTCCTTCTTTAGCTCATGTTTAGTTTGGGTCCCTCAAACTCCTCAATATCCTGCTCCATGGAGGCCGGCCCGAGGTTGATTGTCTGGACATTATAGTCCTGGCTTGTAATATCCTCCCTCATTTTATCCGCTGCAGGGGTGGCAATGTGGACTACCCTATTGTGCGCTTCATCCCTTTCCACCTGGGAGATGACCTTTGCAGCCTTCTTCTTCTTTCCTTTGCCAATTTTCGACAACATTTCATCCCAGTCCAAGGGGGTGTCCTCAACAATCACTTGCTTCTTCCTCGCAAGTTCCTTTTCTAGCCAATCCGGGGCTACAGGGTCAGTCTGGATTTCTTCCACCCTGGCATTTTCTGGCTCCTCTGTCACTTTCTCTTCCTCTGCAGTTGTTGCCTTATCATCCTCCTTCTCCGGAAGCTGCTCACCTGGATCCACCTCTTCAAGTTCCACCTCTTGCTGCACTGGTGAGGGAGTCTTGGCAGGGATATTCTCCTCTGGCTCTGGTGATCCGCGGCCTTGGTCAATCTCCGGAGAATCTTCATATTGCACCAACGGAGAAGTGTGCCCTTCTTCTGTTCCCACCTCAAGCTCAGCCGCCTCACTGAAAAGTGTTCCTTCCTTGAACTGTTATGCCTCCCCGCTAGTTTCATGCTCATCCAGATTCTCTGGTTCAGGTGCGCTTGGTGGCGGAGAAACAGACTTTGGTGGCTCTCCAACCGGTAACTTTGGGGAGGAGTCCCTCTGCTGTACAGCATCCTTGGGAGAGGGAGTCCTTGATTTTCTTGTGTAGACCTTGGTTTTTTCCCCTCCGGAACTCTCCACATCGACAATTGGAGGTTCATCCTCCGAAGCAACCTGATCTTTCCTCCTGGCGGTCCTTGTCGTCCTAGCTTTCTTAGGTGGTGGAGGAGCATCCTCCTCTTCAGCTTTCTCCGTTTCTTCCTCATCAGAGGACTTGCTGATTGTCAGAGTCTTCCATCTTCTCTTTCCCTTCGGCTTTCTCTTTGTTTCAAGTTCTGCCCCTTCCTTAGGACCTCTGACTTTTATCTTGAATGGCGATGTTTTCACTGTTTTCCCTTTGGGGTCGTCTTCCCCAGATTCTTCAGAAGTTGACATGGGATTGAGATTTCCCATCAAGTCAAAAGTACAAGTCACCTTTGCACTTTCCAATTCCCAGATTTTATGCTTTATCCACGAGGAAGTGAACTTCATGACAAGAGCCATCAAATCCTCCAGCTCTGTAATTTCATTCTCGTTCCAGTCAATATCTCTGGTTGGCCTACCCTTCACCGCATCATAAGCATGGTCTTGCACCAGTTTTCCGTCATCATCAAGCTGATCCGGAATCAATTTAACATTGTATTGCCTAATGGCCTCCACCGGCAACCTAGAATATCTTTTCTTCCTCGCCTCAAGGTCATCTTTGATGTTGACCCAGTAGTCTTCTAGATCATCCTTGTGCCTATACTCCCGGGTAGCTCTCTTCTGAGCCTCTCCAGTTATGTCAAAATTCATTCTTTTCGAATGGAAGGAGAATCCGTAGGCTGCCAATTCCTCCCCTGTGGTGTGAGCTGATTGGATAGACGGGCACATCTCTCCCACACCAATCCCAAGAGGGAAGTCTCCTCCGAAGCCTGTCTTGTGCTTCTCCCTCTTCACCACTGCATCAAACTCACAGATTTGTCTTACAACCTCCAGCAGCACAATGTGGTCAGTGGGATACCGAGGCAACCTGTAAGGAGCAACTGGGAATCCATCAATCCTGAGGTAAGTGAATGTAGGGAACTGGATGAACCATGCTCCGTAGTTCTTGATTAGTCCTTTAGCTCCATCGGATAATCTGAGGTGCTCTGCATTCTGAAGTGTCCGGGTAATGTGCATTGTAAATGCATCATTGGCCCTCCTATAATCCTTATGCCCAAGGTGCAGTTTCGGATACACCTCATAGATTATGTCTTGTCCAATTGTTCCCTTCGGACTCAGGCCCTTGTATGGGTAGGAGATGGCCAACACATACACAACATATGAAGACATCATAAATTTCTTGGCCTCTAGGACATTTCTCAACTGTCTGTCAATCTCAGCACTTATGAGCCCTGCCCAGTGATAATTGGTCCCCTGACTAATTTTGGTGATCACATGGACCATCCAACTCTCCAATACACCTGCACCTCTTAATCCTGCCACCCTGCTCAAAAGTGTGATGGCATCATATACCTCTGACCTGAATTTTACCCTGTGCAGCTGTTTGGGAAACTTCGAATGATGGGACTTTGGCTTCTCTAGCCATGAGTTGATTATCTGCTGAGCCTTGACTGGCTCATTCTCATAACAAGTCCTGGCAGTGTCAATGTTCAAGGCGCACACTGAAGGAAGATCCGGCATACTGAAAGCCTGTGCAATGGAGGCAGGACTGAAGTTGGCCAAGACTCTCCCCTCGGTGCTGACCACTCTCTGTGTGTCAAAGTCGTATTGTCGGGCGCATTCCAGGATTAATTCATAACACTGAACTGCCGGAGGGAACCCTGCCACATGTACCAATCCGGAGTTCATCATCCCTTGTCTCAGGGCTAACTGATCTTTCTCGACCGTTCTCTGTTTGAACTCCTCATATCGCCAAGCACCAACATTTGTATCCGATACCTCGGCCCACACGGATGACAACTTGCTCTCAGGAAGCTGGCTTTTCATGTCCTGTCTCAATCATTCTGTCTCAGAGATAGATGAAGCCCGTGCGCCACCCTTGGACTTACCAGCAGCCGCCTTGCTTGATTCAGCCTGCATATCCAAAAATCATCATTAGTATTCAATTATTGCTCATATTCCAATCCAAAAGGTTAGCACAAATCATCTAAATTAATCAAAATCCACTGCCAAATGCTAATCCTTCGAGATCCGGAGAAATCAGATAATCCGGGAAAATCACGCAAACCGGGAAAATACCGTCGGGGCAGAATTTCAGAAAAATCCGACCCAGACGGATTACTGCTGTCAACGGATCATTAGTCAAATAAATCATTAGTGCAAATGAAAAATCAAAAGATAATCATTAAATCCACTCATTGGCAACAAGAAATAAATATTAAACAACCGTTCCATTAATCCTATCATCGAAACATTTGAAAAGGACACAATCAGACAGGAAATCCGGAAAAAACCGGATGGAACGGATTTTCACGGACGATCTAAAATGCGCTGGAAATAACCTCAGTCCACGGAATAAGTCCAAACCAGGAAAATCTGGAAGCGACAAAATTTTGCGATGACCTCGGAAACCCGAAAAACAACCAAACGCGAATCAAAACCCAAATGACCACGGGATTCACCTCTCCTAAGCTCAAATGATCCTAGAACCGACGACAATCAACAAAATTCAAAGTGCAAAGGACCCCAAAGTTCCAGAACTTGCAAAGGACAAATTCCCACATTAAAACGATGATGCCCTAAATCGAATAATCAAATCTCCGCCATTAAAACCAGAGCAAGCTTTAGGGTTTAAGATATCGGCTAAGAACTTACCTAAAGCACTCGAATCTTCACAAGACGGCGAAGTCAACAAGATACAGGGACAAAATCGCTCAAACAAGAAGAAATCTTCGCTCTGGGCCCAAATACCAAAGAAAAAACCCCAACTTCGCACGATATGGCAGATTCCGCACTAAAAGAGCAAGCAATCAAGCCTAGAACTCCGTCTAAAGGATACACATGCAACCACATGGACGGACAAACTTGCAGGACACGAGTGATAGGGTTTCATCATACAAACAGGTCAAACCCCGACTCTATAAATATGAAATTAAAATCAAGCAAGAGCCGACCCAAATCTAATAATACCCAATTGAAAACCTTCAATCACCATGCAAGCAAAACGGAAGGGTAATGACCACATACCATGGATCAAAGCGGAAGAAATTCGAGCTTGAGAAGGCGACCTTCGCAGCAAACACACCCAAACAGCAAAAACACCAACATCGGCACCCAAGCAATCCTCACTTGAACAAATTAGGATCGATTCTCAAAACTCAGATAGAAATTCGAAATCGCCAGGGCAAAACAAGGGAACAATGAAGTTAGAATGGCACTGAAAATGCCCTAAATCCGCCCTTATACCCGTCTGAGCGAAGGTACCTCAACTATTAATGCACGACAAGACACCTCTGACAAGTCCGGAAACCCGAGCCGCAAGCAGAATTTTGGAAAATCCCAGAATGCGCGGAAACATAGATTCTGCGGAAATGCAGAAACCGGGGAAATGAGGAAGGTCGGGATTTTCGCAGAATCCGGGAAAATCCGCCAGGACCTGAAAATCCCGCAGTAAGGAAAAAACCCAGAATCGGAGAATCCTGCCAGAAACGGACAAGGAACCAGGGTCCAGGAAAATCTGCCAGAGTCAAAAAATCCTGGATCCAGGTGAAAACCCAGACCTGGCGAAAAACTCATTTTCAATTAATTCAAACCTCAAGGAAAGGTCAAAGCCAGCAAGACCAACATGTCAAGACCCTAAGATAATAAATCCAATAGAACCAAAGGTCAAAGACACCAAAAAGAGGGTCCCTACTCTAAGTGGGGCGTGTGTGCAAAAACTGCACAACAAATGGCGACTCTGCTGGGGAAATGCTCCTGAGCATTTCGATGACAAACTGGAATCAAGAACCCAGAACTCAGGGTTTCAACTCAGATACCCAGCCACCACCCTAAGTTAAAACAAAGAAACTCCCAATCATTCAGACATTCCTATACCAGGGTCTAAGTGTGTGCACATGCATTTATTACCTACCCTCAGTTGCAAGAAGAACCAGACATGGTATGAACAGGATATGTAAAGATTCTTACTCTAAAAGTAACCTGGATAGAGCCTTGCTGCCAGTCAGGCATCCATAGCCCCGACAAGGTTATCGCTGTGGTCCTCCTGAACATAGCTCTACTGCCAGCCAGGCGTTCATAGCCCCGGTAGAGATATTCAGATCCTCCTGATAGGTTGAATTCAAACCTTATGATTTTCAATATATATATATATTTCTTCTTCTTTTGATATTTCTTCTCTTTTTACTCACTTCATTCAACCTGTGAACAGTGAAGTTCATACTCAGGGCTGAGAACCACAGTGGCACTAGAGCATAAAAGGATTTTTCACCTGATCAGACCTTATAAGGAGCCTTTACAACTTCAGATATATTAAAGATTTAAAAGTATAAGACCCCAATATATTTTTGTCCAGACTAACTAGAAACCCTTTGTCTCAACCTAAGGATAAATGACATAGGTTAAAGAATTCATACCATGGTATTCTGGAAAAATGAGCAAAGTTTGTAAGGGAAATACCAAGAACATTAGACCCGCTTTGCCACCATTACCATACAGATGCACCCCAATCCCCCAAAAGAGAAAGGACCAACGGCAAGAGCAACGCAAACCAAAACAAACAAACCAAAGCAAACCTACTCTAACCAAATGAAACCAGCAAAGCAAAAAGGGAAACCTACTCTAACCAAAGCAAGTAAACAAACGAACAAAGCAACCTAAACTAACTATTTACAAAGCAAAGAGCTGAAAATAGCTCAAGACTGGAAATAATGTTTCAGATACTGCCCATTGACAGGCAGTGGTATGTCTTCTCCCGTGAGAGTCCTCAGACGGAAGGCATTATCTCCCAGTATTTCAGTGATCTGATATGGGCCTAGCCACAATTTATCAAATTTTCCATGACTCCCTTTTTGATCATGAGGTTTATCCCAGCACAAGACAAGGTTAGAAATCCTAAAAGCCTTGACTTTAGCTCTCCTATCAAACCATCTCTTAATTACCCCCTGATGTTTGGCAAACTTTTCAAGGTCATTGTCTCGTTTTTCCTCAAGGTTCAACAATTCTGTCAGCCTGGCCTCCCTTCTATCCCCTTCATCATAAAACTAGTTTATAAACTGTAGAGTCGGGATCTTGAGTTTGATAGGAAAAACCGGTTCCAGACCGTACACTAAATGGTAAGGAGATGTACCAATGGAGGACTTAACTCTGGTACGATCTGCCCAAAGAGCAAACCTAAGCTGGGTGTGCTAGTCTTTTGGGTTCCTTTCTAACAGCTTTCGGATGACAGTCAACAGGTTTTTGTTAGAGGATTCAGCTAGACCATTCCCCTGGGGATAATAATTAGATGCAAACTTGACAACAATGCCATGATCAAAGGCCCAGTTTGAGAATCTCAAAGAGGCAAAGGCAGGACCATTATCAGAAACAACAGCAATAGGGCATCCAAACCGATTGAGAATGGCAGATTCTAAAAAATCAATTACTACCTTTGATGTGCACTGCCTACAAGCAAAAGCTTCAGTCCATCTCGTAAAGTAATCAGTTATGGTGAGAATGTACCTGTGTCCTGCAGAGGATGGTGGATTGATGGGGCCTATGAAGTCCATACCCCATTGAGCAAAAGGTTTTACCTCAGTGACTGACTGGAGCGGAAGTGCTGGACACCTTTCTCTGGTTGCTGTAGTTTGACAAGTGTGACAGGTCCGTACATGTTGATGAACATCCTTGAACAGTGTAGACCAGTAGTATCCTGCCCTCAAAATCTGATTTGCAGTAGCAATCGCAGAACCATGACTAGTACCATATTTCTCATGAAATTCACTCATTACCCTTTCAGCTTCCTGCCTCCCAAGGCACCTCAAATAAATACCTTCATGATTCTTCTTGTATAGGACAGCTCCTTTCAGCATGAAACCGTCGCTTTTCAGCCTTAAGGCTCACCTCTGTACTGCATTAAGGTGTGCTGGAGGTTATTGATTCAACAGATAATAGACTATATCATCATACCAGCCCTCTGGGGAAACTTCTTCAACATTATAGTTATGAACAGACAACTCAGGGCCTATCTCTGCCATGGTTTGGGTGAGTCCTTGTCCTCTTACCAGCCTCATAGGCTGGATCTCAATGTCGTACTCCTAAAGCATGGTCACCCATTTAGCTCTGCGCTCACCCAGTTCATTCTGCATCAGTAGTAACTTAACTGCAGAATCAGGAACAATTGCAAACACCTTGTTTCTGAGGATATAATGCCTGAATTTCTTTACGGCTCGAACAAGGGCATATGCTTGCTTCTCCACACTTGGGTATTTCAACTCAGCATCCTTTAATGGTGCACTCATGAAAGCAATGGGATGCTCACTCCCCTCATCAGATTTTTGTGTCAGCATTCCAGCACACGAATGGTCGGAAGCAAAGGAATAGATGTGAAAAGGTTTGTTATAGTCTGGGCTCACCAATACTGGAGCGTCAACAATGGCTCTCTTAATCTCTGCAAAGGCCTCCTTTTCTTTTGTAGTCCATTCGACCTTGGCATCTTGTTTCAACATGGCATTTAATGGCTTCACAATTTCAGCAAATCCAGTGATGAATTTTCTGACAAAGTTAATCTTACCAAAGAAGGACTTCATCTCTTTTTTGCTGGCAGGACGCTGAATTTTTAGGATGGCTTCCACTCTTTCAGGGTCTATAGCAATTCCATTTTCTGATATGACATGTCCTAACAGCTTTCCTTCTATTACCCCGAAGATACACTTCTTGGGATTTAAGGAGATGCCAAATTCTCTGCACTTCTGAAACACTTTGTACAAATCTGAGATATGATCCCCTCTATTCTTGGAGAAAACAGTCAGATCATCCATGTAAATGATGATGCACTTCCCTATGATGTCTTTGAAAGCAATGTCCATGGCTCATTGGAACGTGGCCCCTGCGTTAATAAGCCCAAATGGAATCCTCCTGTAGGCGAAGGTTCCCCACTTAGTTGTAAAAGCAGTCTTGTGTCTGTTCTCGTACTGGACCATCACCTGATTATACCCTGAATAACCATCCAGAAAGGACATCATCTGAGATCCATTGACCACTTGAAGCACTTCATCCAAAGAGGGAACTGGATAATTATCTTTTTCTGATGATCTGTTTAGATTTCGGAAGTCAACACAAAGCCTAATTTCACCATTCTTCTTTCTTACTGGAACCAGATTAGCTACCCACGTTGAATTCCTGACAGGAAATATGATTCTAGCAGACAGCAATTTCTGGACTTCCTTCTGTATGAGGGGTTCCAACAGTGCATTAATGGGTCTCTATCTCTGTCTAAAAGGTTTAGCACCTGGCTTTAGGGGTATAGTATGAGTTATGATGGATGTGTCATAAGTCTTCAAGTCTTCATAACCCCACGCCACTATATCTGGAAAATCGTGTAAGGCTTTGATTATACCCTGTCTTTCTTTAGGAGTACAGACTTTTCCAATGAAAATATTCTTAATATTGTCTTCAGTTCCCACATTGTGGGAGTCACACTGTCCACTGATGGATTCCTTCTTGGAGTCTCGTTCTTGATCTCTGATCTTGTCCATATCGAAAATCCGCTCCAACTATACCATTCCCCTCAGAATAGTGTTAGACTTTAGATTCAATACACCTTCCAGATCCAATTCTGCTTCTTGAGGTTTTGTTTCATCAATGATCTGTGCAGTGAAAACATCTGTGTTCGTGATAAAATCAAGAATGTGTTTATCATCCTCAAACACCTGGAAATTAGTCACATTGTCTGGAACCGATGGCACAAGAGTCAATTCAACAGTAAACTTTTTCAATCCCGACAGAGATAGAGGCTGCAGAGTGCTAGCTGCTTGAGCCAGAGAATCAGTGGTTTGATTCTTCTTCCGTGGTATCAGTTGAATATTAAAGGCATCAAATCCCTCAATGAGGTCCCACACTCTATGCCTGTAATTGGTCATTCTCTTATCCTGACACGCATACTGCTTTCTTACTTGTTTGACTACTAATTTTGAATCACCAAAAACTTGCAGAGCCCTGACCTTTTTCTTGAGTGCCATAAGGAGACCATGAATTAAAGCTTCATACTCTGCTACATTATTGGTGCAATGAAATTGGAGCCTATGAGCTACGAAGAAGTTCTTATCTTTTGGATTAATCAGTTCAAACCCAGCCCCAGCTCCCTGCTTGGACTTAGATCCATCAAACTTAAGAGTCCAGTATTCTGCAGTGGTATTTCCCTTCATTGTGTCTTTTGATTTATCAATGTTAGAGGCTGGCTCAATCGCCACAGGTTCCTGGCTTTCGCATTCTTCTTGAAGATTCTGCTCATCTGCCTTAACCGCCTGAGCTGGATTCATACATTTCTGCACTTGTTTTATTGCTGTCTGACACAGACAACACTCCAACTCTGAGTGAGAAGCATTGTGGACTCTACACCAATTGGGTAAGAGTAACTCCTTAAAGCTTGTCTTCTTTCCTAGGTGAGTCTGGTTCTCCATACACCGCCTGATGAACTCCTGGAAACTTCCAATAAGCTGATCTGACTGTCCTTTAGTTCTTCTTCTTCAACTAATTCTGTCAGAACCTCAATATGGCTGGACCCTATCCCAACATCAGCCGACATCGTATGCAACATCAGCACCTCTTCCACATCTGATTCTTCATATTGAGCCGATAGCAGGTAGTTTCCCATCCCGGCCTCTGATATGAGAACTTCTGCTGAAGTCTTTTGGTATTCCGTTATCATATACTTCATTCTAGGCTCCCTCTCAATTCTGATCTGATTAGGTACCCCCTTCCAAAGCAACCACATGTGAGAGTGGTCAGTGGACACATAACCATTCAGAGCCTTCGTAAACTCTCTTCCTAGAATCAAACCATACGCATCAGGAATATCAGCTACCTGAATATTGATAACCTGCTGAATCCTTGGATCAGAGGCTATTTGCATTTGGATCATGTTTAACTCTCCCACCACATTCACTTCAGTTATATCTAACTAAGTCACCTTCTTCTGGGAATTAGCAGGTGTAATTCCTAGAGCCCTACAAACTCCAAGAGGCATCACATTGGTGGAAGCACCAGAATCTGACAAGCAGTTATGCAAATTCTTACCGAATATACGAACAGAGATTAGGAATGGTGGGGTTTTTGTTTTCCCTTGGAACAAGGTAGGCTGAATATCTACTTGAGCCACTTGAGTCTTATCCTTTTCTTTTCCTTTATCTCCAGGGGGTATGTTAGTCCTATTTTGGGTCTGATTTTGTGTGCTCCCAGGCTGGGAGCTGGAAGTTTGGCCGACATGCTCACCAGAAGACTTATCCAATAACTTTGAATTTGCATCATAGGTACCTAAGACAACCTTCCTAATTGCAAGGAACCTTAACAACTCAAACGCAGAAAGATTTACCTTTAGTTTCTTGAATTCCTCTGCAACATATGAAGCTATCTGCTCTTCACTCATATCAGTAGAGATTTCCTTAGATGATTCCTCCACCTTATCGTTGCCAGCTTGGACAGCCTTTTCCTTCTGTGGGTCAGTTTGAGCCTGTCTCTCCTTTGAAAGATACTGCTTGGGAACGTGTGGATAAGACGGGTTGTTACTAGCATTAGGGTCTGGAGGAGTACTGAAGTTGTTGGGAGGAATGGAACTGGTGAAAGGTCCTCCAGGCTGTGGACGTCTATGAGGCATATCTCTCAATCCTTGTCTCTGAAACATCTGAACTTCTTCAACATAAGGTTCCTCCTGATCAAGAGGGCCATTGTCATTCATTGTATCTTCATTAAATAACCGAGCTACTTTGTCTCCATTACAAATCTGATCTGTTTCATCTTCCTGGGAATCAAGCTCCTCTGGTACATTTTCCTTGCTGGCTGGAAAAGGAGCATGATTTAATACCAACACAGGAGAATCATAAGAGCTGGAAGGTACCATCTCCTGTCCATTCACATTGTTCTCTACCTCATATTGAAAAATAGAGGCAGCAGTTTGGAACTTTAGGCATTCCAATTCTGAATGCTGACTTGTCTTATGAAGCCTGCACCATCCTAATAGGGCTGCTTCAGCCAGATACACACTGTTAGGAGGTTTGTCTTGACCGACCGGCTGATTTGCAGGTTGATTAACAATTTGATTGGCAGGTTGATCTAATGGGGTGGGAACTCCCCCATTGTTGGGCCCTGTATTCCAAGTTATGTTCTGTCCTTGCGATGGCCTCTTATCAAATCCTGACCCACTACCTTGACTTCTATCAAAATTTTGCCTCCTTTCATTATTGAACCCTCTATCATTGTTGTAACCCCTATCCTGATTGTATCCTCTATCATTGTAGAATCCTCTGTCATTACGTTGTCCCCTGTCAAAGTTCTGGCCTTGTGAGAACTCTCTGTTCTGATTGGACTGCATTCCTTTCTGAGCAGCTTGTAACTGACTATTTTGATTCCTGAGGTAAGTTACCTCTAGGTTTAGCTTCTTTATCTGCTCAGCCATTTCATCAATCATTTCTTTATTCGAGTCTACCAAAGGGGGTCGGCTTGGGTCGCTCTGAGGAGGGACAGACATTGTGGCAGATCCCATGGACTGATGTAATACTTCAGAATTTTGTAGATAAGCAGGGAAGCTATTCGGCTGTGTTTGATACATTAGCTGATTAACTTGTTGTTGAGGGAAGTTAGCCACAGGGGAGATCTGGCTCATGGGGTGACCAGGGTGTGGTACCATGGGTAGTTGAGGAACTGGATTCATGATTGGGGTATGATTGGTGAGAGCATGATTTACTGCCTAAATCTGGTTGGGATGTGTAGCTGGTCCCAAAGAAGGCAGTGGCCCAGTCAAGTGCTGTCTCAAATATGTACTAAGCTTGACAGCTTCCGTATAAGCATCAGTCAGGGTACCCGGAGGGTTGGGTCTCCACTTCAAAAAGGTTACCGTTAGGCTATCCAGAGCTTCATAATAGACCCCCAGGGCTATATCATCATCTAAAACATATGGGTCTTGAAGTCTGGTAAAGGCACGATGGAACCTGTTATTGAAACTAGCTATGGGTTCATTAATCTCTCTTTTGACTTTGATGAACTGCAGGTATAACTCATTGGCACTGATAGGTATTCTGAATTTCTGTAAAAAGGCCTTTTCAAGATCATTCCAGTTAAGGATTGAGCCAGCGGGAAGATGGTTATACCAGTAAAAGGCTTCCTCTCCTAGTGAATAAGGAAACAATCTACAAGCAACATCCTCATGGACAATCCCTCGATCTTTGAGACAAGTTTGAAAAATCCTTATGTGTTCTTCCGCGGTCCTATTTGGGTCATTGGCATGGAATTTTGAACAAAAATGCTCAGGGTTTTTGGGCATTACATTGTAAGCCTGGAAGAACAATGGTGATGGATTATTAGCGAGGAAAGCCATGGGTAAGAGTGGGGGTGGCGGTGGTGGTTGATTATTAGCAGGCTGAGGTTGTTGAACAGGAACGGCCTCAGGAATGGGTATAGCCTCACCCTCAGGATGTGAAGATATGGACGATGTTGGTGAGGGGATGGGTGATGATGATTCTCCCCTTTCTCAGGTCCTTCTTGACCTAGAGGGGAATTGTAGCTCCTCTAAATCTTCCTCTCCTGTGGTAGATCTGGTATTCCTCCTATATCTCTCTGGGGAGATGGCATTCAAGAAACGATCAAGTGAGCTCATTCAGGCCCTCCTTCTAGCGCCAATCTGTTGATGGTGTTTTCTGCATAGCAACAACTCAGACATAATGCAATATTCTATCTCTCTTGAAAGGTTATTTCCAATAATAAATCACTGAAAATCACCCCAAGGTCTCTCGGGTGTTAGGTCATAACAGTGCATAGAACAACTTAGATAATTATGTGAAAATATTGGTAATCACAAAGGGACCTTACTACAAGCAAACTGGATCTTTCAACTTATCAGATCTAACAATATGATGATCTTCAAATCCTAAATCTAACCAAATAATAAAGAAATAGCAAAAGATAAGGGTGCCAGAAAGTGATAAGATTTAAACTACTGAGAGGATAAACAATGTAAATAACATATATCTGGAATGGACCTATCTCAAATAACCAGTTCTTATTCGATCCACAATGCAATCTTACAAGAACAGTGCAATCTTCTGAGGAATTCAGATTTTCAAATCATAGACATGCATCTACAATCGAACTTAAACACATTGAATATACGGTCCAGGTTGACTTTGCTAGCCTACTACAATCAGATAGTTACTGGGAGTATAGACCAGAGATAGCTACAAACATTCCAAATATGAAATCATAAACATCATTTATCCAACTGAAACTAATCTATTTCTGAATACTAAACCCTAAATCTTCAAGCAATTTAAAAGATGGAACAACAAGAACTATGCAAGATGAAATAACACAAAGAATTCCACCAGGAAAACCACAATGTCTCCAATTGTATTAATCACCAAAATCTGCAACAATTCAGCTGTTCTGATACAGTATTTGCTTCAAGAAAAGACTAAGAAATTCTAACTATTACTCTTGCTTATCTCTATTACTGCTTAACTAACCAATGTCTAACCCTTACAATGAGGCAAGAATGCCTATTTATAGCAAATTCCCCCCCAAGACATGTCGGCCCAGCCAAACATTTTACAAAATAATAAAACCGCCAAAACAGGTCGGCCAAGGAAACAAACTAAGGCACACATTTAATGCCATCATCCAAGTCGGCCAAGGCACAGTCCCCAAGGAAGTCCGGTCCAATGCATGCCCTATGGTAATAGGGAAGCACAAATCTCGAAAAGAGCATTAACTGCCACTCCCTTTGTCTTTCTCCTGCACTGACGTCCCTTGGACCTTCGAGAATATTCTATCCAACTCAGCAATAGGTGGCAATGGTAAGACCCTGAGTCGGCATTTAATAGAATCTATTCCCTCCTTGGACCGCTCAACAATTCCATTCTAGTCCTCTCTGTGGGCCATGTACCTGTCTATCACCACCAAGTATGCAGCTGCATCATCAAGTAAGTGGCCGGTGACAGCTCCATCAGAATCCGGGGCATAAATCTCATGCCACCACTCCTTCAATTGCTCGAGGCTCAAATATTTGGGGGCTATCTTCTTCCTCCTTGTCATCACCTCAAAGAAGGCAATGCATCCGTCATAAACTGCTGTAAGGTCGCCATCAATGGACTTCCTTCGTTTTTGTATCTTCCTCAGACCCCCCTGCCTGACCTGCAATGCCTCAAACCACTCCCACGGTTCATCCAGCCTGGAGGAAGGAAGGATTCCATCTTTAGCCAATTGATCCTTGCCATGTCCCAGAATAGTCTTCGATTTCTGCAGCAGGAGGTCTATGTTATCTTTATCCTGAGACAAGATGTGTTCTAACAATTCTTTTCCCCGGACTGCATCTTTCCCCACAGACAAGATCCCTTTGATAGCATTATCCCCTTTCGTCTGGACATCCATCAGCCAATCAGTAGCAGCTTGAGCGGAGGCCTTCATCTTTTCAATCCCGGAGATTGTCTCCTTAGGCAGAAAACCCGGAGTAGTAGAGGAAGAGGGGTGGAGAGACTGCAGAGGCTTCATCACCTCTTCCAAACTCTTCCTCAATCTTTCATTCTCCCTTTTCAACTCTCGTTTGGACTGAGTCTCCTTTTTTAATCTATCAACAATAACGGCACTAGACCCCTCAAACTCCTCAATATCCAGCTCTAGGGAGGCCGGCCCAAGGTTAATAGTTTGGACATTATAGTCCTGGCCTGTAACATCATCTCTTGTTTTATCCGCGGCAGGGGTAGCAATGTGAACTACCCTGTTATTCGTTTCATCCCTTTCCACCCGAGAAATCACCTTAGCGGCTTTCTTCTTCCCTTTTCCAATCTGAGACAGCATTTCATCCCAGTCTAATGGAGTGTCCTCAACAATCACCTGTTTCTTCCTGGCAAGCTCCTTCTCCAACCAGTCCGGAGCTATAGGGTCAGTCCGGATTCCTTCTGCTCTTGTTTCTTCCGGATCCTTTGTCACTGTCTCTTCCTCTGCGGCTGTCACCTAGGCCTCAGTCGTTACTTTGTCATCTTCTTTCTCCGGAATCTGCTTAGCTTGGTCAACCTCCCCAATTCCTAATTCTGGAAGCACTAGTGATGGAGTCCCAGCAGGGATACTTTCCTCCGGCTCAGATGATCCACGACCTCTATCACTCTCCAGGGAATCCTCGTATTGCACTAGCGGAGAAGTGTGTCTCTCTTCTGTTTCTACCTCAAGCTCAACCGCCTCACTAAACAGTGTTCCTTCCTTGAACGGTTCTGCCTCCTCGCCAATTTCTTGCTCATCCGGATTTTCCAGCTCAAGTATGCTCGGTGGAGGAGAAACAGGCCTATCCTCCTCTTCAACTGGTAATGTTGGGGAGGAATCCTTCGGTTGTGCAGCATCCTTGGGAGAAGGAGTTCTTGATTTCCTGGTATAGACCTTTGTTTTCTCACCCCCTGAACTCTCCACATCTACAATTGGAGGTTCATCTTTCGAAGTAATCTGATCCTTCCTCCTCGCCGTCCTTGTAGTTCTTGTCTTCTTAGGTGGTGGAGGAGCATCTTCCTTTTCATCCTTCTCCATCTCCTCCTCATCAGAAGATTTGCTGATTGTCAGGGTCTTCCACCTGCGCTTGCCCTTAGGCTTTCTCTTCATTACCGGTTCAGCTCCCTTAGGACCTCTGACTTTAATCTTGAAGGGTGACGTCTTCGCAGACTTCCCTTTGGGGTCATCCTCCCCAGATTCCTCAGAAGTTGACATGGGATTGAGATTTCCCATCAAGTCAAAAGTACAAGTCACCTTTGCACTTTCTAATTCCCAAATCTTATGTTTCACCCAAGAAAGAGTGAACTTCATCACAGGAGCCATTAAGTCCTCCAATTCTGTAATCTCGTCCTCATTCCAATCGATATCCCTGACCGACCTGTCCTTTATGGCTTCATAGGCATGGTCCTGAACCAGTTTTCCGTCATCCTCCAGTTGGTCTGGAATCAACTTAACATTGTACTGCCTAATGGCCTCCACAGGTAACCTAGAATATCTTTTCTTCCTCACCTCAAGGTCATCCTTGATATTGACCCAGTAGTCTTCTAAGTCCTCCTTGTGCCTATACTCCCGGGTAGCCCTCTTCTGGGCCTCTCCAGTTATGTCAAAATTCATTCTTTTCGAATGGAAGGAGAATCCATAGGCCACCAGCTCCTCACCTGCGGTGTGAGCCGATTGGATGGACGGGCACATCTCTCCTATGCCAATCCCAAGAGGGAAGTCTCCTCCAAAATTAGTCTTATGCTTTTCCCTCTTCACCACTGCATCAAACTCACAGATTTGTCGTACAACTTCCAGCAGCACAATATGGTCAGTGGGATACCGAGGCAACCTATAAGGGGCAACTAGGCATCCATCAATCCAGAGGTAAGTGAATGTAGGGAACTGGATAAACCATGCTCCGTAGTTCCTGATTAGTCCTTTGGCTCCATTGGATAATCTGAGGTGCTCAGCATTCTGAAGTGTCCGGGTGATATGCATTGTAAATGCATCATTGGTCCTCCTGTAATCCTTATGCCCCAAATGCAGCTCCAGATAAACCTCATAGATTATGTCCTGCCCAATGGTTCCCCTCAGAGTCAAACCTTTGTAGGGATAGGAAATGGCCAGCACATACATAATGTAAGAAGACATAGTGAATTTCTTTGCCTCCAGGACATTTCTCAGTTGTTTGTCAATCCCAGCACTGATGAGCCCTGCCCAGTGATAGTTCGTGCCTTGACTCATCTTGGTGATCACATGGACCATCCAACTCTCTAATACTCCTGCACTTCTCAATCCTGCCACCCTGCTCAGCAATGTAATGGCATCATAGACATCTGACCTGAATTTTACCCTGTGCAGTTGTTTGGGTAACTTCGAATGATGGGATTTTGGCTTTTCTAGCCATGAGTTGATCATCTGTTGAGCCTTGACTGGCTCATTCTCATAATAAGTCCTAGTAGTTTCAATGTTCAATGCACAGACCAAAGGAAGATCCGGCATGCTGAAGGCTCGTGCAATGGAGGCCGGACTAAAGTTTGCCAAGACCCTCCTTTCAGTGCTGACCACCATCTGTGTATCAAAGTCATACTGTCTAGCACATTCTAAGATCAGCTCATAACACTGAACCGCTGGAGGGAAACCTGCCACATGTACCAATCCAGAGTTCATCATTCCTTGTCTCAAAGCTGACAGATCCTTCTCAGCCGTTCTCTGTTTGAACTCCTCATATCGCCATGCACCAACGTTAGTGTCAGATACATCAGCCCACACAGAAGATATTTTACTTTCTGGGAGCTGGTTTTTCATATCCAGTCTCAATCGTTCCGTCTCGGAAATGGATGATGCCCCTGCGCCACCCTTAGCCTTCCCAGCAGCCGCCTTGCCTGATTCGGCCTGTACAACCAAAACCATCATTATAATTCAATTATGAAGCTTATTTCAATCCAAAAGGTTAGCACAAATCATGTAAATCCATCAAAATCCATTGCTAACTACTAATCCATTGGGTTCTGGAGAAAACAGATAGTCTGGGAAAATCATGCAATCCGGGAAAATATCGTCGGGGCGGAATTTCGGAGAAATCTGACCCAGATGGATTCCTACTGCCAAAGCATCATTAATCAAATAAATCGTTAGTGCAGATGAAAAAATCAAAGGATAATCATTGAATTCACTCATTGGCAACAAGAAATAATCATTAGACAATCATTCCACCAATCCTATCATCAAAATATCAAAAAGAACATAGCCAGACAGGAAATACGGAAAAATCCGGATGGAATGGATTTTCGCGGACAGCTTAAATTACACCGGAAATAACCCCAGCCCGCGGAATAAGCCCAAACCAGGAAAATCCGAGAGCGAGGAAATTCCGCGACGACCTCAGAAACCCAAAAAACAACGAATGTGAACCAAAACTTAAACAATCACGGGATCTACTCCACCTGAGCTCGAATGATCTCAAAACCGGTGATAAGTAACAAAACTCATGATGCAAAGGATTTAGACTCTTCAAAAGCACGCAAAGGATGAATCCCCATATCAAAATAATGATGCCCTAAACGAATAATCAAATTTCTGCCATTAAAACCAGAGTGAGCTTTAGGGCTTTAAAATATTAGCTAAGGACTTACCTAAAGCACTCGAATCCTCACAGGACAGGGAAGCCGACATGATATAGGGACAAAATTGCTCAAGACACAATTAAAACCCCCGTTCTGGGCCGAACACCAAGGGAAACCCTAATTTCGCATAATAACACATTTCGCGCCCAAAACAAGCAAGCAATCCGACCCAGAATCCCGTCTAAAGGATACATACGCAATCTTATGGATAAATAAAGCTCATAGGACCTGGGAATAGGGTTATTCAACAAAAAAAATGGATCAAACCCGACTCTGTAAATATGAAATCGTAATTAATTCAAGGGCCGACCCCAAATCTAACAATACCCAATGCAAAAAAAACCTTCAATTACCCCCCAGGCAAGCAGAAGGGCAATGATTACATACCATGGATCCAAGCGAATGGAATTCGAGCCCAGAAAGTTGACCACGCAGCAAACACGTCCAAGCGATGAAAACACTAACACCAGCGCTCAAGCAATTCTCACACAAACGAACCAAGATCGATTCTCAAAGCCACAAATAGAAGTCCCAATCACCAGAGCAATCAACAAGGCAACAATGAAGTTAGAATGAAACTGAAAATGCCCTAAACCCGACCTTATACCCGCCTAAGCAAAGGTACCTCAACCATTAATGCGCGATAAGACATTTCTGACAAGTCCGGAAACCCGAGCCCCAAGCGGAATTTCGGAAAATCCCAGAATGCGCGGAAACATAGATTTCGCGGAAATGTCGAAACCGAGGAAATGAGGAAGATCGGGATTTTGGCAGAATCTGGGAAAATCCGCCAGGACCGGAAAATCCCGAAGTAAGGCAGAAACCCGGAACCGGAGAATCCTGCCAGAAACGGACAAGGAACCAGGGTCCGAAAAAATCCGCCGAAGTCAGAAAATCCCGGATCCAGGTGAAAACCCGGACTTGGCCAAAAACTCATTTTCAATCAATTCCAACCTCAAGGAAGGGTCAAAGCCAGCAAGACCAGCATGTCAAGACCCTAAGATAATGATAAATCTAATATAACCAAAGGTCAAAGACACCAAAAAGAGGGTCCCTACTCTAAGTGGGGCGTGTGTGCAAAAACTGCACAACACAAGGTAGTACCTTGAATGAATTTCCCACACGTATTGTGGGTGTAATTTGTGTTGCTTTGTGGAGAGTTTGGTTTCATTTGAATTTTTTTAACTCTTTGGTGTTGTTGGGGTATGCATCTTTTCTTTCCACCATGGGTGGAGACCGCTATAAAATTGAACCAAGTTCTTGTGAGGAATTTCAGAAGAATCCCGGTGTTTGGGAGCATTTGGAGTTGGGTTGGGTTATGCAATTTATGTAGAGAATTTAAGGTCTAGACCCTGATGCTATGAATTTTTTTGTGAAAGGTTGGAATGGGAGGTCACTGCATTATAAGGGCGTAGAGTTTAAAATTGATGAGGAGTTCATTGCAGAGGCTACTAGTCTGGTGGTCTCTACGAGGAAATTTTTCAGAGATAGAGAAGCAGTTAAAAAGGCATTTGTGAATTTCTTCAAGTATGATGAGAAGAAGAAGCTTTGGGAAATTGGGAGCGGTGGCTACACTCGCAAGTATTTGAAGCCCTTATGGAGGGACCTCGTGTTGGCCATAATGCACTATTTTATGCTTGAAGGTAGATTCTCTATTATTTTCAACTACCATTTCATGCTTCGGAATCATTTTAGGCACAAGGTGTTGGTCTCTTTTCCCTTCTATTTGTTAATTTCCATGGAAAAGAGTATTGAAGATCACAGAAAAAACCATAGGAAGGTGGTTTTACATGAGGGTCTTATGAATCTCTTGTTTTCTCACATTAAGCTTAAGCTAATTGCAGTTTCTACAGAAACCCCTAGTAAGAAGGTTGTTAAAAATTCAAGGTATGATATGGGAGAATATGCCACAGAATGGGTTGGGATTTCTGAGGAAGAAGAGTCAAAATTTGAAGAAATTTCTATGGATGAAGGTGGCTTTGAGGAATGGATTGAGGTCTCGAAAGAGTGGAGCAAGGGCTATGAAATGGATGTGGAGTTGCGGGACTCCATGGCGAAGTCTGTGAGGAATATTTCGAAAGGAAAATCTAAAGGTGGCAAGAAAGAAAAGCTTTTAGTTAAAAAGAAAATGGAGGCGGCACCTGGTTCTAGTGATAAACCCTTGTTGTGTCCAAGTGAAGGTGGTGTGAAGAATGTTGATGTTGATAATGCCTCTGTTGGGGATCCTTTTCCTGAGAAGGTGTAAATTTCCTCTATGATTGTGTTAAAGGATTCTATGGATGTGGGTTTGTGCTCGAAAGTTCTTGGTGGTGTTGGTAATGCTTGCTCTGTTGAGTGGCAGAAAGGGCTTAGGCCTATGGAGATGTAGGGGATGGAACATGGGTTGGAGGTGGTAATGCATTCTCAGGGGTTTTCTTCAGTTGATAGGGAGGTTAAATTGTAGTGGCTGGAAGTATTAGCTGATTTAGCTAACTTACCTAATAAGGAGCGTATCAAGGTGGAAGTGGTGGAGGTAGAGGACTCCCTTGTTGAAGAGGATGAGGAGTAGAAATTGGATAGGAATGAAGCTCCTGGTAACTCTAAGCCAAATGACCAGCCTCCTATTAACTAGGATTATGTGAATATGAACATGTTCTATAAAATGGTTGAGGATGGGATGAGGAATTTGCTGTCTCTGGTAAAGTGGTTATTTTCTGAGGTTAAGGAGCTGAATATTCAGGTAAAAAAATGGCAGGAGATTTGTGTTGCTATGCTCCATGGTAATCAGAAGGAGTGGACCATTAAAGGAAAAGTTAAATCCATGAATGTAATGCTAGACAAGCTGGTTATTGATGCTAATCGTCTGGGGGTTTCTCATGAGGAGAGGATTTCCTCTCTGGAAATGCAGGTCAATAAAATTTTAGAGGACCGTGTTGCCAATCTTGAGGAGAGAACTGGTAATATGATGGAGGACTTAAGAATGGTGGTTAATATTAGCAATAATTCTCTTAAGACCATAGCTAGGGGTCTCTTTGTTTTAAATGAAAAATCTCTTAATTGGATGGGTAAACCTCTAGACTTGGGTGAGTTAGAGAAAGTGATTGAGGAAATCAATTGCCTGAACCAGGAGGATAAAGCTGAGGAGTTTTCTCCAGTGTTGGAGAAAGATGTGAATGTTGGGTCGTGCCTTAGGACAAGGAGCAAGACAAAAAAGAGAGTGGTTGTCTTTGTGGAAGAAATCAAAGAGGTTGTGGATATGTAGGAGGTCATCAAGGAGAATATGGCCTCGGTGAATTTTTTGGATAAAATGTTGTAGCTGGCGCATTCCTTTTTGCTGGATCAGCTAGGTTGTTGATGTTTTTGCTCTTGTTTTGCTGATGGGTTCATGATGTTTTATCCTTTGTCATCATTTTGTTTTTTTGGGTTGCTAGTTTTAATTGCTTAGTTTTTTTGGCATCTTTTCATCCTTGTAAATGGTTTTGGGGCCCCTTCAAAACTTGATTTTCCTTATCAAAAATATTAGATAAAATGGTAAAATGATATGTACATGTTTCAAACACTTATCATCCATATCCAAAAACAATTATTGAGTACATACTAATTTTAAATTAAAGGATAAAATCTGTCTATTTACTATATGAATGCCAATTGATCTCATATACAACAATCCCTAAGTGGAAGTGAAATTTATAACCTTTAAGGCCCATAGTTATTTTTGGCTTGGATTGAGGCTAATAGATTGAAAGACTTTATCAAGGAAGAAAGTAGGAGGGATTCCTACACAAAAAAGTTCTAAAAGTGATACAAATAAACCCCTCATAAAGTTGATAAAAAAACTAGGACTAATAACTTCTTGGAATACAACATGTAAAAATAATTGATTAACTACAAATATGCACAGTTTCAATTGTGAAGTATAGTAATGATATAATTATTAGATAAGTATGTAAATATTGATAGTTTAAATATTATTTATAATTTTTACAAGTATTGGTTCATGTGTGGACTAGAAGACTATTCCATTATTCATGCCAAAATCAAGGAAGAGTAGTATACCTAGTCACAAACATAAATGATGTGGTTGTACTTGTGACTTCAACACATGTGTTATCCTTCATAGGCCATATTATGCATTATATAGTACTGCTAGGTTCAACATGTGGACAAGGTGGGTCATAGTCAAGAGAGTAACAAGTTTCTAGAAACAATGTATTTCTTTGATCCATATATTCAAAATGAATTGTATGGTGTTGAAATTGTTGGTGTAATTAAAAGTGTTGTACCTTGTCCTAGGTCATGATTACACCTTAGTTAAGTTTACTTAGGGACCACATAGGAGGTAGTTGGACAATTTCCACTTTTGGTGGACTTATCATGTTATTACTTTATCACATCCACCTTTCATGGACATATCATGTGGTTACCTCTCCACCTTTTGTGGGTGATCCACCATTTTTTGGTGATTATCACATTATCACTTTTCCACTTTAGGTGGAGTGATTGATTTTCACAGTTGTCTCATGTCATAAGATTATGACACTTGTCATAATCTTATTCCCTTCTATGTTCTCACCTTGGCTATATAACCAAGGGGTCTCCTATGTACTTTTGCACATTCTATTTTGCATCATTGGCGTAATACAATTTATTCTTGTCATATTGTTTCTATCTCTCTTATGCTTGTGCTTTCTATTAGGCCTCTAGATCTTGGGTGGCTACCTTCATAGCCAATTCTTACATGGTATCAAAGCTATTGGAGTGCCTTTGGATTGTCATTTTGGAGAGATCTTGAGTGCAATCTTGTATTTTCTTGATAGAAATACTAGATTTTGGGGGGTTCCATTTTTGTCCTTGTATTTTAGGTGCATTTTGGGAGCTTGTTGCATTAGATATGATCTCACCATTGTGTCTAGATTGTCCGAGATAGTAAGATTTGATTTTTGTTTCATCCCAGTTGGACATTGGAGGCCAAATCTACAAGGGTTTGAAGATTGGTGGTGGTTGCTAGATCTAGGAGCTAGCTACCATTTTGGAGCATTTTCAACCAAAAAGGACATCGCCATCGCATTTAGAAGGGCCAAAAACCCCTAAATCGACTGCTAAATCGTCGAATTTGGACAAAGTTGTCCGTCAAGGAAAAAAAAATGTTGGTTGAGTCGTACGGCCCAACGATCATTACTGTCTGGTACGATTTATTTTTCAAAAAAATATATATATTCTACGAAAATATTTTTCAAAAAAATTAGAAAAAAAATTATTATTGGCAAATTGTTTTTATTGTAAAAGTTTTTATTTTTAAATAAATAAATAAAAATACAGTCTGTGGATTGTATTGTACAGTCCGCAGAACTGCACGTGTACCTGGGCACTGTATGCGGGCCCCAGCCATCGCCACATGGCAGGAGGCCACTGGCCCGCACAACCCCCTATTTCTCCTTCGATTGCAGATGACTTTACACCCACTGACAATAGTCAGAAATCCAAAACCCGGTGGGATTTTCAACCAGTGAAGTCATTAACACCGGCGGTCAAACTTTTGATTAGTGATCCTGTGTGGAATATTCCATAGGGAATATTCTAGATTCTCTATCATAAGATTCCATCAACGGCAGGAGAATATTTCATCACTTGCTCAGCATATTCTGTCAAGTCAAGCCGGTCAGCGAATATTCCGTCAGAGGGCGAATATTTTTTTTGACGCCCTACAGACCATCAAATTTAATCTAGTAGTCAGCTGACGTCAACATTGTGTCAGCATTTTTTTAAAAAAAATTCCCCTCTCACCAATGGAGTTTTTAGTTTTGTATTTCAACTTCTGAGGCTCATATCTTGGTCATTTTGAGGCCTTTTTCATTGCAATTTCTTTTTTATGTGGGCTAATTTTTTGTGCTCTACGCACTAGTGCAATCAGTTTCTAGTTTCAATGCTCGGATTTTTCAGAAAATTCAATTTGTCATAGGTGTTCTTTAGTTGTCACCATTTTTGCAACTTCTAGGGCTCCGTTTAGGCTCATACGAACTCCTTTTCAGGTGTCATTTTTTTTGAAAGTGCATGATTTTTTTGAACTTCACAGTGTTGCTATTAGTTTGTCGTAATTGTGATAAAAAATTGTACTTTCAACACTTGGCCATTTTTGGCCTATTTTGGCATTTGTAAAGCTAAGATCTCAATTTGGTCTTTTGTATCAGTCATTTGAGCCTATTGTAGCCTACTAAAGGTAGTTGTAAAACATTGAAAATCATAAGTCCACTTTGCTTGGCTTGCAAGAGGCCATTGTACACGCACTAAGTATAAAGTGCCAAATCATCTTTTTGAGGGGGGTTCTTTAATTGAGTGAATTTTGGGGGGTGTCTTGCGTGATTGTGCCTCTCTCTCTATCTTGTTCTCTTTCTTTTTTGTTGTTATGGGTTCTCCTAAGTTTCCTTTGTTAACTCCACATAACTATGCTTCTTGGAAAATTGATGCTTGGAGTAAGTTAATGGAAAAAGGATTAACTCATTATATTGATGGAATTGTTGTTGCACCATTTGATCCTAAAGCTAATCATATTGCTCATATGGATTGGCTCACTAAAAATACTATGGATCTTGGAACTTTAAGGAAATATGTATCAAATGATCTAATCTTTCAAATTGAAAAGTTTAAAACAATCAAAGAGGCTTGGGAAAAGTTTGGTCAATTGTATGGCCAAGTTGATGAGATTAGAGGTTATTAGCTTGGAAATGATCTCACAATGTTAGATCCCAAGAATTTTGATACAATCCAAGACTATGTCACTAAAGCAAATGAGCTAAGAGCACAACTTAAGGATTGTGGCATTGACAAGAAGGAAGCACAGTTGGTCTACAATTTGTTGGGAAAGCTTCCATCAGAATATACAACATTTGTTTCTAGCTTCCAAACACATCGCTTGATAGTGGGTAGTTCTTTCACTATGCCATCATTTGATGCATTTACAGAAATGTTGATGCTAGAGCAAGCAAAGTTGATAAGCATGGGGGTTCTCAAGTCTTCAAAGTCCAAAGCTTTGGTGGCTAATCAAGGGAATGAAGGGACTCAAGGAAATGGTTCCAACTAGAAGCAGAAGCAGTATAAACCATAGACACAACAAGATAAAGCACAATAATCCTCTCCACAACAAGGGAGTTCTTCACCTTCTCCCAAGAAGGAAAATTCAAGCAAGAAGGAGAGACCAACTTGTTCATATTACAAGAGAGTTGGTCATGATGAGCATCATTGCCACACTAAGCAAATTGATGAGTTGAAAAACATCATCAAGAAGAACAACATCAATTTTCCATCTTCCTACAAGAAGAAGGGTTCATCCCCTTCAATTCCTCACAATCAAAAGGAAAAGGGCAAGAATTTGTGGCTACTACGGGTTCTTCACAGTAGCAGATACTTGACTCGGGTGCCACTCATCACATGGGTTCTACAAGGGAGAAATTTTCTTCTTTGGAGCCATCTAAGGTACCTCAAATCTTCATAGGAGATGATATTCAAGTGGAAGTTGAAGGAAAAGGTTCATTTGTCATGGATTATGGAACATTTGAGAATGTTCTCTATGTTCCTAACTTGAGTGCCAATCTTCTTTCAATCTACCAAATCACTCACTTTGGAGATGGCAAGAAAGTTGAGTTTCTACCAGATTTAGTTGTTGTCAAAGAATTTAAGGATGATGCCTTGGTTGCAATGGGACAAGCCAATCACAACACACAGATTTATTCATTCTCCCAATTTTTGCCTAAGTCTCCTTCTATAGCCTTGCTCACTCATTCAAATTCAGAAAGTAATCTATGGCATGAGCAGTTTGGACATCTCAATTACCACTATCTTTAGTAGCTCAGCTCCAAGGATATGGTTACATGACTCCCTCAATTAGCTTTTCAGAAGGTGTATGTTCAGGTTTTCCATGGGTAAGCATCTAGAAGAGAAGTTTGACAAAGGGAAGTCTTGGAGAGCTTTGGAAGTTCTTCAATTGGTTCACAATGATGTAGCACTTCTATTTCCAATGCCATCATTTAGCAAGGCCCACTATGTCCTCACCTTCATTGATGACTACTCCTGCTTCACATGGGTCTATTTTCTTGTTCACAAGAGTGAAGTGTTTTACAAATTTCCATCCTTCAAGGCTCATGTTGAGAAGCAATCAGGGAATAAAGTCAAGATTCTTCACACAGACAATGGAAGGGAATATGTGAACAATAGACTTGAGGAATTTTGTACTCTTGAGGGGATTGATCTTTAGCATTCAGTTTCCTACACTCCACAACAAAATGGTGTTGTTGAAAGGAAGAATAGGACCCTTAAGGAGATGGCTAGCTACATGATTCATGCTCGTTCTCTTGGTCCTCAATTTTGGGAAGAAGCTATCAGTTGTGCCATACACATCCAAAATCAGGTTCCCCATAAGGATTTGAAGGGTATGACTCCTTTTGAGGCTTGGTGTGGTAGAAAACCGATTGTGAAACACTTCAGATTTTTTGGTTGTCCAGCTTGGGCATGCATACCTCCAAAGAAGTGCAAGGCATTGGAACCTTAGAGTATGCCTTGCATCTTTTTTGGATATCCTAAAGGTGTTAAGGTATATAGACTTTTGGATCTAGAGGCACATGAGCTATTCATTGAGAGGAGTGTTCAATTTGAGGAAAGCTCTCCTAGCTTGGCCTCTAATCCTCCTCTTCCTTCCTCCATAGTGGAAAGTGATGATAGTGACTCAGATGATGATTCTCCCTGAACTCCAACTCGCAGGATCACACCTTCGTAGGGACCACTTGTAGTTGAGGAGCCTCGTCCTTCATCTCCTACTAGACCTCGTTGGGCTCGACAAACTCTTGAGTTAGCAGGTTCTCTTGTTGGGGATCCTTTAGATACTCGAAGGACTCAGTCACAACATCAGGATTTTTCACATGCATTTATTGCTAGTGCTTCCAATCCACAATCCTTTAAGGAAGCATCAGGTGTTCCTAAGTGGGATTCAGCAATGGAGGAAGAGTATAGTTCCTTGATGAGGAACCACACATGGGATTTAGTTCCATTCCCTAAAGGTAGAAAGATGGTTCGATGTAATTGGATCTATGGGACCAAGTATGCAGTAGATGGAAGTGTGGATAAATACAAGGCTCAACTTGTGGCAAAAGGTTTCTCACAATTTCCAGGTGTTGATTATACAAAGACCTTTGTACCCATTGCTAAGATGAACTCCATTCACTTGACACTTGCTATTGTTGTAGCTCATGGTTGGGTTGTACATCAGATGGATGTGAAGAGTGCATTTCTTCATGGGGATCTTCATGAGGAGATTTACATGGAGCAGCTGCATGGATTCATACGAGATTCTTCTTTGGTTTGCAGATTGAAGAAATCTATCTATTGCCTCAAACAGGCCCCTAGGGCTTGGTATGCCAAGATGGATTCCTTTCTTCTCTCAGCAGAATTCACCAAGTGTCATTTAGATCCAAATGTCTACATTTTGTGACAGGATGACTCTCATTTGCTACTTGTGCTCTATGTTGATGACTTGATCATTACAAGGAGTACCTCATCCATCATTGGTAGTGTCAAATATGCTTTGCAAGATAGATTTGCTATGACTGGCTTGGGCCTTTCGCATTATTTTCTTGGGATTGAGATTACACAGTCAAATTTTGGGATCTCTCTTTCTTAGTTCAAGTATGCTCTTGATCTTCTAGCTCGGTTTCACATGGCTGATTGTAAGCCTACTCTGACTCCCTTTCTTTCAAGAGTCAAGCTTGAGGCTAAGTGTTCTACTCCACTTGTTGATGCCACTTTGTATCGTCAGCTTGTTGGGAGTCTCATCTACTTGACTCACACACGCCCTGTTATCTCCTTTGTAGTTGGCATGGTTTTACGCTTTATGCAGGAACCACATGAGCTTCATTGGAAAGCATCCAAACGCATCTTACATTACATATAGGGTACACATCATCATGGGATTCACTATGCAACATGTACAAGACTTACCTTGGTGGGATATATAGATTCTAATTGTGTTGGCAATATTGATGATCGTACGTCCACTTCTCACCACAGCTTTCATCTTGGTTATGGCCCCATTTGTTGGCAGAGTAAGAAGAAACATGCTATTGCTCTTTCTTTGACTGAGGCTAAGTATCGAGGGGTTGTTAATGCCGCTACTAAGGCTATTTGGCTTCAGAATATTCTCACTAAGTTTGGCTTCACTATTCCATGTCCTATAGACATTCATTGTGACAATCAGAGTGCCATTCATATCTCGAAGAATCTAGTTCACCATCAGAGGAACAAACACGTCGAGATTCATATGCACTACATTTGAGAGCTAATACAGGAGCAGGTCATTGATTTGCAGTATTGTCCTACAGCCCAACAGGCTGTAGATATCTTCACCAAACCCTTCACTAAGAGTATATTTCATCATTTGAGAGCTCTCTTGGGGGTGTTGGATGTTTCATCTGAGGTGGTCACTTGACCTTCTTCATTCTCTCTTTTGGGGGGGATTTTTCCTCACTCAAGGTTTTCCCCTTCTCATCTTTTTGAGTGTAATTTTTGTTTTGTTCCTCTCTTTTGGGGGGAGTTTTTTCCCATGTGGTTTTCTCCTTTTCTCCACTTTATGAGAGATTGCATTGCATTTGTACATGGGTACCTAGCATGGCCTAGTTGTCGTGACCCATCTTGCATTATTTGCATTTGTGTATATTCTCCCTAAGTTGCACTTAAGGTGGGGTGTTGGTGTAATTAAAAGTGTTGTACCTTGTCCTAGGTCATGATTACACCTTAGTTAAGTTTACTTAGGGACCACATAGGAGGTAGTTGGACAATTTCCACTTTTGGTGGACTTATCATGTTATTACTTTATCACATCCACCTTTCATGGACATATCATGTGATTACCTCTCCACCTTTTGTGGGTGATCCACCATTTGTGGTGATTATCACATTATCACTTTTCCACTTTAGGTGGAGTGATAGCTTTTCACAGTTGTCTCATGTCATAAGATTGTGACACTTGTCATAATCTTATTCCCTTCTATGTTCTCACTTTGGCTATATAACCAAGGGGTCTCCTATGTACTTTTGCACATTCTATTTTGTATCATTAGAAAAATACAATTTATTCTTGTCATATTGTTTATATATCTCTTATGCTTGTGCTTTCTATTAAGCCTCTAGATCCTGGGTGGCTATCTTCATAGCCAATTCTTACAGAAATGAACAAGACAACTGAGAGTGAGGTGTAAATCAATTGTAGAAAATTAAACCTTCAAAACCCTCAACAGTAATTAGATCCACAAGCATTCATTAAACCCTTATTCTGTTAGTTTGATCAAACATGAAATGAAAATAATTGAAAATAAAACCATACACAAGAGAACACAAGATTTCTTTGGAAAACCCAATGAGGGAAAAACCACAATGAGGATTAGCTCACAATATAGGTAATAGAAAAATCAGTACAAAGGGGCTCACAGCCAGAATAGGACACACTGTCCAAAAGGATCACAACCAAGGCTCACTACCACAGAAAGAATACAAGAAGATAGAAGAAGAATGTTACACAGAGAGCACTTCTTAATGCAACAAGGATTCCACCACAATTTCTCGCACACTTTCGTAATCTCACATGAAATATTTTGGATTCCTTCAGCTCACTGCCTTCAAGAACCCTAACATGAGTTTCACATTGCTCTACTCAAATTTGCATCATCCACATCAATATCTCATCTAACTTACTTATTACTCTTTCGATTTTCTCACTTGCATCAACACCATACATATTTATATCAAGCTCTACCTCAAAAACTTTCTCTAATGTTGGCCACTAGTCGTTATACATACAAATTCAAAATAGTTCGACATCTAAACATTCCCATGGTGGATAGGAATGAAAGGATACCTACATAAATCCTTAATTAGGACCCAAATAGATCCCAACATACTTCAACACTCTTCTACAAACTTTGCATGTAATTTTAAACACAAGGTTGGCCAACACTCGTGCAAAACACCATAAAAATTAAGTACACACTTCAATCTAAAAAGTTGAAAGTTCTAGACAACATAATTCACTTGAAATCAATCCAAAATAATTGATGAACTACTTCAGATTCGTCAAACACTTCATGCAAGCTTGCATCATATAAATACTTCAACTCAGAACAACTGGTAACCCTTATTTGCATACCGATAAATGAAACTCACACTGTACTGCACTAAATCAAGTAAGAACTTGAATACGAAAAGATAAAAGCATTATAAGAAACTTTTGAAATCTACACAACCTAAAGCCAAATAGTGGAGAAATGCAGAGAAAATACATTTCTCCCAAGCCACAGAAAACATTACTCAACAACTAGTTCACACACTGGTGAAAATATCTCGCACTATACAACAATCCAAAAGCCCAAATTATGAATATAGCAACCTCTAAAAACCTTGATTAATCTATAAAATTTGCACAAGAATAGCATCAACACTAAAAGAATGTAGACCACAACATAGTTTACTTTGTTTATCAATTTTCTCAATATCCTCATCATCTTCAACCATAGTTGACATCAATGACAACACCAATCAGTAGACTTCCTATTGAAATCAATGAAAACACCTTCATTCTTGCAACAATCTCCCCCTTTTTCATTGATGGAAACACAAGTGAAAGCCCACAAAAGACAACACGTGCACACACCTTCCTCTTTTTTATGAGTAGACAACCTACACAACATTCCTGAACTCTCTCCCCTTGATAATATCTTTCACATGATTCTCTCTCCCCCTTTGACATTAATGGAAAAGGAAAAAGTTTTTCATTATTATCCTCCTTTGACACTAGACCAAGAAACTTTCTCTAAACACTCGCCCTTAAGAGTATACCCAAACAAATTAGCAACTCAATGACAACATATGACACTACCTACTCCCCATGAGAGGTAGCCACCAACATTAGTCCAGAAAAGAGATAGATCCAAATATCCACTAGAATAATGTGTCTCCATATGCATCTAGTTCAATAAATGAGGGGCAATAACCCCCAACTTCTCCCAAAGATACTCAAAAGTATCCTTAGGAAGATCCTTCATAGACATATCAGCAATTTGATCATTTGTAGGAATATACTCAACCTTTACTTCATTCTCCATAACCTTTTCTCTCAAAAAGTGATACCTAATAGATATATGCTTTGTCCTTGAATGCATCACTAGATTCTTTGAAATTCTAATTGCACAAGTGTGTTATCATAGAAGATAGAAATAGGCTCATCATATATAATTCTGAAATCCTTCAATGTTTGTCTCATCCATAATACATGTGTACAACATGATGTTGTTGCAATACACTCAGCCTCTGCAGTGGATAAAGAAACTAAATCATGTTTATTGCTCAACCATGACCACCAATCTACATCCAAGAAAGAATGCACCACCACTTGTACTTTTCCTGTCATCAACACAACTAGCCCAATCTGCATATGTATAAGCATTTAATGTGAAATCAATATCCTTAGGATACCACAACCCATAATTTGGTGTGCCTCTTAAGTATTTGAATATCCTCTTCATGGCTGCAACATGTGTTTTTTTAGGATCTTGAAATCTAGCTACAAGACAAACTACATGCATGAAATCTGATCTAGTAGCAATCAAGTACAACAATCCACCAATCATATATCTATACTTGCTCTGATCAACCTTAGGTGAATCATCATCTTTGCTAAATTTACAACCAGTCACCTTAGGAGTACATATTGGTTTGGAGTCATCCATTCCAAACTTATTCAACATCTCTTTGGCATACTTAATTTGTGAAATGAAAATCCCTTTATATGTTTGATTGATTTGTAGCCCAAGAAAGAAATTCATTTCCCAAAACATTGACATCTCAAATTATTTTTTGCATTTCTTCTGCAAACTTCTTACACTTAGCCTCATTTCCATCAAAGATAATATCATCCACATATACCACTACTATTAAGATTTTGTCTTCCTCAATTTTAAAGTAAAGATTACTATTTGTGGTGCCCTTACTAAATCTTTGTTGTATCAAGTATCTATCCAATCTTGCATACCAAGCTCTAGGAGCTTGCTTCAATCCATATAGTTCCTTATTTAACTTACATACCATATCTAGTTGATCTGACAACTGAAATCCTTTTGGTTGTTCCATGTAAACTTCTTCCAATTCTCCATTCAGAAAAGAAGACTTCACATCCATCTGATAAACCTTAAAATTTGTATGTGTTGCAAATGCCAAAAACATTCTAATAGCTTCCATCCTAGCCATAGGAGAAAAATTCCCCTCAAAATCTATACCTTCTACTTGTGAGTAACTTTTACACACAAGTCTTTCCTTGTTTCTTACCACTTCTCCATTCTCATTCAACTTGTTTTTGAATACCCACTTAGTTCCAATTATGTTTTTGTTTTTTGCTCTAGGGACCAATTCCCAAGTCTGATTCTTTTCTATCTGCATAATTTCTTCTTCCATTGTCTTCATCCAAAGCTCATTCTTACATGCTTCACTCACTGATTTAGGTTCAACTTTAGAAAGTAGACACAAATTTACCTCAACTTCAACAGCTTTGCTTCTTTTCAATATACCTTTCCTCTTATCTCCAATTATTTGATCTTCTAAATGATTCTTTTGCACATACTTAGGGGTCTTCAGGGTCTTCTCTGGAGCTTCTTTCTCTTCATTTTTCACTTCTTGTTCATCATCTTTTTCTTCTACTGCTCTACAATCAGGTTCATCTAACACATATCCATCTACTGTAATTGAATTCTGCAAGTTCATCAACTTTAACATTTTCACTTTCAACTATCTTTCTTAGCCTTTTGTTGTAACATTTGTAAGCTTTGCTTATAATAGAATATCCAAGGAAGATACCTTCATCAGACCTTGCATCAAACTTTCCTAAGTTTTCTTCTTCTCTTTTAATGTAACATTTGCTTTCAAACACTCTACAGTACTTCACAGTAGGAATTATTCCATACCATAACTCATAAGGATTCTTTGTGTTGTTAGCTTTATCTTGAACTTTGTTAAGTATGTAAACAAAAGTATGAATAGCTTCTCTCCAATAGACTTGCAGTAGATTTTCCTCATTCACCATAGTCCTTACAACTTGAATAGTTTTGTTTTTCCTTTCAACAACTCCATTCTATGGAGGATTTTTAGGGGCAGACAAATGCCTCTTTATTCCATGAACTTCACAAAATATGTTAAACTCATTGAATGTTAATTCACCACCTCTATTAGATCTCACACATTTTATTTTCAAATCCATTTCATTCTCAACCATAGCTTTAAATGCCTTGAATTTATCTAATGCATCATATTTTTCTCTAATAAAAGTAACCCATGTCATTCTAGAATAATCATCAATCAAAAGCATAAAGTACATGTCACCTTGTAGACTTCTCACCCTTATAGAACCACAAATATCTATATGCACTAACTCCAGCAGTCTGGTAGCAAATTGTTCCTTTCCTTAAAGCTACTCCTTATTTGTTTTCCAAATTGACAACTCTCACAAATAGCATTGATAGGTTTTGTGATTCTAGGTAAATATATTATTCCATGAATCAAACTAATTCTTTCCAAATTATCAAAATTCATGTGACACATCCTCTAATACCATAACTAGCTATCATTGATCTAAGACATAAAGCAATGAGCATCATCACCCTTAAGCTAATAGATGTTTCCATGTGTTCTCTTTCCAGCAGTAATCACAGTTTTGGATCCTTTCCGGATCTCACATGCTTCATCCTTAAACACAATATTATACTTTTTGCTACAAATTTGTTTGAAACTCAAGAGATTATGTCTTAACCCCTTAACATAGTAAACATTGTTAGTATTATGCTTGCCATCAAAACTAATTGAACCTATTCCACAAATCTTAGCTCCTAAATCATCTCCAAATTTAACTAATCTTTCATCATACTTTTCAAGTTTAAAAAACTTACTTTTATCTTCGGTCATATTATTAGAGTGGCCATTGTCAACAACCTAGTAATTCTTATCCTCTTTGACATGAAAAGCGGATATCAAAGTACCTTCAACCTTATCCTTTATCTTTAAAATACTTTCCTTCACACAACTTTCAAGGTTAGCAGAAACATATTCTTCTTTTATAGCCAAAAATAGACATTCATCATCATCAAAATCTCCATAATCAAATTCATCATTAGAAATACCAGCCACCTTCTCATAGTAAGCCTTTTTATCATCTTTCCTTTATTTTCCTTATTCCTATTATTTAGAGTTCTTTTTGGACATCTAGAAGCATAATGGCCTTTCTCACCACAGCTAAAACATTTGAAAGGTAATTTACATTTGTACTTATCAGTTCCCTTTTTCATCTTCCGCACGAATTTAGCTTCCAAATCATCAAGTTCATCTTCACCTAATTCTTCAACCTTCTCTGATTTACTAACCTTGAAAGCAGTCTCTACTTTTGTATCTTTCTTCAATTTTCTCATTTCAAATGTAGTCAAAGTACCAATCAACTTATCTCTGGAATAATTATCAAAATCAATAGTTTCCTCAATAGAAAATACCTTTCCACTGTAATAATCCAAAAGAGATTTGATAACTTTCTTCACTACTTTAGATTCTTTAACTATTGCACCAAGACCTCTCATAGCACTTACTAACTCATCAACTCTCTGTGTGTAGCCTTTAATTGTTTCATATTTAGACATGCATCATTTCAAAATGTGCCTTCAAGTTCTACAAATTTTCTTGTTTAACCTTCAGATCTCCTTCATAAATGATTTCTAACTTATCCCAAACTTCTTTAGCCTTTTTCAAACTCATAACTTTAACTAATTCAGTATTTGAAAGACTATTTACAATAATGTATCTTTCCTTAGCATTGATCTCATATGCCTTGATTTCTGCACTTTTTCTTATACCATTCAGAGGTGGAGTATATGTATTCTAATAATCCTTCTCAATCTCACATCTCTGAGCAGACAAATATCCTTCCATCTTTGTCTTTCAGAATGTAAAATCTGAGCCATTGAATCTACAATATTCCAAAGCAATCTTGTTCACCATCCCGGATCTACCTCAAGTGGTTAAGCTCTTCTTCAAGGAACCTTGCTCTGATACCAATTGTTTAAATGAACAAGGAAACTAAGAAGGGGAGTGAATCAGTTGTATCAAATTAAACCTTCAAAACCCTCAATAGTAATTAGATCCACAAGCATTCATTAAACCTATATTTTATTAGTTTAATCAAACATGAAATGCAAATAATAGAAACTAAACCCATACACAAGAGAACACCATATTTACATGGAAAACCTAATGATGGAAAAACCATGATGAGGATTAGCTCACAATATAAGTAATAGAAAAACTAGTACAAAGGGGCTCACTGCTAGAATAAGACATGTTGTCCAAAAGGCTCACAACTATGGCTCACTGCCATAGAAAGAATACAATAAGATAGAAGAAGAATGTTACACAAAGAACACTTCTCAATGCAAAAAGGATTCCACCATAATTTCTCACACTTTCACAATCTCACATGAAATATTTCAGATTCCTTCATCTCACTACCTTCAAGAACCCTAACATGAAGTTTGTACTCCTCTACTCAAATTTGCATCATCCACATCAATCTTGCATCTATCTTACTTCTTAATCTTTCTCTTGTCTCACTTGCATCAACACCATACATATTTATATCAAGCTCTACCTCAAAAACTTTCTCTAATGTCAGCCACTAGTCGTTATACATACAAATTCAAAATAGGTCGACACCTAAACACTCCTGTGGTGGATAGGAATGAAAGGTGAGCTACATAAATCCTTAATTAGGACCCAAATAAATCCCAACACACTTCAACACACTTCTAAAAAAAATTCATGTAGTTTTAAACACAAGGTCATCCAACACCCATGTAAAACACCATAAACATTAAGTACACACTTCAATCCGAAAAGTCGAAAGTTCTAGACAACATAATTCACTTGAACTCAATCCAAAATAATCCATGAACTACTTAATATTCATCAAACACTTCATCCAAGATTGCATCATATAAATATTTCAACTCAAAACAATTGATAACGCTTATTTGCATACTGATAAATGAAACTCACACTATACTACACCAAATCAAGAACTTGAATACAAAAAGATAAAAGCATTATCAGAAACTTCCAAAATCTGCACAACCTGAATCCAAATAGTAGAGAAACATGGAGCAAATACATTTCTCTCAGACCACAGAAAACATTACTGAACAACTAGTTCACACGCTAGTGAAAATATCTTGCACTATACAATGATCCAGAAACCCAAATTCTGAATATAGCAACCTCTGGCAACCTTGATTAATCTATAAAATTTGCACAGGAATAGCATCAACATTGAAAGAATGCAAGCACAACACTTGCACAACATAGTTTAATTTGTTTATCAATTTTCTCAATATCCTCAACATCTTCAACCCACATTTGACATCAATGACAACACCAGTTAGTAGACTTCTAATTGACATCAATTACAACACCTTCATTCGTGCAACACATGGATGGGTGAAGTTGTTACTCCTTGGCATGATTAAAGATGCAACACATCACATAAAAAAAAATTGTATGAGAAGGTTGTTGTGCATGTTTTGCACACACGCCCTGCCGTAGGCAGGGACCCCCTTTTTCTTTTTTTTCTCTCCCAACAGCTGCTTTGCTCCTGTCTTGTTTTGCGTGCCCATTTTCCAAGCCCAAATTGGTCATGTGCCATCAAACAATCAAATTCCCCTTACCAAATTCACCTACTTAGGGTATTCAAATCTGCTGAGAAATAAAGTCGCCCGTCCCCTTTCTGCCTTTTGTCTTGTTCCCTCCAGAATTCCCTTCCTCCTTGGCTGTTTGGAAACATTCGTGGACCCCCGTTGCTCCCGTTTCCACATTTTTGACTTTGGGGGCAACCTTTTCCGGATCCGGGATGTGTTTGAAGTGCGTAAAAGAACTGCCAAGGTTTCGTCAACGTTCTGTTAAGTTTCGATGGTTTCAGAACTTTCCCTCCGGAATTCCCTTCCTCCTTGGCTGTTTGGAAACATCTGTGGACCCCCGTCGCTTCCGTTTCCACATTTTTTACTTTGGGGGCAACCTTTTTTGCATCTGGGATGTGTTTGAAGTGCGTAAATGAACTTCCAAGGTTTCATCAACATTTCGTTAAGTTTTGATGGTTTCAGAACTTTCCCTCTGGAATTCCCTTCCTCCTTGGCTGTTTGGAAACATCCATGGACCCCCATCACTCCCGTTTCCACATTTTTGACTTTGGGGGCAACCTTTTTTGGATCCGAGATGTGTTTGAAGTGCGTAAATGAACTGCCAAGGTTTCGTCAAAGTTTGGTTAAGTTTTGGTGGTTTCGAAGCTTCGTCCCCCTTTTGTTGTTTTGGAACATCCGTGGAGCCCTGACAGCCCAACCTCTGAAGCCCGGACCCTCCATGGCCATTTCCAGGACTCCGCCTCTCTGTGGTTGTTTCTGGGACTCCGCCTCTCCATAGCCGTTTTGAACATTTGTCGGCCCCCGATGACCCGGCCTCCAGAGCTCGACCCCTCTGTGGCTGTTTCCGGGACTTGGCCCCTCCGTGGCCATTTTCGGGACTCTGCCTCTCCATGGTCGTTTTGAACATCCGTCGGCCCCCAGCGACCCGGCCTCCAGAGCTTGGCCCCTCCATGGTCGTTTTTGGGATTCTGCCCCTTCGTAGTCATTACCAAGACTCCACCTCTCCGTGGCCGTTTTGAACATCTGTCGGCCCCCAGCGACCCGGCCTCTGGAGCCCGGCCCCTCCGTGGCTGTTTCCGGGACTCCGCCCCTCCGTGGCCGTTTTGAACATTCGTCGGCCCCCGGCGGCCCGGCCTCTGGAGTCCGACCCCTCTGTGGCCATTTTGAACATCTATGGACCCCCATCGATCCAGTTTCCACATTATTGATTTTGAGGCTAACTTTTTGGTGGATTTGGGATGTGTTTGTGGTGCCTAAGTGAACTACCAAGGTTTCGTCAACGTTCGGTTAAGTTTCGGTGGTTCCGGAGCTTCGTCCCTCTTTGGTTGTTTTGGAAACATTCGTGGACCCCTGTCGGTCCAGTTTCCACATTTTTGACTTTGGGGCCAACTTTTTGGTGGATCTGGGATGTGTTTGTGGTGTCTAAGTGAACTGCCAAGGTTTCGTCAATGTTTCGTTAAGTTCCGGTGGTTTCGGAGCTTCATCCCCCTTTGGCTGTTTTGGAACATCTGTGGAGCCCCAACGGCCCGAATTAATGTTTATGGTCCAAATGAGCTCCAAATATGAATATTATGAACTTTTGATGATGCATAGATGGATCTAACAAGGATTTTGCAAGATTTGACTAACGTTTTCCTTAATTTATGTATGAAAGCACTTACGACATTTCATATACGCAGGATTTGAGGAGCCTATTGCACGTCTGTCAGGAGACCCATCGAGAAAGCTGAATAAGGAAAGTACATAGCTCCTATCACCATTCATTTCATGTTCACCTCTCCCCCTAGCACCCACCAACAGGGTCAGCGTTAGAAGGACTGTGCCAAGGAAGTCAATGACAAAAATGCAATGCAAGGGGGTGGCCTTGAAGAGAGCATAAGTGAGTTGTCCGCTCAAACAAGGGGCAACCAATCCATTGATTCCAATCGTCGACGAGCTCATTTGATCCAAGGAAGAACACTACAAACACATCAAGAAGACAACTTTCAGGTAGTTTCAGCTACAGTAAAAAGGCAATCAGCTAAATGACAAAACTGCTACAGCACCTGAGCACTAGATGACAAAACAGAGAAAAGACAAGGAATGTATTTTTTAATTGTTGAATATTGTGGGGTAGGTGAAACCCTAATGTAATTGAATCTGGGCCATTAATTGCAAATTGATCCTAGCCATTCATTTGAGCTTTGGAAAACTATAAATAGGGGTTTGCCCCTCATTTGTAAGGGTTGGAGAGCTGTTGTAAAAAGCATTTTGCAGCAATAGAAGACAACATTGCATGATTTTATGGATGTTCTCTTTGATTTTGCTCATCTTGCATGCATGGTTCTACTTCCATGTTAGTTTTAGTATTAGTTTCTTAAATGGCTATCATGATGGTGTTGTTGTTATAGTATTTGATGAGCTCCCAGCCCATACTTTTAGCACTTGTTGATGACAAGTTGTTGTGCAAAGTTAGCCTAGGCTTCTTTTTGTCATTGTTGCAACCTAGTTCAATTGCATGTTCATAATGTGTATGTGTAATTTGAAAATCAGCAGACCTTAGAAGATTGCATTGGTTTTGTGTAGCTGTAGGTTTCTCTTGGTCAAGCAAAACTCAGTTTAGGAAGCCTGTCTACTTTAGCAGCCACCATTGTTATTGTTCATTCGTATCTTAGGATTACAATAACTTTCTTAACCCTTCTCCTTTTGTTGTTTCTTTTAATCCTTGGTTAGAGTAGGATCCAAAGCATCACCATGAAGCCAAATTAGATGAACTTGATGAGTTTCAGCTTGCTGTTTTGAGTGGACAACCACTGTTCATTCACTTCCAGCACTTTGAAACTGCATTTGCAAACTCAACTTCCCATGCTTTGTAACTCATTTGTAAGACCGCCTTGTGATTCCAGCAAATCACGTCAAACAATTGAGATATTCCAAGCACTGTCAAGACCTGACATTAGAGACCTTGGGATAGTGTTTTGCAATCTGATTGTGGAAGATTGTCTTTCAAGAGAGGTAGTGCACCTACGCACTGCCTGTGTTGAGAAGTGCATAAAAAACACATCAACAAAGGTGACCAAAAAATTCCTTACAATGAACAATATTGTGATCATTAATCATAAAACTAAGTTGTCAACCTATATCTTTGATTATAATGGCATTCCTTTGGTTCAATAATTGGTATTTATGAGCCATGATAGGCAGTTCACATATCAAAATTATAGTAGTATTATTATTAATATAGGTCATATCTTATTTGTTTTCATAATTCAAACACCATAGCAACTTGAATGGATCCTTCAATATGGTCACAATAGCATATTGTCTTTGGATTTTATATTTGACATGAATTTAATATTTTTTTTTAATTTCTTAATTACACTCAATTTAAAATGTTTGCATTGACATAAAACATAGTATTGTCAATTTTATCATGTTCCTTATAGTATTTTTAATTTTACATGTTTCTTACATTTGACTTCAATAATATGGGGGTACCTATGTTATGTGTCATCATGCTTAGGTCTTACAAATCTAATATTACATATTTGATGCACATTCTTCTCCAAACGGTTGATAGAATCATGTGTAGAGGGTCCCAAGAAGAACTATCTAACCATGCAACCAATTGTAATAAACACACATTTAACAACAAGAAAATCCATAAAAAATGACAAGATATACCTTGGGAAAAATTTTGGTCTAGGAAAAAATCAACCTTCAAAATATGTCTTATTATATTGATTCACAAACATAACTACAATACACTACAATGGATTCTCACACACACTAGGACATAACTTTAGAAACACCACTTGGACCATACTTTCCACATAGGCTACATTTAAGTGTAAAATAACACCACAAGATCCTCACACTATCCACTCACATGATTGCACTTTGCATCATACTCCGTGTTGCATCACTCTGACTCTCAATCCTCTCCCTTGTTCTTTTACTTACCTATTACACCTCTAGTCTCTCTTAATCTTCTTTTCTTACTTTCTAATGACTTGAAACCACATATATATACCCTTCCTTAGTTTCGCCCATAAATTGCATTAGCCTCAAGGTGGCACAAATCTCAAAACCACATGAAACATGTCACCAATTAAAAAATAATAAACTTAAAAATTCTAATAGTCCAACAGTGGATAATTTCCATGTGGTAGAACTCATACATCTCCAATGGTCCTCACAACATTCCCAAATATTCACCCTTGGGTCTAAATCCAAAATAATCTTTCACAAACCAAAATAATTCCAACTAAACACCACTATCAACCCATAGACATATAATTTATAAATAATATGCATAGGCCAATTTAAATCACCTTAAACTTAGTACTATAACAATCATTCATAAACAAAACTACTCTTAAAATTGCAACACCTAGTTATATAATATGATGAATAGTTTCAACTTTACTTGTCACAAACTACAAACCAACTATCAAATATACAATTTACTATAGATTTATCAACTTACTAGACACAATGTATATTTTCCATGATGCCTCGGGGATTGTTGATAATCAAAGTGAAATTATTATGAAAAAATTAAAATATTCTAAAAGTGTATGCAAATCTAAAATTTTCTTAATTAATAAGGATTATCATATGAAAAATATTATGTCATTGCAAGGTCAACAATAATAAATAAATCAACAAACCACAAAATTTATGTGGAGAAACCCTTTCAAGGAAAAAAACTCCAAATGAGAAAGAGGACAAGTATGTATTAATCTTCAAAGGAGGGATACAACCACACACTAACACTCTTAACTCTAACAACACTCTAGCAACACTTGTGTAACTATAAGATAACCTCATAAAATTATATCTCATGCCTCCATTTTATAGAAAAGTGAAAGAGGAATACCATAAATGGTTTCCCAAAATAGTGTATCATAAAATCATGGTAAAATGAAAAAACACTCATGTCCAAAATAAAGAGGCTCATTTGAGAATAGTAAATATATCTTCCAATGAACCATGAATCTATAAAAATATTCATACTAATAATAGACAACATATTTGACTTGTAACTCCTCAATGATGGCCCATATCCCAAGATGGGCATCCAAAATCATCACCCAGTTTCTATGGGACCCACCAATAATAATCAAGATACTCCACTACTCAATTTCACACCAAAGTCAAGAGAGATTTTCTAAAAAGAGCTTTATAACTACCACTAGAAACTCTACCTCATTTTTCAATGCATATGACAACCAAGATCAAGATTATGAGAGAATATAAATTACAAACTATGGACCAAGGATTATTAGTGTGGGTCGATTACACTTGATCCATGATGAATTGAAGCATAATTTAGCCACTGAACCTCAATCTAAAACAAGATCATTCAAATTGAAAGTTTAAACTAAGCATTTATTGAAACTGAAAACCATAAACTAGGAAAATAGTTAAATGCCTACCCTAACCCATTTAAAACTTATCCTGTTTTGGAATTGGTGTCATGTTGATGTGGAACAATGACCCTTTCCCAATTCCATGATTAGTGATACTATTTCAATCAATTATATGGAAGAGAATTGATGAAACCATTGTGATAAATGGATGAAAACCTCATTTATCCTAAATTAGCATAATTTTAAGCTAAAATTAATATAATTATGCAATTGCTAAGATAAACTAAGCTAATTCTAAGCTAAAAGATGGAAATTCTAATTTATAAACAAACTAAGATGGATGCATGGAAGCCATTAATGGATTTTTTAAGCTATTATGCAAATAAATTAAATAAAACAAACTAAAAGTGAGTAAATTAAGAGTGTGAGTGCAAGTGAATTCAACAGCATAAGTTTGCAATTGAAAGATGGATCTATTTGTCTCTAAATCGTGTTTTATTTATAGGAGAGCAAATGAGAAATGGATGGTTGAGATCAAAAATCTTAATCAATGTTCAAGGATGGAGGAAATAGGAGGCATGGATCATGGATTCTCATCAACGGATGAGAATGCAAGATGAGATTCCAATCAAGGGTGCTCATTTGTTCCAAACAAACACACTTTTGACCTACACACACAGGTCACCAGGTGACTTGCCCAAGAGGTCACAAGCTTAACTTGCTAAAGAAGCTAAGTGAGATGATTGGAGGAGAGAGAATATTCTTTGGAATATTCTCATGGGTAAGGATAAGATATTTTGCAAATTAAAAGAAATTTTTAATTGTGCAAAAACGGAGGTAAGGAATATTCCATGGGAATATTCCCTTTTTAGAAGAAAATTAGTTTAATTACATAATTAGGGGATTAGAAGAATTAAAGGGGTTTTCATTAAATTAAATGATTTAATGAAAGGGGGAAAGGTGAAATGATATTTAATTAAATAACTTAGGGTTATTTAATTAAATAAGATGACTTAGGGAATTAAATTAAATAGTATGAGTTATTTAATTTAATGAGATAAAATGTTAGCATGAAAGGGGGTGAATTAACTCGATTAAATGAATTAGGTTAATGGATGAAAATCATTTAATTAATTAATTAGTTAGGCTAATTCAATTAATTAAGAAAAAATAGGATGAGTTTCAAGAGGAAATGATGTTAGTAAACCTGATTCAAGTGTATGATATCATTTAGGACATTTTTCAGTGTCTACATTTTGCCCCTCTTTGAAGCGAGGTACCTACTGCTTTGGTTCAAAGACCGATGCTCTTTGAGTTAAAACTATTGCTTAAATCAAAGAAATAAAAAAAATGATTTTTTAGATGCCCCAACGGAAGGATAAAGTTGATTCCCTACCCCCTTGAGAAATCGGGCAGAAATTTTGAATTTTGGGTTGATTTCTTGAGATAGGTGAAAAGTTGCCTGAGGGGTCCAAAAAGGATCCAAGATGCAAGAATTATGCCAAAAACACAAAAAATGATGCAAAATAATATTCTAATTGGAAAATTTGGTGAAAATGATGATACACCATAGCTTCAAGGTGAAATTAGGGCAAAAAACCCTAATTTTCTAGCTTAAATAAGCTAAGAAGTGTCACTTTCAATTCATTTGTACATTCACACCTTAAGGAATTCTTGTGATTTGAGCTCTGACCCTTTGATGAAATGGCGCACTAAGAGATCCCCAGACACATCTCTGATCAAGTTCGAGAGTACCAGTGACTTCTAGGCTCAAGAGCATCGGTATGTAACTCAAAACTTGATTTGAAATTTGACTTTTTGATGCATTTATTGCACGTTAAACTTTAAACTTTGGTGGCATCGCTAAAAATTGCCAATGCTAAAATGAATTGTAGCGACACATATGTATATGGCAACGCACTTCGTGATTTAAAATTAGGGTTTCTAATTTTAAATTGACACACTTATATAGCGACACATCTTCTGATTTGAAAACTAGGGACCTTAGGGTTTCCAAAGCTTAAATCGTGATGCACATGTATATGATGACGTACTTTATGATTTTCAATTTGAAATTCCTTCAAGCATCACAATTTGAAATTTGTAATATAGAGATGCTATTACAAATAACGACACTATTGTGATTTTTGAGATGAAAATTCCAAATTGAGTCAAATTATCTTGATTTTTAACATCATGCACTTTGTGGGTGCAAGAGGTCATCCCACCATTGATGTTGCGTGAGCACATACCCATGGTTTTTTCCATACTTGGTGATTTGTCTAAGGTTCTCTAGGAGCACCTGGGAGAGATAAGCCTTTGGTATATTGCATATGCACCCGTCATCTGGACTCATTTAGTGATGATGACTGCTCTGTGCGAGATATGGCACAGTGAGACCTCGTCCTTTCACCTTCCCACTGGCGAGGTGACCATGAATTTGGAGGATGTATGGTAGATTTTGTGCTTGCCCATTCATGGTGAACGAGTTATATTTGATGTCAACACCGGATATAATGCTTTTCATGAGGTGATCGAGATGGAGACCATCATTCTTTTCACCTCCCAAATTGACCTCAAGTCATATAGAGGTCGGGTAGCCACATTTTGATTGATCATTGAAGCCATCATTTTAGGCTTGGTTGCTCTAGAAATATGCAACAGAGGATTCATCCCAAGATGGGGCTTGGCATGACACAGGATGTTGCACAAGAGGACACTTTTTACATGGGGGCCAGTGATGTTGGCCTCACTATATCATGACATGCATGACTTTTTATATTGCAATGGCAGAGCCATTGGTGCAGGGGTGACCTTGTTCCATATTTGGGCATGGGAGCATATAGTTGTGCTTTGACCAATTGTACAGATGGTAGATGTCAAGCCAAATGATCCAGTGATTTGGAGATATAGAGGTGTGATCACCCTACGACACACTGGACAGATTAGGCTCCCATACTAGTGGCGAGTATTAGATGACATGACAGTTTTTAGGTGGCGCCCATGGTTACAGATGCCACCATGGTATGATGATGCTCAACAGTTATTCTTTGTGAGATAGACTCGATATATGTAAGGTCATGAGCATACCATCATCAAGCGATACCTACCAGACAGGGTGGTGTGGTAGTTCAGAGAGGTACAAGACAGGTCAGATGATGCCTACAAGGCTATTTTTGCTAGGTATGCTTGAGAGGTTCCCACTTGGGATCTTACCATTCCAACTCCAGAGGTGGTGGAGGGATTTAGGTAGTTGGTGGCTCAGCCATGGGCCTATGACTAGGGTCAGGCGGTAGCATAGACTATGCTTGCTTATGATGCATGATTCACACCTCCATAGTGACTGATAAATCCAACGGGTGCTCCTCTATGAGGGAGACCCAGAGGGAGAGGAGCCAAGGGTAGAGGAAAAGTTCAAGGATAGGGATGGGGACAGGGTGGCTAGGATGGCTAGGATGGACAGGTTTCAGGAGCCCCACCATTTATTCAATAGCCTAATGTTTAGCAGCAGCTCGGTATTCAATAGCAGTCACGTGTATAGCCACCACCACCACCACCACCAGATCCTAGAGATATTCAAATCTAGCAACTACAACAACAAGTGCAGGTTATTACATGTGAGCAAGATTAGGCTCGCCAGCAGATTTTGGCTATTACTGTTGAGCAATACTAGGCTAGATAGCAAGTGGTGGCCATGACAGTAGAGAGGGACCATGCTAGGTAGTAGTTATAGGTTGTAACTACTGAGAGAGACCAGGAGATCGGGTGGCAGCATCACATAGAGGTGATGACAGCAGCCAGCCAGGGCAGGATAGTCTCTGCGAGATTGTATAGAGAGGTTGTGATAGTGGCAACCTACTATAGGATGCATTACCATCATGATGTTCCATAGGAACTTAGACAACCTAATTTTTTATAAAGGAGTGATGCACAGCCCAAAGCTGAGGAGCATCCAGAGACGCAGGCCAGAGAGGGTAGCATCCATTAGGGCTAGCTTTCATGTATAGAAACTTTTGGATTTTTTTTCCTAATTCATTGACACAGATATACATTCATGGGCTCCTTTTTGATAGCCTCATGGATATTGTATTTTTGATCGATATACATGCAATGATCCAAATTTTGTACCGTGAAATTCATTTATATATATATATATATATATATGATACAGATATAAACTCTATATGATGTGTTCATCTTATTTCATGCCTATGCGATATGAGATGGAATGAGATGGATGCAATGTTATATTCTTTTTCATTATCTTTTCATGATATGCTATGTGATGGATGATATGATATCCATATGTTATGCCATGATTATGTATGCAAATGTTATGGATGCATTTCTTTTTATGTATTTTCTATGCAATTGTATGATGGAATGTATGCATATGGATGAATGGATGGAAATGCATATGTATGCTTATGATATATGAAATTATTTAAGATGCTTAGAATAAAAAATCTATATGATTCATCACAACTTAAATGATAATGCAGAATGTATGATGTGATATGTTATGACGATTGCAAGATGGATTTTTTATGATTATGCTATTATTATGAGATGCATGTATGTCGATGATTTGTGGATGCAATATGGATGCATTTGATGATTTTTTTGTTGACTGTCATGATACCAAGTTAGTACAGAGAGATGGAAGAAACAAGAATGATTGACCGTTGACTGTGATGATTGCTTCAAAAGATCGAACAAGTCTATGATCCACCGAGACTTTAGGGTGATGAGAAATGTAGGATGCATGATTAAGAATGCAAGATGATGATGATGATGATTTTCTCACTTTTTGGGATTGGGATTTTCCATCGTTCCTTATTGTTTTATATAACATGTAGACACGATGCATCAAGGTATTGATAACCAGTACGACTTTGTATCTAGTGTAATGGACTTTGACTCAGGAAATAGATAGGATAGTTCTTGTTCACACCTTGACATATGGAAACCTTATTGGAATGTAAGTTAGAAACCTAGAATACATTGGACCAAAGCATACACAATAGTCAACAACGTACTCCAAACAACCTTCTTACACACAACTAAGCAAGTATGTGCCAAGATTATTTTACAAGAGTATCCACAAGAAAAAAAAACTAAAGATAAAGATTGATGCCCCATTCCTTTCTCTCTAAATCATTTTAATAGACATCATCGAGAGGTCCTTGGAATGGGTCATTAAGATAAATCATAAGAAAATATTATAAACAAACAATCAGTGTTATCTATATCTCTTTCTAGTTTACTTTAACTAGGGTGATGTATAATATTGATTTCCATTGCAGCAAGGATATCCTAGGACATGTTGATCAGATGGTTGTTTTATGTTAGGATGATGATGAGCTTTATGATAATTTGTTAATATAAACTTCAATGATGTATTTACCTATGATCTAGACTTTATATTTAGACGATTAAGCTCTCACTTTACGACCTACTATACCTATTTTCTATTTTTTTTCCAAAGGCTGAAGGTGACAATTGATTTATTATGGGTGAAGGTTTATTACGGGTGAAAACGAGATGGGGTGGATGGTTTTGGATATTCTGGAATATTTCAATGTTTTTGGTATTTTTAAAATGTTTTGAGGCTATTTTTGGTCTTTTTGAAAGTTTATGTGAATGTTTTGGTTTTTTAGTTATTTGAGGCTATTTAGGGTTTTTCTGAAGATATTTGAGCCTTTTTAGGTCTTTGAATGTTTTCCAAATTTTTTTGTGTTTTCTATTTTCAAATATTTTTGGATTTTTAGAATATTTGGATGTTTTTGGATTTTTTGATTTTTGAATGTTTCTGGATTTTTCAAAGATTTTACAAATGTTTAGGGATTTTATGAGTTTATCTAGATATTTTGGGATTTTCCAAGTTATTCAGATGTTTTGGGGTTTTCGAGAGTTTTTCTACCAAGAACCTAACCTATAGACCTATCCTAGGGGTCTTGGGGGCTAATCAAAGATAAGCCTTGCCTATGTTATACACACAGAGACCACATAGTTTGACTGACTCAAATTATTGACAATGAGATATTAACAGTTGAGAGATGTCAATTTATTATGACGAACTCCTAAAGGACTGACCTAGGGTGTCTCGGGGGCACATCAATGATGGCCTTGCTTACGTTCAAGCTCAAAGACAACATAGTTCAACAAAGGTACCATTTTTGGATTTTCGATGTTCGACCTTTTTAGGGTTTTTTATGTGTTTTGGATGTTTTGGATTTTTCCTTTACAATTTTTTTTATTTTTTTGGATTTTAGCTATATAGAATTTTACAAATTTTTTGAATTTTTTGATGAACATTTAACGAATGTTTTTGGTGTTTTTTTCAAGAACCCGATATGATCCATAACAAATTTCCCCCAGTGTGACATGTTAGACTACTTCGATATAGACAAGGAAAACTAACCTTTGGAATATGCCAAGTAGTACTAAAGGGATTGTGATACTTCACAATGTCAAGCTATGATGAGGATGCAGATGAATGGTGGATGGAAAGAATGATAGGACAAAAGAGCCAAAGAATAGATGGAGGTGCTTTTATTTATACAAGGTGCCTGTTTGCTAGGTTTTCACCAAGGTACTTGCCCAAAGTGCCACCGAAGTGGTTTTCACTAGAGGATGATTGCTTTTCTTTTCTTTTTCAATCCTTTTTCTCTTTTTTTTTTTTTTTTTTTTTAATTTTTTTGTATTTTCAGATTTATACCCTTCAAGACTAGGCATAAAACTTTTTAAGATGCAAGTTGTTTGTTGGTTCCTGCAAGGGTTCACCTTCAGGGGTTGACAATTGGTATGCTCCTGATCTGTAGCTTGCTATGATGATGAAAGGACCCAACCAATTAGGCTCAAACTTCCCTTTGGTGTCTTGATCTAGAAGGTTCTTCTGATTCTACTTTAAGATAAGATCCCCTACCTAGAAAGACCAACATTTGATCCTCTTGTTATAGTTATGTTTCAGTCAGTTTTGATATACTTGCAAGTTGTTGAGAGCATCAAGACAATGCTCATCCAAGAATTCTAACTCATTCATTAGAGATACTCTATATTCTTCATCGGTGATCAGGTTTTGTAATGACACTCATAATGATGGGAGCTCAACCTCAATAAGAAAGATAGCTTCAGATCCATAGACTAGGGAGAAAGGTGTTTCACTTGTTGGCATGCGGATACTAGTTCGATAAGCCCAAAGAGTGGGATTTAGTTGAAGATGCTAGTCACGACCAGCTTCATTGACCATTTTCTTCAGGATTTTCAAGATGGTTTTGTTGTAGCCTTAGCTTGACCATTGCCCTATGGGTAATACGGGGTAGAGAATTGGTGTTGGATGTTGAATCTTTGACACAACTCTTTCACATCCTAATTCTTAAAGGGGGTTCCATTATGTAAGATAAGAGTTTGTGCAACACCATAACAGTAGATTAGGAAGTTTATGATGAATTTAGCAATCTACTTCCCCATTATGTAGGTCATGGGAATGCATTCAACCCACTTCGTAAAGTACTCAGTGGCGATTATGATAAACTTGTGGCCATTGGATGAGGTTGGGGTGATTTTTCCTATGAGGTCAAGTCCCCACTGCGAGAAAGGCCAAGGTGTGATCATGGGTTGCAACTCTTGAGCTAGAGCATGAATTAGATCCTCATACTGTTGACATTGGACACACTTTTGCAGGTTCTTATGAGCTTCCTTTTCCATGGTTGGCCAATAGTACCCCATCCTAAATAGTTTCTTAGCTAACATCATACCACTAGAAAGGGACCCACATATGCCATCGTGTACCTTTGTTAAAGTATTCAAGGCTTCCTCTTGGTTAACAAATCATAGTAATGTTCCTTCGATGCTTCGGCAATAAAGGGTATCATGTAGGATCACAAATCAAGATGCATTTTTAACAAAGGTTTTTTTAAGGTTCAAGGTGATATAAGATGGGAGAGATCCTCTTCTAAGGTAGATAAATATGGCATGGTACCACGGGGATCTAGGACCAACAATGACATACACAAATTTTGATTGAGGTATCTGAAAAGTTGGTATGAGAAATTTTTCTACTAGGAATTTACATTGGAGGATGTTGTTTGGCATGTCTAGCAGTGATCTAATTGTTGCCATGGCATCTGCTGCTCTGTTATTCATGCAAGGAATCTGCTCAAAAGTTATTTCTATAAAAATTCCCTTGAGATTGTCCACCATCTTTTTGTAAGGAGTGAGCTTGTCATCCTTAGTCTAATAGTCATCGTTGAATTGGTTGATAACTAGCTGTGATTCACCATAGACTTTCATCTCTTGTATCTACCACTGAACCTCTATCGTTAGACCTGTGATTAGGGTTTCATACTCATCAATGTTGTTAGTGCAAGGGAACGACATTCAGTAGGACTTTGGGATGTAATCACCTTGAGGGGTGATGAAAATAATGCCTACTCCTGATCCATGTTGGGTGAATGATCCATCAAAGTACATCTTCCATGAGATGTGAGATTGATCAGGAACATTGATTCATCAAGGAACTCAGATATCAAAGGGTTCTCAGCATCGATAGGTACTTTTGCTAGCTGGTTTGTGATCACTTGTCCTTTGATTACCTTGTGCTCTACATACTCTATGTCGAACTTTGTTAATATCATCACCCATTTGGCCATTCGCCCTGTGAGGGTTGCTTTGGATAACAGGTATTTCAATGGATCAATCTTTGTAATGAGCTTGATTTGATGTGACAGCTTGTAGTGCCTGAACTTTTGTGAAGTAAAAACTACTACTAGGCATGCTTTCTCAATAGGTGAATAGTTCATTTCATAACCTACCAAAGTTCTATTGATGTAGTAGATAGCCCATTCCTTCCCATTTTCATCATGTTGTGCCAAAAGAGCTCCTAGTGCTACTGGTGTTGCTAAGATATATAGGATTAGTGGCTTGTTTGGTATGGGAAGCATGAGCACTGGAGGTGTTAGTAGGTAATATTTGATTTCTTGGAAAGCTTTATCACACTTCTCATCCCACTTGTAGGTTATCCCTTTATGGAAAAGATGTGAAAAGGGGTGGATTTTATCTAATAGTTATGCTATGAACCTCCTGATGGACTGCAATCTTCCTTATAATCCTCTCATCTACTTTAGTGTTCGCGGTGGTTCCATGTCTAGGATGGCTTTTACCTTTGTTGGATCAATTTTTATCCCTCTTTGTGAGACGATGAAGCCAAGAAGTTTCCCTAATGTGACCCCAAAGACACACTTTTTTGGATTTAGCCTTACTTTGTATTATTCCAGCCTATCAAAGATGGGTCCTAAGACTTGTATGTGCTCACTTCTTTTCTTTGATTTTTCCAAAATATCATCCACATAATCTTTGACTATTTTTTGGATCATGTCATGGAAGATGAGGGTCTTTTCCCTTTGATAGGTTTCTCTTGTATTCTTTAGCCCAAATGACATCACATTCCAGCAATAGGTTCCCCATGGACAAGTGAACGCAGTATTGTGTAGATTTTCCTTGGAAATTATGATTTGATTGTAGCTTGAAAAACCATCCATGAGTGACAGCATTTCATGCCCAGTTGTTAAGTCTACAATTAGGTCGATATTAGGAAGAGGGAAATCATCCTTTAGACATGCCTTGTTTAAATCTCTGAAGTCAGTGCATATTCTGATACCCCCAATGGGTTTTGAGATTGGTACTAGGTTTGAAACTCACTCAGGATAATCTATTGATCAGATGAATCCAATGTCAAGAATCTTTTGCAACTCAAGTTGGACCAAGAGTGTTATTTGAGGGTGCATCTTCCTTAATTTTTGTTTGGCGAGCTTAGCTTTAGGATAGACTGCTAAGTGATGTACAACCACTTCTAGGATGAGGCTTGGCATATCTATGTATGACCATGCAAAGTTAGTTATGTGCTCTTTCAGGAAGGCTGCCAGGTTCATTTGCTCTTTTTCCAACAAGGGCTCGACATAGAAAGTAATCTGAGGTGCTTCTTAGGTACCCACATGGACTAGTGTGGCCCTTTCTGCTAGTACTACTGAATTCTCTAGATGCATTGCACTAAGGGGGAGATTGAATCCCTCATCCTTGGGCACCTCAAAGAGGTTTTCACCATCAGATGTGTCCTTTGTTTTTACTTTTTTAGGATCAGAAAGTGCCACAGTGTGGTTTTCACTTAGAGATCTGCATGCTAGTTGCATTTCATTTATTTTGTGACTAAAGGATTCAATCGTCTCCCCATAGTATGCCTCTGTATCTAGCTCTATGTCAAAACCTGCTTTATGATCTTCCCATGGTAAGTTGTCATGGAGTCCCATGAATTCTAAGATCACTTCATCATTTTTTAACAAATCAAGAATTAGTGGTCCTTGTTGGTCAATGTCGATGAGTTGTGGGTAGACTAGGCATATTTTAGTTGGTTGATTGCTCAAAGAAAAGGATGTAATAGATATCATGAAGAGGGTGTTATTTTCAAACAAGTCAGCAACATTAAGGGGGAAGTCATCTAAGGTCATATCATGTGATGTAGGTGACCAAGAGGGAGGCTCAGCTCATTTAGCAAAAGTACCTTTTCCAATAATGGTTACCTTGCTAGTAGTACAACCTAGGCTGAGATTATTTAGTCATTTCTTAGGAATGATGGGTTCTAGTAAACCATTATCATTCTATCCTAGCTTCTCATTCTTGTTATATCCCATCCATTTCATGATTTGCAAGACTTTGTTATCATCTTCCATAAGAAGAGTAGGTACAAGTCATTCATCTTGATAGGGGAGTTTAGAGATATTGTCCTCATTGAAATCTTCTTGGTTCAAATCCCCCCACTTGGTGAAGGTAGTAGCTTCCATCTTGAAATTTTTAGGATCTTTGTTGTTAGGTGTAGGTTTCCCATGAGATTGAGGAAAATTAGTTAGCTCTCCTAAGACAAAGGTGTTCTTCATTAGCTTACGATTTCCACAACCATCATCTTGGATTACTGCTTTGATATCATGTATGTTCTACACAATGAGTTCCTTTGTTTTAGAAGTGGATTCAAGGGATGATGGGTCAACAAATGAGGTGGAAGTTGTAGGCCCTTCATCATTTTTATGTATTTGGGGGATTTTATAGTACTTGGCTTCAAGACTTTTATAGTAGTAAAAAGGCTCAGGATCTCCATGGATAGTAATCTCTTTGCCTTCAAAAGGAAACTTCACACACTGATGATAAGTTGAGGCTATAGCTTTTAGAGCATGGATCTAGGGTCAACCAAGCAGTATGTTGTAGGCAAGATCAAGGTCCAACACTTGACATGTAGTTTCTACGATGAGAAGGCCCACTTGGATGGGGAGTGCAATGATACCTTGTGATACCCATTCTTTGTCATCATATGCCCTGATGGTGGTACTCTTTGTCCTCTCAATAGTATCCTTTGGATAGCCCAATTTTTTTATCAGCTAAAGGGAGCAGATGTTCAATCTAGCACCTCCATCTACTAAGACTCTTTTGACCTTGTTTTTGTGAATGACAACCTCAAGGTGTAAAGCACGGTTATGAGATGGTTGTGATGGTAGATCTTGCTTGGAGAAGGTGAGAAGATGACTGGCGATATGGCCTACCATAGCTTGAAATTGATCAGTATCAATATCCTCAGGAATGGATGACTCTAATAAAGCTTTCTCTAAGATTTCCCTATGTGCGGGCGGTAGCCTCAACAGTTCTAGGATTGATATATGTGTAGGGGTCTTCTTGAGCTATTCTAAGAGTTGTATTTGTTGGTACTTGTTTTTGGCTGAGTAGGTTGTGCTCTAGATTAGGGTGGGACTCCTTGGATGGTGACTTTACCATGTCGTGTGGTGACTCCACACTTTGCACTATGCCCTTTAATGGTGATGACAATGATGATGCTATCAAAGGAAGCAACTATGTTGGAATAGGTATGTTGCACGTTTGTATAATCCTTAGCTTTCCCAGTGTTGTTAGCTTTGTTATGATTTGGCATAGGGTTCTTGTATATCTTAAGGTCCTAGTTCCTAGATGGTACCTCAATAGATATTGTGCCATTTTCTATGAGGTCTTGGATGATGTTTTTAAGTCTCATGCAATTTTTTGTTTTGTGTCCTTTGATCTTGTGAAAGTCACAAAGGTCCTTTTTGTTGTACTAGGATGGTTTCTCTTGTGGTTCTTGGTATTTTTCAAAGTTAGGAAGTGTGATCATATTTGACTCTACCAAATTTTTCATGATAGTCTCGATAGGTTCAGATAGATGTGTGTACTTGTTTTTAAGATAAGTGTTCTTGTTAGGCGTTCGACTTTGTTGCATGTCGGTGTTGTTAATCTGATTATTCTAAGGAGGTGTCATTTTTTGCACAATTGGTTGGATGTTAGAAACTTGATTGTTATTTGGTCTAGGAGCACTTAGGATTACCTTAGCATCTACCACACCATCATTTGTCACATTCTTGTTCTTAGCCCAAACACGAGGCTTGTCATTTGAACTAGTTGATGGGCAATTGTCTTTGTAAGATTGAGTATTTCCCTATGGCATTAGAGATCTCTCAATGTTAAGGGGTCTAGGGACAAGCTCGTCATATGATGTGATGCACTACATTTTCAAGTGAAGGACAGATCTAGGTCTAGATTTTCTATAATGATTCCCACTTGTTGTTCATCAGGAAGAGGCCACTTGCTCTTGCTAGCTCTTTGTCTCCATCGTTGTAAGAAATTAGTGAAATTTTCCCCTTTGTTTTGTATAAGAGTATACAATTCCTCTAGACTAGCATCCATGTCAAGATTGAAGGAGAAGTGATCGATGAATTTTATCAGTAATTTCTTGAAAAGTTTTGATACCCAAATGCAAATGAGAAAACTAATCCATAGTAGGGCTTGTTAAACTTTGAGGGAAGAGATGCATTAAATATGAATCATTGTAGGCCACCTCCAAGCACATGACATTAAATTCTTTGATATGGTCTACAATACTTCCTCTCCCTTTGTATTTATCGAATTTGGAGATTTCAAAACCAAGAGGGAATGGTACCATTGTGATGTTTCAATCAAATGGATATGGACACAAGTTTTGTGTATGGAGATTCTTTTCCTTTACCATGCGAAGGTCCTGCATTTCTTGTGATAGTGCCTTAAATTGTGATGCTAGATTGTCTTGTGGGTTGGGTGGAGGAACATATGGTGGGATGACGGATGAGTTGTATGGTGTGTATGGTGGTGTAATATTTGGTGAAGGTGATTGGGGTATTGATTTATATGTTCCTAATGAGTTTGTATTGATGATGTTAAATTGAGGATTATAATAGGAACCCTATTGTTGTTGTTGAGCATACTATTGAGCTAGTAAGGCTTGCTATTGAGCTTGTTGTTGTTGTTGCACTAGGGCTTCATGTTGGGCTTGTTGTTGTTGTTGTGCTACTAAAGTTTTTTGATGGGCTTGATATTGTTGTTGTGTTGCTTGTTGTGCCGCTAAGGCTGCTTCTTGTTGTTGTTGTTGTTGTTGTGTTGCTTGTTTTGTTGCTAAGGTTGCTTGTTGTTGTTGTGCTAAGGCTGCTTGTTGTGCCGCTAGGGCTGCTTGTTGTTTTTTTTGATGTTGTTGTGCTAAGGTTTCTTGATATGCACTAGGGCTGCTTGTTGTTGTTGCTAATGTTTTTGTGCTAAGGCTACTTGTTGTGCCGCTAGGGTTGCTTCTTGTTGTTGTTGTTGTTTTTGTTTTTGTTGTTGGATGGCTCATTGATAAGCCTATTGTGCTTGATGTAAAGCTAAGGTGCGTGCTTGCAATGTGGGATCAGGTAGCTGTTGGGACATCGGTGGAGGATTATGGATATTGATGTTTTGAGTGGGTAATGGATTGGTGATGAGATGTCGGGGATTCCTTTTGTTTAGCATTCCTTGTAAGATAGTGGACGGTGGTGGACGATGTTGGAAATGTGTCTCAACTTACTAGCTTGATGTGGTAGCACTGTGTTCTCCTATCTCCTTGATCAACCAAACTATGTTTTATCGGTGGTGTTAGAACTATTAAAATCTAATGTTTTTTACATGTTTTTCATCCCCCTGGTTTCCAAAATAATTATCATCATGAGCACAGGGGCCTTCCATCTTGACATTTTGCTTGCATTTTGGCCTATTTTTATCCCATAAATCTTTCGAGTCATGCATTTTTCACATCATGGTCTATATCGGCGTGATAATACCTTTGTCTCGCCGACCCATTGTGCATTTTCTGCTAACATGAGTTTGTGTTGCCTTTCAGCAAGACTCATTTGATATCACAGCGATCGAGGTTTGCATGCAGACGGCTTTCGACAGGACATTTGCATTATTTCAGTGACAGAGGATGATTCACTTTGGCAAAGAGTTGCGGCATCGATATAGGGTCTTGGCGAACTCTTTTGGGTCTCGGCGATAAGCATATTATGGATTCACTTCTGCCAAGCGGGTTGCTTTCGGTGTGAGGTTACAATGAGGTCTTATTGTCTCATCGACCGGTGGTGGAAGATCTAACATTTTGGCAAAGGTTCAATGCTTCGATGAAAGGTTATAGCGAGATGCATATGTCTCACCGATGGAGCACAAAGGGTTTCTTTCATTGGCTTTCGATGAGAAGTTTGTTGTGTCTCGCCGACCAAAAACATAAAGGGATGTGATATCAGTATGTGTTAAGGTTTTTGGCATATGGTCTCGGTGAGTGACCTTCGGTCTCACCGATGGAAAACAAAAGGTCTTTGTCGGTGAGAGTATGATTTTGTCTTAGCGATACTCATGATGGTTAACTACTTTCAGTATGACTCAAAGCTTTCTACATGAGGTATCCCCGATGCTGGTACGTTATAGTGATTCACATAAGATAGAAGGTTGCATCAGCGGGAGAATCAATATGTCACAACAACTCAATATGAATGAAGATTTTTGGGGAAACGTAATGAAATCTGCAAAAGGTCTCTCCGATACCATTAAGTTACATCGATAGTGAATGAAAACTAAAGTGCATCGGTAAGAAACTTCATGTGTCTCAGCGAATGAAAATACGACAGAATGCATCTCAGGGAAACATAAAGAAATCTACGGGACATCTCCCCAACTCGGATAAGTCATGGCAAAAGCGAAATACAAAGGCGGGGTGATGAACGATTGAATTGCCTTCGGCATAACTGTCGGATTGTCGTGGCAACTGTCTCACTGGTGAATAACATAAATTCAAATACTGTGGCCGACATGTAGATGCTTGAGGATCATTGTTGGCCGACATATTTTGGGCCCGAATTTTGTGGAGGGCCAACATGGAGTTTTAAATGATCTATTTTCTTGATGCTGGTGTATAAATAGGCATTTTGTAATTGTAAAATGATCATCAGTTATTTTAGATTTAGATATATAGCAAGTAGATACGGTATAATAAAACTATCATATTAGAGACTATTGTTGCATGATTTCATAATGGAGGTATTTATGAATATCAATTGATGTTGTTGCATTTTTCTGGTGTCAATTATCTGTTGAATTTAATGAAAATACTACTAAGTTGTCTCCAAGATTGATGCTTTCTAGTTGTTTAAATTGACATAACAAGTTTATGTTTAGTTTATCAATGCACATTTGTTGTATCTGTGTGATTAATCAATTGGTTCTTTCAAGCAAAGATTAAATCCTTCTAAGTTGATCACAGTAATCAGAGAGATTCATCTGGATTGTTAAAGTAGAGCTTAGTAGTTACAAAATTGCATGTTTATACAAGTTGTAGATAGAATATATGCCAAATAATTTGAGTTTTCTCCAGAGAGTGTTGCTTATCTTGATTTCATTTGACTCTGCATACCCAATAAGGCACTGGTCTCTACAATTTCATCATTTGGATACATTCAGTTTCTTTACTTCCATTTGACATTTGTTAATTGAGTACTTTAGGATTTAGATCAGAAGATTACTATTGATGTCAAGTTTGATTTCATTTGTTCACCTCCAATTGCCATTGTGAACAAATTATTGTAAGAGGATAATCACAAGTCTGCATCATTCAGAGAGGTACACCCGCCTAGGTCTAGCAGCACCTAAAGAGTAGAAGGTTGAAAGGATTTTGACCTTGTCTGTTACCCTAAAGCGTATCAAGAGATTGGCAGCCTCTTGAGGCATTCCACCTGCATTTTTGAGAGCTAACAAATTGGCGACTCTGCTAGGGAATACATTCAAAATCAAGGCCTTTCATAGAGTCAGAAACTATATATAGACTCTGCTGGGAATAAGAAACATCAAGTATTTTCTCATTTTTTGATAAAAGTGAGTGGCGACTCTAACAGAAATTTTGCAGCTGTTCAAAAAATGAATGGAAGAAGATCTCAATACAGGGGAGGTCATACTGGAGCTCTTGCTGGCAGCAATAAGTGGACACACAAAGATTTCAAGGTTGATAAGGGAAAAGGGGTAGGTGAAGACATGTGCCTAACAGATAAAGGTAAAGCATCAAGTGCACATTGTGAAACATATGATCGCTATGATACATGGAGAAATGATTCGAGTGTTGAGCCTTGTACTCCAGAAGATCAAAGGAATCCTTTTTCTTTTCTCGATCCTCAGAAATAGGCTGAGTTTCAAGCTGCATGTGAGGCTGAGCGAATCAAAATTCAATAGGAATATGATCAAAAGATGGAAGGTAACCCAAATGTGTTTATTGATCATGAGCTTCTTGAGGAAGTAAAAGCATATTTTGAATCACAGAGGAAGGAGATAGAGGAGCTGAAGGCTGCATTGCAGAAATTCCAAATTACTTCTTAGACAGACAATTCACCCCCGAAGTATGTACCACCACATAAGCAGGGTAATCATGGTGCAGGGCCTTCAAATCCACCAGTGTCTCCTGACCATTAGGCAGGGAATTACTACAAGCAGCCAAATCAGCCACCTCATATTCCCACACAGCATACAGCTGTGCATCCACCTCCTGGTCAGCCTTTTATCCCATAGTATAATGCATAGTACAATAATCCCATGCACCAGCATCAGTACCCACCTATTCCTCCACCTCACCAGTATACAACAATGATCAAACAGTTTGATTTAGCAGGGTTTCAATTATATCCTTACCCTATGGATGGCAGCTAGAGAGGTCTGGTCCCTAAGTTTACAGGGAGCAATGCAATCACTGCTGAAGAACACTTAAGAAATTTCAATGTGTTCATTCAAGACATAGGTATGCCACATGAAGATTTTCACATGAGGTTGTTTATGATGTCACTTATTGAAGATGTTAGAGATTGGTTCAATAGCTTGCCAGCATTCTCAATTAATTCTCTTCAAGTGTTTCAAGATCGATTCCTAGAACAGTATGGGAATCTAAATCCACCAGATGCAACTCTTCATGAATTGATGCGAATTCAGAAAAATCAAAATGACTTAGTTTATGATTTTAACCAAAAATTCAACAAATTGCAAACTAAGGTACCTCGTGGATCAAGACTGCTAGATTCTGTACCTTTAAGTGTCTATTTAAATGCATTTGATCCCAAAACAGGGTAGGAATTAAGAAATATATTTCCAAGAGATCTAGATGAAGCTCATAAGATAGCATTAACAATTGAAAACAATAGGAAGGTTTCTGGTATAATCAGTAAAAGAGACAACTCGAGACCTCCTCAGCAAAACAACAATTATCAGTACAGACAGGAGAATACATACAGAAATGAGAGGCCAAGGTTACATGACATGCCTTATAATACAAACTAGAAGGATGGAAAACCTATAATAGCTAGGCCAAGAAACAAAGAGACTCCTGATCCACTAAGCAAAAGGGGAACCTATATGGTGAGTGATAATTATTTCTGTGAAGTTTGTGATCAACCACATTCCCTAGATTATTGTGTTGTAGCCCGAAGATTGCAAGAGGAGGGAATGTTAATAGAGAACAATGGAGAAGATCACATGGTGTATTTGAATTCAAATGCTTTTTAGGAGAGGTACTCATCTTCAAAGGATGAAGGCTATGAATATGATGTTTCAAATCAGAAGTACAATGTCCACATGGTTGAACAGTAGATCTTTTATGACTCTGAAGAAGATTATGAAGAAGATTATACTGAGCCACATTGTGTTGGGGTGCCTGTTCAATGCAGTGTGAGGAGACTCACTGAAGATGAAAAAGAGAGAATAACTGCTGCTGTAGTTGAGGGAGCAAGAAGTAAATACTGGTTGAGAAACAGAACAGTAAATGAGAAGGATGGTGTTCCTAGGGGAATTTTTATGAAGGATCAAAAGGCAACACAAGGAACTGTGAAGAAGTCAGAAAATAAATAGCATGATAAAGGTGAACAGAAGCCTATCCAAAAAGAAGAAATGAAGGAAATACACAAAGAGATGCCAAAGCCTGATCAGCCTAATAAAAGAGAAAAAGAAGAAAATAAAGGTGATACGCCAGAACTAAAGAAAACTGTAAAGGTGGAGAGCTCTTCTTTTGATTTCACTCGGGCATTATCCCAGGTAAAAATGTTTGTTCCATTACTTGAGTTGATGAAAATTAAGGAATACAGAGACAATGATGTTCAATTGATAACAAGTGGAAATGAAAAATGTATGAATTCTAAAAGCAAAGTACTTGTTAAAGTAGTCAATAGGCATGAGAAAACAAATGACTCTGAAGTCTGCTTGAGTGATATATTATCAACTCCCCCTCAAGTTGATCCTTTTTCACTACATTGCTTATCAATAATAAACTGCTGAGGAATTTCATGATAGACTCTAGTGCTGCTATAAAAATTATGCCAGTAGGAGTTATGAAGCAGCTAGGCATGTGGGTTGATACATGTGAATGGAAATGCTATGCAATGGATGACAGACCTGTACCTGTGGTAGGAATTATGAGAGGTGTTGAAGTCAAGCTGGCTACTTATCCACAGGTAGCTTATAATATAGATATAACTGTGATTGATACTCCTCCTTAGTTTGGGATGCTTTTGTCAAGGCAGTGGACAACAGCTGTTGGTGGAAATGTCCAATTCGATCTGTCTTATGCTACAATTCCAATGAATGGCCAAGAAGTGAAATTGTATAGAGAGCCAAGAATGAACCAGCTTGTTGACTGTGTACCTCAAGATCAGATCAATTGTTTTTGTGATGTTGATCTTGGAAGTTTTAAGATTGAATCAGCCCAACCAGAATTAACCAATAGTGATCCAATTGAAAAACATGTTGCACAGAATTGCAATGGCATATGGAAGATGTTTTTTGATGGAGCTTGCAGCTAGGAAGGAAATGGAGTTGGGATTGTGTTTTTTTCCCCTGAAGGTATTACATTTAAATATTCATTTCTGTTGGCATTTGAATGTACAAACAATGTGGCAAAGTATGAAGCTTTATTAACGGGTTTGAACATAGCTGTGAAACACAAGATTAAGTTGCTGACTATTTTTGGTGATTCTGAGTTGGTTGTTTCACAAATTAAATCCAAGTATACAGCAAAGCACAAAATATTAAAGCAATATAGGAATGATGTATGGGACACAATTGAGCTGTTTGATGCATTTTCAATTGAGTGGATTGACAGATCAAAGAACATAATGGCTGATTTTTTAGCAAATGTGGCACTAAAAAGAGATGATATCACATTGGCTGGGGTATCACAGATTGAGTTCAAGGCAAGGCCTATTGTTCATGATAACATTTATAATTGGCAAGTCTTCAATGATGATACTGACCTTTTGAAATTTCTTCATTGTATAGATCAGTATGAAGCCTAGGAAATTGACTTCAATGCTTTTGTTGAAGAAGTAGATGGGAAGGAAACTATGTTTGGCAAGGAGATATTACAACTCAAAACAAATAAGCTTCCTAAAGGCTTAGTGGCATTGGAGAGGGTGTATGATGGAAATGACCGGTCTCTCATAAGGAAAACACCAGTCAAAAGGGAAGATATTGAAGAAATTAATTTAGGGACTGAGATGGCACCAAGAAAGGTATACATTGGAAAGAAGATAAGCCAAACAATTAGAAGAATGCTAATAGAATTGCTGAAAAAGTATAAACATGTGTTTGCTTGGTCTTATGAAGATCTGAAAGCATACAGGGAGGATTTATTTCAGCATGAAATACCATTGAAGCCAGACGCCAAGCCTTTCAAACAGAAGCAAAGGCCTATAAATCCAACACTAGAGCCTAAGATGCAAGAAGAATTGACAAAGCTCAGAGATGGAGGAATTATCAAACCAATCAGGCACTCAACGTGGGTTTCAAATTTGGTTCCTATGAGAAAGAAGAATGGTGATATCAAATTGTGTGTGGACTTCAGAAATCTGAACATGGCATCTCTCAAGGATAATTATCCTCTACCCAATATGGAGGCTATATTGCATAAGGTAATAGGGTGTGAACTGTTGTCCATGATGGATGGGTTTTCAGGATACAACCAGGTCAAATTCAAAGAATTTGAGTAGTATAAGACAACATTCACGACTCCTTGGGGAACATATGTATACATAAGAATGCCATTTGGTCTCACCAATGCTGGAGTGACTTTCCAAAGAGCTATGGACATAGCATTTGCTGATTTGATCAATGTTATCATGGTGGTGTACCAAGATGATCTGACTGCTTATTCAAAGAAGGTTGACGATCATGTGCAACATCTGGAGAAGGTATTTATTAAATCCCTTGAATATGGTATTAGTTTAAATCCAAAGAAGTGTCATTTTGCAGTCACAGAGGGTAAGCTCTTAGGACATATTGTTTCAAAAGAGGGAATTCGAATGGATCCTGAGAGGGTTGAAGCTATTGATAAAATTCCTATTCCTAAAACTGTCAAGGCTATACAGTCATTCTTTGGACAGATTAATTTCGTTAGAAGATTTGTCTCTGATTTTGCTGAGATCATTAAGCCTATATCGAAAATGTTAAAGAAGGGACAGAAAATAGATTGGACTACTGAAGCTTTGGATGCTTTTATGTCCATCAAAAGGGCAATCAAGGAGGCTCCTATTCTTAAATCTCCAGATTTTTCAAAGCCTTTTCAAATCTTTTCATTTGCTTCAATGCATACTATTGTTGTTGTTATGTTACAGAAGAATGAGGATGGTTATGAACAGCCTGTGTCTTTCTTTAGTAAATCATTACAAGGGTCTAAATTGAAGTATGGCATAATGGAAAAATAGGCATTTGCATTAGTGAAGGCCACAAAGGCATTCAGACCATATCTTGTTGGAGCAAAGGTAATTGCTTATGTCCCTCATGCAATTGTCAAAGACATTCTCACACAATCTGAAGTTACAAGGAAAAGATGCAGATGGATCAACAAGATTCAAGAGTTTAACATGGAAATACAAATTACTAAGCTAGTAAGAGGCCAAGGTTTGGTTAGGCTGATGGCAGAATCAAATATTGAAGCAAGTCAAGTCTATAATGTAGAAGAAGGGACTGCAATTGCAAGTATTGAGCACACCCCTTGGTATACTGATATTATGCATTACCTTAAGTACATGAAGTGCCCAAATGGATTGAGTGACAACTAGAAGAGAATGTTGAAGTTGCAAGCATCAAAGTATGTTTTCATGGATGGAGATCTGTTTTGGAAGAATAGGGATGGTATGTTGTTGTTATGTTTGGATGAGTCATAGGCTAAGCATGTTTTAAGTGAAATGCATGAAGGAGTTTGTGGAGGACATTATTCAGCAAAGACAACTACACAAAAAATTCTCAGGGAAGGTTACTACCGGCCTAAGGTTTTTAATGATTCTTTCACATACATAAGAAGGTGTGAGGCCTGCCAGAGGTTCTCTGAAAAACTGAAGTATCAAGGAGCTTTGCCACTCCGACCTTTGCAAGCTGATGCACCTTTTCATCAATGGGGAATTGATTTCATTGGAGAGATACAGGAAAGATCAAGTGGGGGATACAAGTGGATACTGGTTGCCACTAATTATTTTACTAAGTGGGTAGAAGCAATCCCAACTAAATAGGCTATAAGTAAGGTAGTGAATAATTTCCTGATGGAAAACATTATCACCAGATTTGGTACACCAATGAGGTTGATCACTAACAATGGGATATGTTTCAATTCAGATGAATTCAAAAGCTTTTGTGATAAGTATGGCATTACTATTTCTTATGCAGCTCCTTACCATCCACAAGCTAATGGTCAAGCTGAATCCAGCAATAAGAGTCTCTTGAAGATTATATTAGGATGTTAGGTCAGAACAAGAATGCTTGGGATTCAAAGTTAAAACTGGCTGTGTGGGCTGGTAGGATTACTATTAAAAAAGCAATTGGAAAGTCCCCATTTGAATTGGTGTATGGAGCACAGGCCAGGATGCCTTTGCAGAATTTGTTACTAGTCTACAAGTTTGTCCTTTAGGAAGATTTGGATGTTCCTGAACCTATGGAAGATAGAATGGAGAAACTAGTTGAACTTGATGAAATAAGGAGGGTTGCTCAAAGTCAAAACATGAAGTTACAGACACATATGAAGTATCTATTTGACAAGAAGGAAAAGGATAGAAAGTTTGAAGAGAATCACTTGGTGTTGATGTGGAATGCAAGGTGTCAGGAGAAGGGCAAGCATGGTAAATTTGAAGCTTTGTGGCTGGGACCTTTTGTTGTTGTTGGAAAGAAGGGTGAAGACTCATACTATTTACAGAATATGGCTGGTGAAGATCAGGAATTTCCTGTTCATGGGCAATTCTTGAAGCAATTTTTCTCTTGAGCAACATAGAGGATTAAGGGTTGCTAGTGCATGGACAACTCTTGCTTATCCTCCTTAAAATTATTTTCCATGCACAGTAGTTTAGGATTTCATCCATCTCCATTTCAATCTCATTTTTCATTCGTCTCCATCTTGTATTCACTTTCCATTCATTTCCATCACCTTTCACTTCATTTCTACTCTCTGGTTTATCATTTTGTGTTTGGTCTACTCACCCAAAGACGTGGATCCTTGCAATGATCTTACTATTATTCATCCCCAGACGGAGCCACTGTTAGAACTATTAAAATCTGATGTTTTTTACATGTTTTTCATCCCCCTGGTTTCCAAAATTATTATCATCATGAGCACAGGGGCCTTCCATCTTGACATTTTTCTTGCATTTTGGCCTATTTTTATCCCATAAATATTTCGAGTCATGCATTTTTCACATCATGGTCTATATCGGCATGAGAATACCTTTGTCTCCCTGACCCATTGTGCATTTTCTGCTAACATGAGTTTGTGTTGCCTTTCGGCAAGACTCATTTGATATCACAGCAATCGAGGTTTGCATGCAGACAGCTTTCGGCAGAACATTTGCATTATTTCGGTGACAGAGGATGATTCACTTTGGCAAAGAGTTGCGGCATCGATATAGGGTCTTGGCGAACTCTTTTGGGTCTCGGTGATAAGCATATTATGGATTCACTTTGGCCAAGCGGGTTGCTTTCGGTGTGAGGTTACAACGAGGTCTTATTGTCTCATCGACCGGTGGTGGAAGATCTAACATTTCAGAAAAGGTTCAATGCTTCGATGAAAGGTTATAGCAAGATGCATATGTCTCATCGACGGAGCACAAAGGTTTTCTTTCATTGGCTTTCGATGAGAAGTTTGTTGTGTCTCGCCGACCGACAACATAAAGGGATGCGATATCGGTATGTGTTAAGGTTTTCGGCATATGGTCTCGACGAGTGAAATTCGGTCTCACCGATGGAAAACAAAAGGTCTTTGTTGGCGAGAGTATGATTTTGTCTCAACGATACTCATGATGGTTGGCTACTTTCAGTATGACTCAAAGCTTTCTACGTGAGGTCTCCCCAATGCCGGTACGTTATAGCGATTCACATAAGATAGAAGGTTGCATCGACGGGAGAATCAATATGTCACAATGACTCGATATGAATGAAGATTTTTGAGGAAACGTAATGAACTCTGCAAAAGGTCTCTCCGATACCATTAAGTTATAGCGACAGTGAATGAAAACAAAAGTGCATCGGGAAGAAACTTCCTATGTCTCAGCGAATGAAAACATGACAAAATGCATCTCGGGGAAACATAAAGAAATCTACGGGACATCTCCCCGACTCGAATAAGTCATGGCGAAAGCGAAATACAAAGGTAGAGCGATTAACGATTGAATTTCCTTCAGCATAACTGTTGGATTGTCCTGGCAACTATCTCACTGGTGAATAACAGAAATTCAAATACTATGGCCGACATGTAGATGCTTGAGGACCGTTGCTGGCTGACATATTTTGGGCCCGAATTTTGTGGAGGGCCGACATGGAGTTTCAAATGATTTATTTTCTTGATGCTGGTGTATAAATAGGCATTTTGTAATTGTAAAATGATCATCGGTTATTTTAGATTTAGATATACAGCAAGTAGATACGGTAGAATAAAACTATCAGATCAGAGACTATTGTTGCATGATTTCAAAATGGAGGTATTTATGAATATCAGTTGATGTTGCTACATTTTTCGGGTGTCAATTGTCTGTTGAATTTAATGAAAATACTGCTAAGTTGTCTCCAAGATTGATGCTTTCTAGTTGTTTAAATTGACATAACAAGTTTATGTTCAGTTTATCAATGCACATTTGTTGTATCTGTATGATTAATCAATTGGTTCTTTCAAGCAAAGATTAAATCCTTCTAAGTTGATCACAGTAATCAGAGAGATTCATCTGGATTGTTAAAGTAGAGCTTAGTAGTTACAGAATTGCATGTTTATACAAGTTGTAGACAGAATATATGCCAGATAATTTGAGTTTTCTCCAAAGAGTGTTGCTTATCTTGATCTCATTTGACTCTGCATACCCAATAAGGAACTGGTCTCTACAATTTCATCATTTGGATACATTCAGTTTCTTTACTTTTGTTTGACATTTGTTAATTGAGTACTTTAGGATTTAGATCAGAAGATTACTATTGTTGTCAAGTTTTATTTCATTTGTTCACCTCCAATTGCCATTGTGAAAAAATTGTTGTAAGAGGATAATCACAAGTTAAGTCTGCATCATTCAGAGAGGTACACCCACCAAGGTCTAGCAGCACCTAAAGAGTAGAAGGTTGAATTCTTTTGACCTTGTCTGTTACCCTAAAGCGTATCAAGAGATTGGTAGCCTCTTGAGGCATCTTGCCTGCATTTTTGAGAGCTAACAGGTGGAACCTTTATCTTTGTCCCAACGATGATGTGATGGTTCATCATTGATGGGACGCTATGTCATCGATGTGACTCTATTTTTAGTCCCAATGATAGAGCGATATGGAGGCTTCCTTCGTTATTGGCATTTCACAAGTTTTAATAAATTCATAACCTATGATAGAGGTTGTGAAGTTAAGATTTCAAGCGAAATAGCAACTCCGTGCAGATTGACTAAGCAATGGACTTGGTCAACAATGTATTGTGAGAAGCTCATATCAATGTGACGATGAGTGATCAGTGAGACACACTCTCTTGTCTTGTTGATACTCTGATGACTATTTTGGTTTGGCGGGTATTACACTTGTCAATGGAACTCGAACAAATCGGTGAGATTTTTTTGGTTGTCTCATCGATGGCCTGATATGGTAATTGATTAGTGATGATTTTTCTACTGTAATGAATGGGAACCAAATTGGTACGTTTCTGAGCATGGGTTTGGTGATGCATATCGGTTGGAATTATCTCAAGAAGGAAATTACTATAATGTATATTGCATTGTAATAGTATTGGGAGAGTTGAGTTGTGAGTCTGATGAGAGAGAATGAGATCGATCAGAATTGTTATGCTACCTGAATTGTATGTGGTGAATTGACATCTAGAAGCAACAAATTGTAACTCTATATGTGGAATTTTTTCACTATAATACGAAGGGTTTTTGTTTGGTGTGTGGGTTTTTCTCCTGAAAGGGTTTTCCCATGTTAAATCTGGTGTCAATTTTATGGTTGTGTTAAATTTGTTCTATTATGTTATTCTGCTAATGTGCATCTTTAATGAGCTGTAATTTGAAATTGAACCATATGTCTGCATTCTCTTCTTAGAATTAGCATTAGGAAAGTGTTTCCCCACCTCTTCTTTCCTTACAATTGGTATCAGATCTTGGCCAGTTGTGTTATCCTTATGGGTTGGACATGTTTTTTGTGCCAATTTTGAAGTAGGAGTCTTGTAGAGGAATCCGGTAATCTCAATTGTAGATTAAGATGGCAAGCACATCAGGGAAGATAGAAAATGAAAATTTCAATGGTGGAAGTTTTGAGTTCTAGAAAATCAAAATGGAAGACCTATTGGTAGATAGATATCTCTGGATTACTGTGTCTAGAACTAAACCTACAGGCATGAAGCAAAAAGATTGGGACCTCACAGATAGAAAAGCTAAAGCAAAAAGATTGGTACCTCGAAGATAGAAAAGCTAAAGGGTTGTTAAGACTATGTCTTGCAGACTCTTTTCTCTTGAACATTCATGAAGAGAAGCTTGCATCTTCTTTATGGAAGAAACTTGGTGACATTTATTAGGGAAATTCCTTGGTGAATAAGTTATTATTGAGAAAGAAGTTATACTCTTTGAAAATGGAGGAAGGGGCATCTTTGGTTGATCATCTGAACACGTTCAATATGCTCATTGCTCAGTTAATATTTGTAGGTTTGAAGATGGATGATGAGGATCATTGTATGCTTTTTTTATGTTCTTTTCTCGACTCATGGGATCATTTAGTGATGGCTATTGGGAGTACGACAACCACTTTCAATATGGAAGATGTGGTTGCTTCATTGTTGCCAAAAGAGATTGAGAAGGAAATATTCTGAGATGGCAAAGGAGGCTCTTGCTATTTGAGCCAAATCAAAGGAGAAAGGAAAGAAGAAAGACAAGAAGTCTAAATCAAAGTATGAAGGGAGATAAAAGTCTCCTAGAAAGAAGTCCAGGGTGAAATGCTAGAATTGTGAGCAGCCTAGTCATGTCTTTAAGGATTGCAAAGAGGAGAAAAAGAATAAGAAAAACAATTCTTCAGATAATGATTCTTCTTAGAGCGATGTAGATGCATTCATTGTAGCCTTGGAAACTCAAGCATCAGATGATGTCTGGATGATTAACTCAGGTGCATCTTTTCACATGACATCTCATAGAGATTGGTTACGAAGTATGAAAAGTATGTTGGAGGAAAGGTGTATCTGGCAAGTGACTCATCTCTTGAAATTGTTTGTCATGGAAGAGTCAGAATTCAATTTCCTGATGGAAGAATCAAAGGAATTGATGGTGTAATTCACATACCAGGTATGGATCAAAATTTACTTTATGTTAGCAAGTTGAATGATGTTGGCGTGCAAGTTTCATTCTCGAATGGTGGTTGCAAGATGACTAGAGGCTCAAAGGTGTTGGCTAGGGGTGCTCGAATTGGTAATCTTACAAATTGGACGCACATGATGTTCAATGTAATAGTGTCTCTGTAAAGTCAGATAAGGTTGCTTGTGTAGGGAAGGAGAACGAAGTTCCTCTAGGTGAAAACTCTTTGGAGGTGAAACTACCAACATAAAAGACCATGCTCTAACATCAAAGGCTCAACCACATTGGTGAGAAAGGCTTAAAAGATTTGAAAAATAAAAACATGGTTGAAGGGCTTAATGATTGTAACCTTGAGTTCAATTTTTGTGAACATTGTATATATGGAAAACAACATTGTGTTTTGTTTTATTTTGGTCCTCATAGATCTTCTGGTGTTCTGGATTATATTCACTCTAATTTTTTTGGTCCAGTAAATGTTCCTTCGTTATCGAAATCAAGATATTATGTTTCTTTTATTGATGATTATTTGAGAAGGGCATTTGTGTATTTTGAAAAAAGTAAATCAGAAGTGTTCAATTGATTTAAAGAGTTTAAAAACTTGGTCAAAAATCAGAATGGAAGAAAAATTAAATGCTTGAGGACAGATAATGACAGTGAGTTTTGTTCTGCGTATTTCAAAAGGTATTGCAAAGACCATGGAATAAAAAGGCATAAAACAACACCTTACACTCCACAACAAAATGGAGTTGTTGAAAGGTTGAATAGGATGTTGATGGAAAGGGTGAGAAGTATGTTGAGCAATGCTAGTCTGGAGTAGAATTTTTGGACTGATGATGTGGCTACAACATGTTATTTAATAAATCAATCTCCCTCTTTAGCACTTATTGACAAAACACCTATGGAAGCTTGGTCTGGTAAGAAGCCCTCTTTAAGACATGTAAGAGTCTTTAGCTGCAAAGCATATGTTTATGTGCCGAATGAGAAAAGATCTAAGTTGGAGAACAAGGCTGAAAAATGTATCTTCATTGGCTATGGCATTGGTGTGAAAGGATACAAGCTTTGGAATCCTGTGAAAGAAAAGGTTGTATACAATAGAAGTGTAATCTTTCATGAGCTGAAACCTTCTTTAGTGGATCTACAGTCAGAGATGAAAGAAGAAAAGAAAGAAAAATTAGTTGAAATTCCTCGAACTCCAGATAAAGAGGAACTATAAAGTGTACCTGAAATTGAGGAGAGTTATAGCAGCTCTGAGAGTTCTAAAGAAGAAGAGCCACAACCTCAGCCTCAGCCTTTGAGGAGGTCTACATGTTAAAGGTGTCAACCTAAAAGGTATGGTTTTTCCATGTTGGATGTAAATTGTGCCTATTCTTTGATTACAAGCACTGATGAGCCTAGGACTATGAAAGAGGCAATTAAAATGTTTGATTCAAATTCTTGGTTGGAAGCCATGAATGAGGAAATGGCATCATTAAAAAAGAATGCAACCTAGGATTTGGTGCCCTTTCCTAAAGGTAGAAATCCTATTGACTATAAATGGGTATTCAAGAAGAAAATCGGTCTGGATGGCAGTAGTGAAAATTATAAAGCTAGGTTGGTTATGAAAGGTTATTCCTAGGTAGAGGGAATTGATTATGGTGAAATATTTTCTCCTATAGCTAAGCTGACATCTATCAGATTTCTTTTGTCACTTGTAGCAGCGTATGACTTAGAGATTGAACAAATGGATGTGAAGACAACATTTCTTCATGGAAATCTTGAAGACGAAATTTATATGTCCCAGCCTAAGCACTTTGTGGAAAAGGGTAAAGAAAATATGGTTTGCAAGTTAAAAAATCTTTGTATGGTTTAAAATAATCACCTAGAATGTGGTACCAGAAGTTTGACATGTTTGTGTTGTTATTGGGATTTGTAAGATTGAAATATGATCATTGTGAGTACTTCAAAACTAAAAATCATCGAGTTCGTATTATTTCCATGTATTTTGATGACATGTTGTTCATAGGAAATAGTAAGACTATAATTTTTGGTCTAAAATCTCAGTTGTCAGCAAAGTTTTAAATGAAAGATCTAGGTGTAGTAAGGTATATTCTGGGGATGGAAATAAAAAGGGATAGAGGAAGTAGAAAGCTTTGGCTTAGCCAGAGTAAGTATATCAATATTGTCCTGGAGAGATTTGGTATGACTGATTGTTGTCCTGGAGAGATTTGGTATGACTGATTGCAAGCATCTAGTTGTTCCAGTGTTGCAGGGAACGAAGCTATCTATTGAAGATTGTCCAAAATCTCCTACCAAGATGAAGGACATGACCAGAGTGCCTTATGCAAGTGTAGTTGGCAGTTTAATGTATGCAATGGTTTGTACAAGGCCAGACATTATCCAAGTAGTGGGAGTTCTTAGCTTTTTTATGGAAAATCTAGCTAGACCACATTGGGATGCTATGAAAAGAGTTTTTAGATATTTAAAAGGTACCTCTCGATACTCTTTGTGCTATCATGGTAACTCAGTTGGGTCACAAAGATCCATCAGTATTTGAGGTTATGTGGATTTTGATTGGGCAGGGGACATTGATAGCAAAAGATCCACCAGTGGATATATCTTCACGTTGAATGGTGGTACAGTTAGTTGGATGAGCAAGTGGCAGGTTGTAGTCACTTTATCTACTACGAAGGCAAAGTATATGGCAGCAACACATGCATGTAAAGAAGCCATTTGGCTTAGTTGTTTGTGTTCTTATAGTGGGTTCAATGTAGGGTAGATTACTATTTGTTGTGACAGTTAGAGTGCTATTTGTTTGGAAAAAAATCCAACTTTCCATGTCAGGACGAACATATTGATGTGCAGTATCATTTTGTATGGGATATGGTGGAGGATGGAAAGGTCAGTCTTGAAAAAGTGGATACTCTAGAAAATGTTGCAAATGCATTAATGAAACTAGTGAGCACAGAAAAGTGCAAGTGGTGTGCCAGTTTGATGGGCCTTGGGGCCTATGATATTCAGTAATGTCAAATTTTTGGGAGAAGCTAGTAAGTCTTCGTCAAGTGGGAGCATGTTGGAAATGTGTCTCAACTTACTAGATTTATGTGGCAATATTGTGTTCTCCTATCTCCTTGATTGGCCAGACTTTTTTTATCGGCAGGACCTTGATCTCTATCCCAACGATGATCAAATGGTTCTTCATCGATGGGACACTATGTCATCGATGTGACTTTGTTTTGAGTCCCAATGATAGAGTGATATGGAGGCTTCCTTTTTTATCTGCATGTCATAGGTTTTAAGAAATTCATAACCTCTAATAGAGGTTGTGAAGTTAAGATTTCGAGTGACATAGTGACTTCGTGCAGATTGACTAAGCGGTGGACTTGGTTGACAGTGTATCGTGAGAAGCTCATATCAGTGTGACGATGAGTGATCGGTGAGACATAGTCTCTTGTCTCACCAATAATCCAATGACTATTTTGGTTTGGAAGGCATTACACTCGTCGGTAGGACTTGAACAGATTGGCGAGAGGTTTGTGGTTGTCTCATCAATGGCCTGATATGGTAACTACTTAGTGACAGTTTGTCTATTGTAATGAATGGGAACCGAATTGGTATGTTTCTGAGCATGGGTCTGGTGATGTAGATTGGTTGGAATTGTCTCAAGAAGGAAAATAATATAATGTATATTGCATTGTAATAGTATTGAGAGATTTGAGTTGTGAGTTTGATGAGAGAGAACGAGATTGATTAGAATTTTTATGTTGCCTAAATTGTATGTGGTGAATTTACATCTAGAAGCAACAAACTGTAATGTTGTATGTGGACTTTGTTCATTGTAAGACAATTTTTTTTTGCTTGGTGTGTGGGTTTTTCTCCCGCAAGGGTTTTCGCGCGTTAAATCTAGTGTCAATTTTGTGGTTGTGTTAAATTTGTTTTGTTTTGTTATTCTTCTAATGTGCATCTTTAATGAACTATAATTTGAAATTGAACCATATGTTTGCATTCTCTTCTTAGAATTAGCATTAGGAAAGTGTTTCTGCACCTCTACTTTCCTTATAGAGGAATGTATGTTTGAGATCCTATTTTATTTTTCATAGTAAAGGGGATTGTGAAAAAATATGAGGATGGTGTCATTGGATTATGTGATGGAAATGACACTCTAGGGCCTTGAGACCATTGATTAAAAATATTTCCTTGTCCCATGTCTGGAGGATTCCCTTGTGTTAGGGATGTATTAACTATGTTGACAAGATTTTTTACCAAGGGATTGCTTTGAGATGGGTTGATAACGGATGGGATGGGTGTGTTTTGTGAAACCAATGGTATGGATGTACCAATTGGAGGATTGGGTAAGGATGTCCCTATTTTCTTTAAGGGTTGGCTTTGTGGTATGGTATTAACATGCCTTTGTGCACTATTTTGAGATACTTGATCTGCACTACTTTTTGTGATGGTAGGAACACTTGTGGTACTCATGGGTATGGATGAAGAGGGACGTCCTCGATATGTGGAAGTCGTTGTGGAGTAATGAGGATCAAGAGGTGTGTATGGTTGCTTAGGATCTTCAGGAATGGGAGGAGCATCAAAGCTAGGTTTCCAAGTGGTTGTGTGAGATGAAGGATTAGTTTCAATTGTTCCCACAATTGTGCTATTTTCAAATGAAAGGGCACGACCAAAGTCTTTGGCAAGGCTTGTTGCAATATTGGGAATGTATGTTTGATTTAACCCTAGCGGTGGGGCTGTAAAACCTTGTGTTAAATTTTTGCCAAAATTGTTGGGGAGATAGGAGCTACATTTTCAAAGGCTTGATGTTCCATGATTTCCTCCCTAGTGAGCTCAAATGGATTTTTTGTGATATCTTCTATCTCATATGGTCTTGATGGTGATTCTAGTCATTGTGATGGTGTAACTTGACTTCTTGGATCAAATTATAAAGGATTCAGATCACTTGAGGTAAATGTAACTTTGGTTTTCTCCATGATTCTCTTGTGTTGTGATCTCATCTTTACCATAAATTTTGTGTTACCTTTGGGAGAGTTGTGTTGCGATTTGTGATGTTTGAACTCTCTAGTTGACTCAAATCTAGGTAAAATGGATGTTCTAAGTCTTTTGGGAGCAACGATGATAGTGGGGGATGAAAAGATGGGTGATGTGGAGAGTGATCTTTGCAAACATTTTGGGACAACACTTTTGACTCAAGTTTGAATTTCTAATGTTGGGATAAAGGATGTTGATGAACTTGTAAATCTTTAGGGTAGACTCGTGACCTTCAAGATCAACTAGTCCAAGGATGATAACTAACTTTTCTAAATGCATGGAAAGGATACATTTCACATACAAAATAACCAAGCTAGGGGTTGGTTTGATAGATGTTTAAGTCACAAAGTGTTTGGTGTATTCAAATTTTTTGTAAAGTTTGGTGAAGTGAAGGATGAAATTTGATGGAGGGATGGATGAGATGTTTGACCCAATGTTGACCTAAAGTGAACCTTTTTTTGATAAGACCAAGGTAGTGAGAATGATGCTAGACCTCTAAATTTTTCAAATCCTAAAGACCCAATGTTGAATTAAATGATAGGATAGATATGGGTAGGTAATCATGTTCGGTTCCTTCTAGCTTGAGCATAAAAGTTCCTTAACATGAGGTTATGATTGTGATAAAATATTAAGGCCCACTTCCTACCAAACTTGGAATTATGATACCTACGTCTGTATTGATGATATGTAGATCTTCCCCTATGGATTTTGATTGTGTGATGGATCATTTAGGGGAGTTCAAGAGCATGGTCATGTGAGAAATTGGAAACGTTGGAAAAGACCAAGATTTTGACATTAATAGAAGGAATACAAGTTCGGATTGTGTCTTGAAGCATGTTTGTAGAAGTTGTATAACAACCTAGTCCTAGTTTCATGAAGTGCCCAAAGGTGTTTGTTGAGATCTTTTGGACTAAGATGCCTAAGTCTGAAATGTTGACCTATAGACCTTACTTTAGGGATCCTAATTTTACGTGAGATCATTTAAAAATAGTTCAAGTTTATGGAAGAAAGGAAGATATTTATTGCCACATGGGTGGTGTTAATGCGGGCCTTCCAACCTCAATATCAGCTTGTTCCTCTTCTTCCTCTAAAATGGTTGTTTTGTTTCTCCATTGGGTAGATGTTTCTTATGTTTCAAAAGTGAAGCTTCTTAAACTGCTAATGAGATTGGTTTGTTCTCTGTTAATGAGTTCAAAGTTTGGTTGAATGATAGCACCTAGAAGATTAGGTTATTCAACGGGATAAATCAGTCTCCAAATATTCATGTGGGGTTCATTTGTTAATTTATCTTGCTTAATGAGTTTATTTTACCACAATCACTTGTCTTGATTAAGTTTTCAAACTAAATGTTTATGTCAAAAACACCATAACTTTCACAATGTCCATTTTGTAAGAATCATGAGGTTAAAGCCACAATTTCCTATGTTGTCTTTGGAAAATGTGGATTTGAGATATAAGTCAAGATATTTAGAAATCTCTAAGGATAAAATCCTTAGGACAAGCAGTAATATCAAGGCTAATTTCAAGAGATCTCCATATTTAGGCCAAAGTGTTTGAAATTTTGAGGAAGATAGTGAATGTTTTTGTAATGTTTTGGAACCAAGCAAGGTATCAAACTGACTCACAATCATTTACAATCCTAGGTTCAAAATGGCTATACCTGTTGAGTCCCCACTTGGATTTCTCCAAACACTAAACAATGTGAATAGTTAGAGATTTGGCGACATTGGCTCCCCTCCACAGCACACACTTCCCAGGACCACCAAATCTCAAAATCCTCAAAATCTGGAGATCAAAAGGATTTTTATATTTCTACAATTGAATAGTAAGAATGTGAAGCAGCTTCAGAATGACCATTCTTGCACCAACAAGTATTTTAGGATTTTTGGCTTCTAAACAATGGTTCATAATAAGGGCTTCCAGTTTAGGGGGTACTATGATAAACTTCGTCAAGAGGTTTCCCAACCCTTAGAACAAGGGCTTTATGTATCATAAAGATACTGGGGGAGAGATATCATGTACCGCATCCCATTGATCGCAATTTTCATTACAACCACACATTTATATAGCGGTTTGGAAGAACTTGGATTTAGTTTCTTACCACTTGGGTTGTTCCCTCCTTTCAAAGTAGGGAGGCAAGCCCTCTAAGGATAAACAATAACAATGAATTACATCTGTAGTTTGATCATCTTCATTTGTATGAACAAAGAGAGAACACACGCCATGCCTTTTTCTCACACTCGCAAGGGCTTCAGTTTTAATCCAAATTGAAAGATGTAGGTTATTTTGCAAAGTGTTAAGGAATGTTTTTGTTTCTCAAGATTGTCGAGTGGCACGAGAGAATTGCATACGCATCTAATAACAACATTGTAAATCACAAAATATAACAAGCAATTGTAAATTTTAACCCCTAAGCTAAGATGACTTTGTTTTATGCACCAAACGAAATATAAAGTTGTCTTGTTCAATTTTAACCTCGTTTGAGCATTCTTTTTAAAACCCAATTGAAATTTAGTGAATTCCTAGATCAAAAAGTAGAAAGCATAAAAATTTGGGTTATAACTGCCACAAAGTGTTAAACGCTTGTCACAATCATAGAATTTCAAGATAAGAAATCTTTCTTCACTTTAGCTGCATGTTTTTCAACCTACAAAACCATGTTAGTATAACAACCAGAATAGCATTAGAAGTGTATTAGTGATCTGATGAATTGAGAAAATTAAAGCACATGTCGAAAAGATGATCATAAAACTCTATACCTTGGTTGGGCATCATTGAAAACAATAGCATCACGATTTGAAATATGGGCATCGCTCTGCAGCAGAAATAGAGAGCATGATAGCATCAATATTTTTTTGGGCGTCTCTCTAGAGAATATGTGGGTGTCATCGTTTGGATTTTTTGATACCTCTATTAAATCGACGTCGCCAGATTTAAATTAGCACCAGTGTATTTAATTGGCGTTGGTGTTTCAAATTGAGATAGCATCGCTATATGGCGATGCTCTTCAAAGTGCATCGATGTTTGTGACCTAGGCACTGTTGTATCCTACAAAAAGTAAAATGAATGGAGTTTAAGCTAAACATTGATTGGCAGTTTTCCCTTCTTCTAGTGCCAGAATGTGGACCATGAATTATCAGTGTGGTTCAATTACACTTGATCCATGATGAATCAAAGCATAATTTAGCCACTAAACCTTGATCTCAAACAAGATCATTCAAATTGAAAGTTTAAACTAAGCATTTATTGAAACTAAAAACTACAAACTAGGAAAACAGCTAAATGCCTACCCTAACCCATTTAAAACTTATCTTGTTTTGGAATTGGTGTCATGTTGATGTGGAACAACAACCCTTTCCCAATCTCGTGATTAGTGAGCCTGTTTCAATCAATTCTATGGAAGAGAATTGATGAAACCATTGTGATAAATGGATGAAAACCTAATTTATGCTAAATTAACATGATTTTAAGCTAAAAATGATCTAATTATGCAATTTCTAAGATAAACTAAGCTAATTATAAGCTAAAAGATGGAAACCCTAATTTATAAACAAACTAAGATGGATGTATGGAAGCCATTAATGGATGTTTTAAGCTATTATGCAAGTAAAATAAACTAAAACAAGCTAAAAGTGAGTAAATTAAGAGTGTGAGTGCAAGTGAATTCAACAGCATAAGTTTTCAATTGAAAGATGGGTCCATTTGTCTCCAAATAGTGTTCTATTTATAGGAGATCAAATGAGAAATGGATGGTTGAGAACAAAAATCTTAATCAATGGTCAAGGATGGAGGAAATAGGAGGCATGGATCATGGATTCTCATCAACGGATGAGAATGCAAGATGAGATTCCAATCAAGGGTGCTCATTTGTTCCAAACAAACACACTTTTGACCTGCTCACACAGGTCACTAGAAGACTTGCCCAAGAGGTCACAAGCTTAACTTGCTAAAGAAGCTAAGTGAGATGATTGGAGGAGAGAGAATATTCTTTGGAATATTCTCATGGGTAAAGATAAGATATTTTGCAAATTAAAAGAAATTTTTAGTTGTGCAAAAAGGAGGTAAGGAATATTCCATGGGAATATTCCCTTTTTAGAAGAAAATTAGTTTAATTGTTAATTAAACAAGGTTTAATTACACAATTAGGGGATTAGAAGAATTAAAGGGATTTTCATTAAATTAAATGATTTAATGAAAGGGGGAAAGGTGAAATGATATTTAATTAAATAACTTAGGGTTATTTAATTAAATAATATGACTTAGGGTATTAAATTAAATAGTATGATTTATTTAATTTAATGAGATGAAATGTTAGCATGAAAGGGGTGAATTAACCCGATTAAATGAATTAGGTTAATGGATGAAAATGATGCAATTAATTAATTAGCTAGGCTAATTCAATTATTTAAGTGAAAAGAAGATAAGTTTCAGGAGGAAATGATGTTAGTAAACCTAATTTGAGTGTATGATATTGTTTAGGACATTTTTCAATGTCTACACAAACTAATTTCCAATTACACCATATCTGTCTAATGACACTTTCCAAGAGCGTTGAAGACACATTAATAATACATAATATTGCAAGGTAAATGGAATTTTAATTCTTATGTTCTCCCACTTGAAATTATATATTTCAAACACATCCATAGGTAAAATAAATATATTTATAAGTATCAAGGATCATGGCCTTCTTGCACCAAGAGAACTTATCCATGATCATTGCTTTGTAAGAAAATATATAATATTATTAGAGTGTCAACTTTCTCTAATAAGACCTTATCATTCTCAACCATTTGTTTCACAAACTGATACTGAACATCAACATTCTTAGTACAAGCATGATACATGTGATTTTTCCAAACAAATAGCACTCTAATTATCACATTTGATTCTAACAATCTTGCAGTCAAAACCAATGTCTATATTGAGTCTTTGTAACCAACCAACCTCTTCAAAGGTATGTTTAGTAGCCATATACTTTTCTTCTATGATGAAAATTTAGCATCTTAAATTGTCACCCTTGAAAATTTTACACTATGTGAACACCCTTATTTTCATATATAATTATTTGCATTCATAATTTGCTCATTTTGAGTCTAGATTGGGAAAATAAAATTAATTCCTTGACATCCATAGAATTTTGGTCCAAAAACACTCAGACATGGGTGTTGGGCGCCCTATTCCTAAGGGTGTGATTGTAAATATCTATTACTTTGAGTTTTAGCCTTGAGTATTTTAAAATGACCCCAAGTCAACCTATATCCAAGAAAATCAATTGGGAGACATAAATAAACAATTTTTCCCTCTCATTTGAACATATATACTCTATTATGAGCAATTATTATGTGCAAACTGTGAAGATACATGTGATTTATTCTCTACATGCTTGCTACAACAATCTATTGTGTTATGTGGACTAACCTCTTGCAGGTCTTTAAGGAAATTTATGTATTATTCATCAACTCTTTGTGGAAAATTATGGTGTGACATCACTTCATCAAGGGTTTCAAGCCTAAGGTAACTTTATCAATTCTCATTCATTTATTATAGACATTTATTGTTTTTTTTGCCTCTACCTGACCTATGAAACATAATTTATATCATCAAATTTTGTTTTTGTGGATCTGGAAACACCAAAACTTGGTTTTGACTTAGGCAAGCCCTTATAAAACACAACTGTTCCCCTCTTTTCATGTGTACATGTCAAATCTAGAACTTTCGTCAACAATAGGTTGCAGAAGAGAAGAGAGAAAACTATGGAAGGTTTCCATAAGATGAGATCATTCCAAAATACCCAAACTAGGGTGCTCAGCACCCCTATCCTTTCATTTCAAGCTCATCTTTCCATCACAAGTTCCTCTTTGTCTACGCATCTTAGATTTGTGTTTGTTTCTACAATTTTTCATTCTCATCTATGAGATCATTTGTATTTTAAATTGTAGGTTTTATGCCAATTATGCTAACTAAATCACACATCAAAATTTCCCTCTTTACAACAAAAGAACAAAAACCCTAGTAGATTGGCTCTCCTTTGAGGTAGTTAGCCAATTGTTAAACCCTAGTTGGTTTGTGTCCTAATGTTAAGCCAAAGGGAAAATATTGATCTAGGCTAATTCACTTGTTGGATGTAGATCACTTTCTCACTTAATATTTTGGTGAACTCGACACTTCCTATACTTGTAATTTTATTTATTTACATAGCATAAATTTTTTAATTTGATGAAGCATTAGGTTATTTGAATATCTTGTTCATATGCACTTATTTAATTTTAAAAATCAAGTGTTTGTAATTCTTTCTCACTAAACCCTAAACACTTTGGTGAATTAAAATTAGATCACATTTACAAAATATTTGGATTTAATTACATATTTTCATATCTGATTTTCCTTGTCTAGGGCATTAGATCTAAATTATTTTATTTTCATTTGTAAATTTTGTTATTTTACTTTGGAAAAACCATTTAAAACACTTTATTATTTGCATTTAAACATAATCATAAATCTCTTTCTTCTATAATTGCATTGGTATATATATCTTACCAACACTTTCTCCTACCTCCTACCTCTAGGAGCACTCATGTGTGAAGGTGGTTTGATTTATCAACTCCTTTGAATGCTTAAAATCCCTAATTCATTCCTTCATGTGTCTCTCATCAAAAAAATAGGGCACATTACTTAACTGAGTTCTTTCAAGTTTCAAATGTTGATCTCTAACATCAAGGGCCTAAAAACACTATACACTTTTCCACACTTTCAAAACCTAAAAATTTTACTTCAAGACTGAGGTGCTCAACACCCCTATCCTACCATTTTTGCCCCAATTTTTTGTACAATATTCTTCTTAGCAATCTTTGTCCAAATATACTCTTTATTTTTGTCAATCTAATCTATAACTCCCAGATTCTATTGTACATTATCAATTTGACCCTAATTCACCTAATTCATTGCATTACCCTAAATATTCTTGTTCCTCATAACAAAGGTGATCAAAATATTACCCAAACCTTCTTGGCTCTCCCTTTGGGACAGCAGCCAAATAGTGTTTCTTACCTAAAATTTGTGTCATCACCGAATTACCTTCATAATATGTTTCCTTTCACCACTCTACACTCTCCCAATATGTGTCATAAACCAAAACTTATTATCTATCCTCCTTCTAATGTCCCTCAACCATAAATTAAACCCCTTCTTACTATTCAAAATATTCCCAAACTTTACAAAACCACTTAATGTGTTGCAACAACCTCATTATCATGTGGTTTCTCACACATAAATACTAAACCAATTGTCACTACTGGAGGTGTTCCAAACTAACCTAAACCTCCAGGTCACATTCTAAAATTTGTAAAAAAATAGTCAATAATAATATTTATTGAAGTGTGTCGCAGCGACCTAATATAGTTTCCCACACATACAATACTCAAGATAACAAACAACCAAAGCAAGCACAAATCACCCCAACTTCCATTCTAGTTCCTCAACATTATCTTTCTCTCGTACCTCATCTTTCTCTACATGTGGGAAAAGAGTATGATCTTGTTGAGAAAGTGTGCAATACTCAAGCTAAGATCTTTGTTTTGGACTTAATACAAACTTCACCTACATACTACAGGATGCTCCAAGAGGCCTTATAGAAGATAGTGGTGCCACCTTTTGTGAGACTAAATTAATTAGTAGTCTTGTTAAATTATATGCATGCAACAAACTTGGATATTACATTCCATCAACATGAATTACCTTCTCTTGAAATTCAAAAACAACATTGTCCTCTTATAATTTTTTTCATCATTAACTAAAATGGCATAAAACATACTCTAATTGGTAATGGATCAATTATTTATGTTTATATAATTGACCTTTTATATAAGATCAATGTAGATAGGGATCTCATCAAACCTAATACCATTTCTATTCATGGCTTCAATAATGTGAGTAGGCAATCACTAGGTACAATCGCACTACCCATTAAGGTAGGACATGTGACTTTTCCTAGCCTTATCCATGTCATGCCTAATTCTCTTTCATATAATCTTCTTAGTAGATCATGGATTCCTACCATGAGAGGAGTCTCATCTACTCTTCATTGTACAATGAAGTTTGAATATAATATCAAGGACTATATGGTTAAAGTGAATCCAAATCTTGAGATTTGTTTATAATTCAAAGATGGACATAAATTTGCCAACTCTCTTAACATTTTGATTCCATCTTCAAAATTGAAACACTACCTTCCAATGATAGTAAATCACCTACAACTATAGCCTTTGGTGAAGATTGGGGTTTGTTATATTTTACACCCTTCATTGGGGTGTATTAAATCTTACCATCAAAGCTTGAAGGGTAAAATGTGGTTTTGATGGCATCAACACAATATTTTCCTTCTTCTAAAATATCTAATCTCCACACTACAACCACTCCTAACAAAAATAATGATTTCAACATATATTTTGGTGACTATTGGGGTTCATTAGATTTTACACCCTCCTTTGTGGGAGAGTATAAAATCTCACAATCTAAACCTAAGGATTCTTATGTTTCATTTGTGAAATATTCTAAACAACTCAAATCTACTATCGCAAAAAATTCACAATCATCATCCCATGATGATAATAGGGGCTCTTTAGCTTTCATTCCTCATGTGTTGGAAAAATATAACATTGATTCTCCTCCTCTTAACATTTCAATACTAAAAAAGGATTCGTATTCTTGCAAAATAATCAAATTCTCCTCATATCAATATTATTGCTCCTCTTTCAACAAATAATTATACTTCTCATTTAGAGAATATTTCTCCTCCTCCATCTGAGTTGGAACAAAATTATATATTTTGATTCAAAATTCTTTCTAAACTTGGATATAATGAAAATATGCAACAAGGATTTATTAAGGATCCTGAGAAGCTTACACCACACCTTGCAAAAAGGGGTTTAGGTTTCCAATATCCTCCATCTACACCTCATCCCCAATCATATAATGTATTTATGACTTCCTCAGGTGAGCAAGAAAACTTTTCTTCGTAAGAGAAATAATTTCTTCCCACTCCTTATCCTATATCTAAGAAAGAGCATATTTTTTTAGGCTTCCCAAATCCCACTTAATTACTCTTCCTCCTCCAAAATTTAAGAAATATCATAAGAAAAACCAAAAAAATAATTCCTTTTTGGGCATATCATCGAGTGTTTGGTCATTCCACTAGTGAAATTTAGGCCTTGAACAATAAAATACAACTTCTCAATTGTGGCGCTATCACTCTTCTATGTGTCAATGCACCTATTCATTTTAAATGATAATCTCTCCTCTTTGTGTTTCTCCTCACTATATGACATTTGTAGCTCCATGTGTTTTCTCATCATCATTCATGGTGGTATAGTCTTAAGTACAACCATATTTCATCTATGGTAGCAACACGATGGTCTCTAACATGGCTTTCCTTTCCTATACACTTGGGGGGGCAAGGATAACTAGTTTTGGAGGTATGCATCCTTCTTTAGGATCCCCTCTTCCCCCTTCTTTCCATTAAAATATTATCATATCAATATGCTAACATTTTAAGGGGGGAATATCACCTATCCATTTTTATGAATCCACACATTGGTGTCTTGTGAGCTTTGACTTATTAATTTTCCCCCTCTGTGGTGGTATTGTTCATAATGCCCCTTGAGTGGTTATTAATTCATCCCCTAAGAAATTTATTTATGCAATCCCTAAAGCATTAGCAATACATAGTCACCTAGCATTAATCAACTTACTAGCTTGTGAATTTGTGTATTTTATATAACCACCTAGAATAACGTAGCTTACTAGCTTGTGGATCCATAACACAACTTGCTAGCCTTATGGTACGTTTCATTTATCATTTTACATGGACACATAATGACACTTGCAAGCTTGTGGACCCATGTGACTTACAATCCACCTAGAATAACACAACTTGCTAGCGTATGTGTTTTATGGGATCTATCATTTATCATATCCATGTTCACCTAGCATAACACACCTTGCTAGATTCTGATTCATGGGGGATTTTTAATGTGAATGACCTTTATTTTTATTGACTATTTTTATAATTCATATCTATGTGTTTTTGCATTTGAGGGATGATGCTTGGTAATTGAGACAACCTTACATACTAAGGTATCTTTACCTTGCTGACTCAGATCTTTATTTTTACATAGTGTGTACTAATATTGTTGTTATTGTAATCATATGGATTAGTATGGGTTGATTACACTTGCTCCATGAAGAATCGAAGCATAACAAAGCCACTAATGTTGAATCTAAACAAGATCATTCAAATGAAATTTAAACTAAAAATTTATCAAAACTAAGCATTCTAAACTACGAAAGCATTTAAATGTCTACTCTAATCCATTCAAAACTTATCCCATTATGGGAGTGGTGTTGCATTGATGTGGAATGGTGAGACTTTCCCAATCCCGTGGATAAATGAGCTTTCCCCTGATCAGTTTTATTGAAGAAAACTAATGGAAAAATTGTGAGATGTGTATGTAAACATGATTTTAATCTAAATTAGCATGATGCGTGCTAGTTAAACATGATTTTATGCTAAATGATGAAGATATACAAATGTTAATCCAATTCTAAATGGATTCTAACCTAAAAGATTCAAACCCTAATTAGTTAACAAACTAAATGGATGCATTATGTGATCATCTAAGCTATTAATGGAAGTTTAAATCTAATTAATGCAATTAAAATGAACTAAAAGATACTAAATATGTCCTAAATATGAGTGTGAGTGTGAGTGATTTCAACAACATAAGTTTGCTCTAAAAGATGGATCCATTTGTCTCCAAATAGTGGCCTATTTATAGGAGAGAAAATGAGAAATGAATGGTTGAGATCAAAAAGGTCAATCAACGGTCAAGGATGGAAGAAATTGGAGGCATGGATCATGGATTCTCATCAACAGGTGAGAATTCAAGATGAGATTTAATCAAGGGTTCTCTTTTGTCCAAAAAAACACACTTTCAACTTGTCCAAGAGGGCATAAATTAACTTGCACAAGAGGTCACAAGTTAACTTGCTCAAGAAGCTAAGTTTTTTTAGAAAAAGGAATATTCCCCTTTTTCAAATGAGTGAAGAGAGAATATTCTTTGAAATATTCTCATGGGTGAGGGAAAAAGGATGATTAAGTTAATTAAAACTAAATTAATTTATGCAAAGGAATATTCCATGGGAATATTCTTTTTTTAAAGGAATGTGCAAAGGAGGAATATTCCCTTGCAAGTGGGGGGAATTAGATTTAATTGATAATTAAACAATATTAATTATACAGTTAGGGGATTTAGAAGAATTACATTATATTCATTAAATAAAAAATGATTTAATGAATGGGGGAAAGGTGGAATGACATTTAATTAAATAAGAAGATTTAGGGATTTTAATTAAATAGTTTGATTTATTTAATTTAACAGGACGAAGTGTTAGCATGAAAGGGGTGAATTAACTTCATGAAATTAATTAGTTTAATAGATGCAAATGATGCCATTAATTAACTAGCTAGGCTAATTTAATTGATTAAGCAAAAAGAGGATGGGTTTCAAGAGGAAATGATGTTAGTATACCTGATTCGAGTGTATGATATCATTCAGGACATTTTTCAATGTCTACGTTTTGTCCCTCTTTGAAGCGAGGTACTTGTTTCTTCAATTCAAAGACCGATACTCTTTGAATAAAAAATTGTTGCTTAAATAAAAAATCAAAAAATTATAATTTTTAGACACCCCACTACTACCCCAACGGAAGGAATAAGTTGGTTCCCTACCCCCTCAAGAAATTGAGCGAAAATTTTGAATTTTGGGCTGATTTCTCAACAAAGGTTAAAATGTTGACCAAGGGATCTGGAAAGGATCCGGGATGCAAAAAACATGCCAAAAACATGAAAAACGATACAAAATAAGACTCAATTTGAAAAAATTGGTGAAAATGATGAAATAACCCAGCTTGATGGTTAAACTAGGGAAAAAAAACCCTAATTTTCAAGCATAAATAGATGAGGAAGGGTCACTTTCAATTCATTTATGCATTCACACCTTTAGGATTTCTTGTATTTTGAGCTATGATCCTCTGATGAAATGGTGCAACGAGTGCTCCCATGACACATTTTCGACCAGGATCGAGACTATCAGAGGCTTCCACGCGCAGGACCACTAGTATGTGATTCGAAACTTGATTTGAAATTTGACTTTTTGGTGCATTTAATGCCTTTTGAAATCTAAAATTTGGTGGCATCACTGAGAATCGACGATGCTAATTTGAATTTTAGCGATGCATATGTGAATTGTGATGTAGTTCTCAATTTAGAATTAGAGCTTTTGATTTTAAATCATGACACATATGTGCTTAGCAATGCCTTTCTTGATTTGAAAATTAGGGTTAGGGTTTTGCCAAAGTTAAATTGTGACACATATGTATTTAGACATGACTTGCAATTTCCATTTTAAATACCTCGGGCATCGCAATTTGAAATTTGAATTATAGAAAATTTATCGTAAATATCGACGCTATCATCATTTTAGGGATGAAAATTCCAAATTGAGCCAATTTTTTTCAAATTTTGACGTTGTGCACTTCGTGGGTGCAGAAGGTTATCCCATCTTTAATGTCCCATGAGCAGCGACCCATAGTTTTTTCTAGACTTGGTGATTTATCTGAGTTGTGATAGGAGCACTTGGGGGAGATTGGTTTGTGGTTCATTGCTTACATGCCCATCATTCAGACACATTTGGCGATGATAACAGCATTGTGCAAGCGATGGCACAGTGATACCTCATCTTTCCACCTTCCTTCTGGCAAGGCAACAGTGACACTAAAGGATGTAGGATGGATATTGCATTTTCCAATACATGGTGAGTGTGTGATATATTACTCTAATGTCGGATGCAATGCATGCCATGAGGTAATGGGCCTAGAGGAAATTGTTCTAGTCACTTCACAGATTAACCACGAGATGTACAGAGGTAGGGCACCCACTTTCAAATTGATTTTTGCAGCGATCATCTCAGGCTTGGTTGCTCCAAATTGACAGACCATAGTATTTAGTTTGAGATGGGGCCTAGCTTGGCATAGGATGTTGTTTCAAAGGACTGTGTATGCTTGGGGGCCAATGATGTTGGCCTCCCTATACCATGATATGTATGATTTTGTATACTATGAAGGTAGGGTGATTGGCACAAGGGTCACTCTGCTTTACATTTGAGCCTAGGAGCACATCGTTGTGCTTTGATCGATTGTTCAGATGGTGGATGTAGAGTCATATGATCTAGTTGTTTGGAGGTATAGGGGTACCATTACATTACAGAACACAAGGCAGCTTGGAATTCCCTACTAGCACAAGATCATCAATGATATGACAGTTTTCAAATGGAAACCCTGGCTTCAGATACCAGTATGGTACGATGACTTTTAGCAACTCTTCTTCGCTCGACAGACCTGATACATGCAAGGTCAAGAGCATACAATTATTGAGAGGTACCTACCAGATAGGGTGGTGAGATAGTTTGGTGATAAGAAGGATAGGCCAGATGATGCATACACCACCATCTTTGCTAGGTTAGCATGAGAGTCAATAGCATGGGCACCTACGATCCCATCCCATGAGGTGGTGGAGGGCCTTCATCAGTTGGTTGCTCAACCATGGGAATATGATCAAGGATAGGGGGATGCTCAGACAATTCCTACATATGATGCATGGTTCACACCCCCTCACTGATTGGCAGACCTAGCAGGTGCACCTCCACGAGGGAGATCGAGAGGGAGGAGTGCAGGCAGAGGATAGGATGGCCAGGATGGCCAAGATCAGTAGGATGGACAGGTCCCAGGAGCACCACCAGGGCATCAATAGCTGCCACATCAGTGTTTGATTCATTAGTAGCCAGTACAGCAGCCACCACTGGGGCCACATCATCGCAATGCTTAGATTCAACAGCAGAAGCAACAAATATAGGTGATTATGGGCAAGAGGGATCAAGCCTGTCAAAAAAAAGTTAGTGATTAATATTGAGAAATATCATGCTAGGAAACAGGTACAGGTTGTCATGGTGGAGTGAGACCATGAGCGGCAACTCAAACAAACTGTTGAGATGCAGTTGGCATAGGAGGTCGAGTGGCGCTAGCAGCTAGAGACTATGACAGTTGTAGCCCAGGGGTGGATAGTATCTTCCAAATTATACAGAGAGGCCATGACCAAGGTGGCCTACTATCGGATGCATTACCATAGAGATGTCCCCATAGCACTCAGAAAGTCAGATTACTCGCAGAGGAGCGGGGAACATCCTAGGGTCGAGGATCATCCAAAGAGACAGGTTGGTGAGGGGTGTAGCCATCAGGGCTAGCTCATTTGTACAAACACTTTTTGATTGTTGCCCAATTCTTTACACAGATATACATTCATGGGCTCCTTTTTTATAGCCTCACGGATATTGTATTTATGATCGATATACATACACTGATTCAGATATTGTATTATGGCATTCACCATTTTTTTATATATCTATGATACGATTTGATATGATGTGATGGGTTCATTTTATTTCATGCTTATGAATGTATGGATGCATTTGATATGATGTGATTCGATGTGATGTGATGCAATTCTTTTATTTATGCAATATGTGATGGTATGGGATGTAATGAGATGGAATGGATGCAATGTTATATTTTTTTCAGTATCTTTTCATGACATGTTATGAGATGAATGATATGATATGCAAATTTTATACTTATGCAAATGATATGGATGCATTTCTTTTGTGTATTTTTCTATGCAATTTATGATATGATGGTGTGATGCACGTGGATGTATGTATAATGTAGACATTTATGCTTTTGATGATGTGATGTAATGATTTCAAGATGCTTTAATGCAAATGATGATGCAGGATGTATGTTTTATGATATGCTATGATGTATGCATGTTGATGATTTGTGGATGCAGTATGGATGCATTGATGATTTTTTGTTGACTGTCATGATACTAGGTTAGTGTGGAGAGAAGATAGAAGAAGCAAGATGATTGACCATTGATTTTTATGATTGCTTCAAAAGATCCAAGTCTATGATGCACCAAGACTTTATTAGAGATGGTCATGAGAAATGCATGATGATGATGATGATTTTCTCATATCTTGGGATTGGGTTTTTCATCATTCCTTATTGTTTGATATAACACATAGACATGATGCATCAAGGTACTAATAACCAAGACGTCATTGTATCTAGTGCAATGGACTTTGACTCTTCAAATAGATAGGATAGTTCTTGTTTACATCTTGACATATGGAAACCTCGTTGGAATGTAAGTTAGAAGCTTAGGATACATCAAACCAAAGCATATGCAATAGTCAAAAATCTACTCCAAACAACTTTCCTACACACAACTAAGCAATTATGCACCAAAATTATTTTACAAGAATACCCACAATCATAGCAAACAAAAGGTAACGATCAATGCCCCATTACTTTCTCTCTAGATAATTTTAGATAGACATCATCGAGAGGTCCTCGAAATGGGTCATTAAGATAAATCATAAGAAAATATCAAAGACAAATAGTCAGTGCTATCTATATCTCTTTCCAGTTTAACTTAGCTAAGGTGATTTCTGATACTAATGCCCATCGTAGGAAGGATACATCCTAGGACATGTTGATCAAGGATTGTTTGATGTAGGATGAGTTTTGTGATAAGTCATTGATACAAACTTCACTAACATATTTACGTATGATCTAGACTTTAGCTTTTGACATTTAGGTTTTCACTCTACGACTTGCTATACTTGTTTTCTACTTGTTTTAAAAAAGGTTGAGGGTGATGAATGATTTATTATGGGTGAAAATTTATTGCAGGTGAAAACAATATCGGATGAGTGGTTTTAGATTTTCTGGAGTGTTTCAATGTTTTTGGTATTTTAAAAATGTTTTGAGGTTGTTTTTGGTCTTTTTGAAAGTTTATGTGAATGTTTTGGTTTTTGATTATTTGAGGTTGTTTAAGGTTTTCTCTAAGATATTTGATGTTGTTTAGGTCTTTTGATTGTTTTCTAATTTTATTTTATTTTTGGATTTTCAATTTTCAAATCTTTTTGTGTTTTTCAATATTTTTGTGTTTTTTGTTATCTGGATGTTTGGGGATTTTCAAATATTTTACAAATGTTTAGGGATTTTTTGATATGTGACTGTTTAGGTATTTTCCAAGTGTTCACCAAGAACCTAACCTAAAAGACCTATCCTAGGGGCCTCGGGGGCTGGTCAAAGATTAGCCTTGCCTATGTTATACACATAGAGACCATGTAGTTCGACTGAATTGACTTATTAACAATGAGATATGAATAGTTGACGGAATGCCAATTTATTATGGTGGACTCCTAAAGGACTGACCTAGGGTGTCTCAGGGGCTCATCAATGATGGCCTTGCCTACATTCAAGATCAAAGACCCGTAGTTCGACAAGGTACTATTTTTGGTTTTTCAATGTTAGACCTTTTTAGGGATTTTGATGTGATCTAGATGTTTTGGATTTTTCCTTTACAATTTTATGAATGTTTTTGGATTTTAGTTGTACATGGTTTTGTAAATATTTTTGGATTTTTCGATGAATTTCTTATGAGTTTTTTTGGTTTTTTATGATAACCTTAAGATATACAAGAACTCAATCTGATCCATAACGAATTTCCCCCAGTGTTTATGCGATAGAGTACCTCAATATAGGCAAGACGAACTGACCTTTGGAATATGCCAAGTAGTAATAAGGGGATACGATATTTCACAATATCAAGCTATGATATGGATGGGGATGGGTGATGGATAGAATAGGATGAAGGATGTGATGCGATGGATAGAATGATAGGATAAAGATCCCAGGATGGATGGAGGCACTTTATTTAGTCAAGGCACCTATTTGTTAGGTTTTCACCAAGGTATTTACCCAAAGCACCACTAAAGTGGTTTTCACTAGAGGATGATTTTTTCTTTACTTTTTCAATCCTTTTTCTTATTTTTTTGGATTTTGATCATTTTTTGATTTTTTTGTATTTTTGGATTTATACCCTTCAAGAATAGGCATTAAAAAATTTAAGATGCAAGTTGTTAGTTGGTTCTTGCAAGGGTTCACTTTAGGCGTTGAAAATCGGTATGCTCATGGTCCATAACTTGCTATCATAAAAAAAGGGACCTAACCAGTTAGGCTTAAACTTTCCTTTACTATCTTGATCTGGCAGGTTCTTCTGATTCTACTTTGGGACAAGATCTCCTACCTGGAAATATCGACATTTGATCTTCTTTTTATAGATTTGTTTCAGTTAGTTCTGATATACTTGCAAGTGATTAAGGGCATCAAGATGATGCTCATCCAAGAATTCTAGCTCATTCAACCGGGGTACTCTATACTCTTCATTGGTAATCAGGTTATGTAGTGACACTCATAGTGTTGGGAGCTCAACCTCAATAGGAAAAATGGTTTTTGATCCATAGACCAAGGAGAAAGGGGTTGCACCTATTTGGGTGCGGATACTAGTTCAATAGGCCCAAAGAGCAGGATTTAACTGTAGGTTCCAGTCACGACCAGCTTCATTGACCGTTTTCTTTAGGATTTTTAAAATGGTTTTGTTTGTAGCCTCAGCTTGACCATTTCCCTAGGGGTAATACGGGGTAGAGAATCAGTGTTGGATGTTGAATCTTTGACATAGCTCTTTCACATCCTGATTCTTGAAGGGGGTTCCATTATCTGATATGAGGGTTTGTAGAACCCCATAATGATAGATTAGATAATTCAGGATAAACTTAACAATTTGTTTCCCCATTATGTAGGTCATAGGAATGGCTTCAGCCCACTTGGTAAAATACTCAGTTGCTATTATGATAAACTTGTGGTCGTTAGATGAGGTTGGAGTGATCTTTCCTATGAGGTCAAGCCCCCATTGCAAGAAATTCCAAGGTGTGACCATTGGTTGTAATTCTTGAGCTAGAGAATGAATCAAATCTCCATGCTATTGACACTATACACACTTCTACACATATTGATGAGCTTCTCTTTCCATGGTTGGTCAGTAGTACCCCGTCCTCAATAATTTCTTAGCTAAATTCATACTACTAGAATGGGAACCACATATGTCATTGTGTACTTCTATTAAAATGTTCAAGGCTTCCTCTTGGTTAATACATCGTAGTAATGTCCCTTTGATGCTTTGACAGTAAAGAGTATCACCTAGGATCATGAATCGGGATGTTTTTTTAACAAAGGTATTTTTAAGGTTGGAGGTGATATTGGATGGGAGGGTTCCTCTACTTAGGTAGGTAAAGATGTCATGATAGCCGGGGATCCAAGACCAACAATGACACACACCAATTTAGATTCAAGGATTTTGAAAGTTGGTACGAGAAGTTGTTCTACCAAGAATTCACATTGTAGGATGTTGTTTGGTATGTCTAATAGTGATTCGATTGTGGCCATTAGCATTTGTTGCTTGATTGTTCATGTGAGGAATCTTCTCAAAATTTATATCTATGAAAAGGTTCTTGAGACTCTACCATATTTTTGTAAGGAGTAAGCTTGTCATCCTTAGTTTGATAGTCATCATTGACTTGGTTGATAACCAATTGTGAGTCTCCATAGACTTTTATTTCTTGTATCTACCATTGAACTGCTATCCTTAAACCTATTATTAGGGCTTCGTACTCAACAATGTTGTTAGTACACAGAAATGATAGCATATATGAATTTGGTATGCAATCACCTTGAGGGGTGATGAAGAGAATACCCACTCCTAATCTATGTTGATTGAATGATCCATCAAAGTACATTTTAAACTAACTTGTGCAATTGAAAAGGAATACTAACTCATCAGGGAATTCAAATATTAATGGGTTATCTACATAGATAGGTGCCTCTACCAATTGTTTTTCAATCACTTGTCCTTTGATTTCCTTGCACTCCACATACTCTATGTCAAATTCTATTAAGATCATCACCCATTTTTCCATTCACCTAGTGAGAGTTGCTTTAGATAATAGGTATTTCAATGGGTCGATCTTTGCAATAAGTTTGATTTGATGTGATAGCATGTAGTGTCTGAATTTTTGTGAAGCAAAAACCAATGCTAAGCAAGCTTTCTCAATGGATGAATAGTTTATTTCAAAGCCCACTAAGGTCCTATTGATGTAATAGATAGCCCTTCTCTTTATTTTTTCATCATGTTGTGCCAGAAGAGCACCTAATGTTAATGATGTCATTGAGATATACAGGATCAGTGGTTTTTTCAGTATTGGTGGCATGAGTACTGGAGGGGTCAATAGATAGTCCTTGATCTATTGGAAAGATTTGTCACACTTCTCATCCCACTTGTAAGTTATCCCTTTATGGAGAAGGTATGAAAAAGGGTGAATTTTGTCTGATAGTTGTGCTATGAACCTCCTAATGGACTGCAATCTTCCTTGTAACCCTCTCACCTGCTTCAATGTTTGCGGTGGTTCCATATCTAGGATGGATTTTACCTTTGTTGGGTCAATTTCTATCCCTCTTTGTGAGATGATATAGCTGATAAGTTTCCCTGATGTGACCCCAAAGACACACTTTTTTGGGTTTAGCCATACCTTGTATTCTTAAAGCCTGTCAAATATGGGTCTTAAGACTTGTATGTGCTCACTCCTTTTCTTTGATTTTTCCAAAATATCATCTGCATAATCTTCAATTGTTTTGTGGATCATGTCATGAAAGATGGGGATCATTGCTCTCTAATAGGTTGATCTTGCATTCTTTAGCCCAAATGGCATCATGTTCCAGCAATATGTCCCCCATTGGTGCAGCCACGGTAAGAGGGTCCTCAAAGAGAACAATTTGGACTATGCAAAAAGAATTACACAACAGAAGAAACATGGAATATGGAGGAAAATTCATATTCAAACATGCTTATTATCATAAATTTTGATTACAATCAGTTGGCAACATTCGAGCTTACAGATTTAGTTCATAGGCCTGCTACAACATGTTCATAATACAATATTCCTATATTCTCCTTAACACAAGTGAAAATCTTACATTTCCATTCTAAATTGATCTAATTAATCAACTTATGCTCTCTCTTAATCATCTATTACAAGCTTTATATCATATCCGCAGATCATCACAATCTCTAATGAAAGAAAATGTAATGTGTGTATGAATAGGTTGGCCTCAAATTTGAATTACTCCATGGTGAATGCATAGGATGAAGTGTGGACCTATAATTAAGTTTTGGAACACTCCATGAAACAATTCAAATCACACCGTCAAGATCCGCAAGTTACAAGAAAGATCCATAAGCGGTCAAACTAGTTAGTTTAGAAAATTATTCCGGTGTTGGTTCAAGAAACTGCCACTTAATCCAGAAGCGATAACTTGCCGGAAAAAGATCCAATTGCACTCAAATCTTGGAATAAGGAAAATGATCATGTCCACAATGTAAACATAGATCCACAAGGTCTAGTGAGAAACTATGATGAATCCACCAACTTGAACTAAACCAAAACTAAACAAGAGAAAAAACTGAAAGAAAATATTTTTTTGGTTGATGCAAGATTGCCAAGAACCAAGGTTGCTCCTACATCAGACATCTGAGGTTATTTGAAAAGTGAGTCCCTCACTTTGTTGGGGCTAAAATGAAACCAATACGATCTACCTTAGCCTGAGAAATCCAAGAAGAATCTTCCACTGGTCTTCCTTTCCACTTCACAAGATATTCTTTGTATTGTCTTCCACGAGTTTTCCTCCCATCTTTGATATCCAAAATCTCTTCAATCTCATCTGATTGTTGCTTAGGAAACTAATTCTCCAATTTTTCTTTATTGCCTTCATTGAATTCTACTTCATGGTACTGATGTAGATCTGCAATGTTGAATATAGATGATATACCCATGTCATCCGGTAACTCCACTTCATATGCATTTCCTGAATCAGATTTCTTTAAAATCTTACAGGGTCCAAACTTCCTCATCTTGAGCTTATTGTATGTTCCAACTGGAAATATCTCCTTTCTCAAATACACCATCACTTCATCTCCAACTTCAAACTCCTTATGTCTCCTCTTTTCATTTGCTTTCTCCTTATACTTTTGGTTCATATCTTCCAATTGCTCCTTCACTTGAGTATGCACCTTCTTCGTATGTTCTGCAAACTCCCCTACTTTTGCACTCCTTTTATCTTCCTTACTGATGTCTCACAACTTTGATATACCTCTAGGATGAAATCCAGTAACAATCTCAAAAGTTGTATTTCTGGTACTCATGTTCATTGAATTGTTGTATGCAAACTCTGCTTGTGCAAGGACTAAATCCCAACTTCCAGTCTTTTCTCAGCAAATTTTCCAAACTCCTATTTACTACCTTTGTATGTCCATCAGTCTATGGGTGAAAAGTAGAACTAAACTTCAAATTTTTCTTTAACTTCTTCCAAAGTGTCCACCCAAAGTAACCAACAAACTTTGTATCTTTGTCTGAAACAATACTCCTAGGTAATCCATGCAATCTGACCACTTCCTTGAAAAACAAGTCTGCTACATGTACTGCATCTATTGTCTTCTTACAAGGTATGAAATGTGTCATTTTAGAAAATTTATCCACCACTACAAATATAGAATCATTACCTCTCTATGTCTTTAGTAAGCCAAGTATGAAATCCATGCTGACATCCTCCCAAGGTCTCTCTAGAACTGTCAAAGGATTATACAATCCAACATTCTGACTACTCCCTTTTGCAACTTGACAAACTCTACAACTTTGCACAAATTTCCTAACATCCTTATGAATCTGTGGCCAAAAGTAATTCTCACTTACCAATGCTATTGTCTTATCAATTCCAAAGTGTCCCAACAATCCTCCACTATGTTTTTCTTTCACCAAGCTATCCCTCATTGAGCTCTGGGGTATAAACAACTAATTCCCTCTGAACAACATATCCTCCTGAATAAAATAATCTAACCACTGACTCCTATCCTCCAAAACTGGTTCTTTACAAGCTCTCCAAGGTTCTGCAAAATTTGGGTCTTCCTCATACAAGTTCTTCAATTCATCAAAACCTAATACCTCCACTCTCATCTCCACCAGTATATTCTTGTTAATGCATGTTTTAGCACTTTCTCAACACAGGAAGTGCATAGGTGCACCACCTCTCTTGAAAGGAAATCTTCAACAACAAGTTGCTGAAAATTACCCCAAGGTCTCTTGGGTGTCAGGTCTTGACAGTGCTTGGAATACCTTAGTTGTTTTGATGTGATTTTGTTGGTAATCACAAGGCAGACTTATGGAGTTAAGTTGGGGGAGAATCAGATCTTCTAATGGAGTTCTCAAGATGGGAAAGTGATTGCACAATTGTTGTAGGTTCAAACAGCAGTCTAAAACTCCTATTTCAACTTCATATTAGGCTTTACAATGTGTAATGAACCTTGTTCAAAGTCACTATTAAAAAAGGAAAAAAAGGGGCAGGGAAGAGAGAAATTTCCTAGGCTTGAAGCTAGCAATGAAGAGTGACAATGGGCGACCTTACTACGGACAACCTTCCCAAAACTAAGTTCCACTTAAGCATATTACTTCACAGTATCATGAAACTAGTACAAGCTTCTAGGGATTGTAGATATTCAACCATTCATTCACCATAAGCATGAATAAAAGATAGAGATTTAGTGCAGCTTTTAGTTTATGTCCATACTAACTTTACACAGTTGTCTATCATCAATAGACAACAAAAATTATGGACAAGGAATGTTGCCAATACACAACAGAATTCTTCAATATTAGTGAACAACATTAACTAATCTACTAAAGAAAGCTAAAACATAAAGAACAGCAAAGTTAATCTACTCAAATTCACTAAATAAGAGAAGAAGAATCATGAAACATGCAAAGGAACTCAAGAATCCAACAAAGTCAATGAATTTCTATTAAAATTCCAACAGCATGGCATTACAACAACTCAACTCTCTCTTGAAAATGAGAGGAGACCCACTATTTATAGTGTCCAAAAAGCAAAATGAATGGCCAAGATTGATTTGCATTGTGTGGCAAAGATTCACTACAAATTAGGGTTTCACCTACCCCCAAATATATTACAATTTAAAATTACATCTTTGTCATTTAGCCTATTTTGTCCTCATATGCCAACACTATAGCTCTTTTCTCCTTTTGTTGTGGCTATTTGGTGAGGAACTCATCATCGACCACAGGATTTCCTTCACCTTTCTTTACAGTGGCGTACTCCACAAACTTTATGATCAGGGCATGGAGCTTGTTTCATTCCAATATATCTTATTGGATCACTTGAAAGTTCAGCCTCCTTGATTTGCTTGTGATGTCATCCCAGTCTTTGTCACATTTTTGCGTATTCTTTATTACTTGCTTAGATTGAGCGAAGGCTCATGCATAAAATTCCAATAAATCCAGCAATAGCACATCCACAATCTTGTTTTCCATCTTCTTATGGAAGTACTGCTTCAATTACTCCAGGTCTGGCCCACTGGCAGGCACATCAAGATCTGTCATCATTTTCAGATATTCTTCGCAGGCTGTCCTGATTTCCTTGACCCAATCAATGTCAAGTTCCACCTCATGAAGCACTCATTCCAACACTTCCCTTTGGTGAACTAAGCCCAACTTCCATGGTTCCATGAGCCAATGGTCATCTTTTACCAAGGCAAGCTCCTTCTCCCAAGATTTATCTGGTATCTTGAGAATAGCCTCAAGCTTGGGATATGTAATCCCGTATAGCTTAGGGAAGTCAGTGCAGAACTTCCTTATTCCCTCAAGTATCTTTTGCACTTCTAGGAACTTGTTTGTTGTTCTAACAGCATAGCCTATGCCCATATTTCCATTGTAGAGGACCTGCTAGAACCAATCCTTTATGGCCTTTGTCCAATTCTTCCTCTTCTCAAGCTTATCAATCTGATCCTTGGATAGTAATTGTGGCGACGCTGAGGATGTGGTGGGAACTCTTTGACTAATGACCATTTTTGGATGTATGCTATTAATTCAACAACCTGTGCCTTCAACTCCTCCTTGGAGGTCTTGTCCTTGTTCATTTGGTGCATGATGGTGGCGATGGATCCTTGGAGATGGTCAATTTTTTGTTCTCTTGTCGTTGTTCCAAAATCAAGGGTAGAAACATTGTAGCTTACTCCTTCTTCACCCACCACTGGGGTGGCTATTTGCATAGCTCTTGATCCAAATACATCCATCGCTAGTTGAGATCTGACCTTTGGCTTTTTTTCTTTCTTTGTGCTTATTTGGGCTCGAGCCAAGATTTCCTCCAGCCTTGCCCTTGGATCCTTTGGGGTTGGGGTTTTCTTCTCCAATTGTTTCTCAAGCCACTTAGGCATCCGAGATTCTCCTTTTGGTGATCCATGATCACCTTCTTCTTCATGGGTGTGATGAATTTCAATTTCTTGGTCGCCCGGAGCCTCCTGTTCTATCTTTTCTCCTTCTTCATCAGAACCTTGAATGAAAATGGTTTCCTTTTTCAGGGACTCAGTGGTTGCATGTTCCTTAGGGCTATCCTCCCTATTGACTTGGAAAACAAGTCGACCAAAACATTCCCATCTCTATCCACTATTGTTCTAGACTCTGGTTGATATGCCTCCCTGCAAGACATTACAAGCTCGGGAGCAATGAGGGCAGGTGGAAAATCGGCCGCCTTGGCCAACCCACTACTTCTGAACTTTCTTCCACTTTCTATTGTGGGGTTGATCTGGACCCTTTGCTTGAATTTATCAATATCTATATGTCCGAGATTGGTATCTGAAATCTCCTTCTAGGCTGAGGTGACCTTGGAGTTGAGGATTTCCCTTTGGAACTTGTACTTGATTTGATCCTTATCCTCTTTTCCCCGAGGTGCTTTGGCTGAATTCTTTCCCTTATCTTTCTCCATGGCCATCTCTGAGGTTCCTGCACCTGGTTCCATATATCTTGCGGGTGAGAAAGAGGTAAGCACATTCAAGCATGAAAACATGGGAAAGTTAGCCAAAATCCTAAAAAACAGTGTTTGATCAGATAATTCATCACTTAAGAATCCTAACATATCTTTCGGATCAGCATTAACCTTTTGCAGGAGGTAGTTTCAGCAAGGTGGGCCCAAGGGTGTAGACTTCCTTGGGTTGGTGGTTGTTCTAAAGCAGCTACAGGAGGGACGGAAATCAGGGCACAGAAGCCCGGCTGTCCCAACCTGTGTTAGGATTTGATAATCGTGTGGGGTCCATTGAGGAGGAGGAACCATTTTGGCATGTGGGTCAAGATCGTTTTGAAGATGTGGAGGGCATTAAGGTCACTTTTGGGTAGGCAGAATCAGAGGGTAGCTTGGCTATTTGGGGTTTTGTCGTTGAAATGACACTGGTAGGGCAGAGTTTCGCAAGTGGCGTTCTGCCATGCAGGACCCGCAGACTCGGTGGACAGTGGATGCTTCATTATTGAAGTTGAAATCTTTCATAAGGATGTAGGTCGGGGAATGTGGGACGGCACTGAGGAATAGCTGTTTAAAATGACAAAAGCCAGACGAAAGCCTAGTGGAGGAGATCCACGTTGTCAGATCCACAAAAGGCTCCAACGCTCATTTTGTTTATCATTATTTTGGAGACGATGGCAAGGTTGGGTCCTGCGTAGTAGGCCGACGGGGGTCTGTAGCCATTTTGGGATGGTAGAAACGGAATGGAGGCCCACGACTAGCCATCCAAAGGAGATGGTCCGCACTTAGTTTTTTTAGTTTTTGGGCTCGGACGAACATGATGGGCTTGGGACCTAAAGCTTAGAAGGTCGGTATGCAGAGGTCGTTTGGAATGGTGGATTCACCACAAGAGCCTACGAACGAAAACTCATGTATAGAGGTCTGCGAAGGAGCTAATCACTTAGTCATTTAACAGCCTAGAGGAACAAATGGTAGTGACGGGGTCAAGACCTGTTGGTGGAGCGGACGTTAAGGCTTTGTGATTTGATCAGTCATTATGGCATCGGCAAAAAGGAGACAAAAACCCACCTGACCGAACCCGCACACTAAAGGTTAACCATGCTAAAATCTTGGGTGGTGGTGAAGGTTGCGGAGTCCAAGGAGAGGACCTCCAGGCTGCGAGAGTTGTTTACAACAGCCAAGCCAAGGTAGAATTCCGCAAGTGAAAGTCCGTAGAGTGCAGCTCGCGATGGGTCAGGACTTCAGTTGTTTGGCTCATTAGGAAATTATATGGGCAAGACCCGACCGTCAGGAGGTCGCACTTGATTAGTCATTTGAAGCAGCAAATCCAGAAGGCATTTGTGGGCGGAAACCCACGCCCTGGGACTCGAGAGGGTTGATGGCTCTCCATTTGATTTGGTGAAATTAAGCTAAGTTCAGGGTGACCAAAGAGGGGAGTCCTCCTGCGAGGGCAGCCCGGAATAGGAGATCGTTGTTTTGAGTTTTAAACATGTTTTTGAAGGACGATGATGGCAGTGGCATGGGTGCGAGCCCGCAGAGCACAGATGCTCTAGCTAAAGAACGGTCGTGGGGAGTGTGAATTCTGGAAGTGATGCACGGGGTGATTTTCAAAGTTTGTTAAAATTCCAATTTATGGGTTTTGTGCGCCTAGGCTTTCTTTAGTTAATTCCAAGATTTCTTTCCTTTAGATTTAGCAATTTTGCAAAAATCAAAGAAAACACAACACAAGGCTTGCAAATAGAAAACCTACCTCTAAAACCCAATGAAGGAGGTCAAACAATCAATGGGCAATGCTCTAAATCAGAAACCAGGCTCAGCAGGCGCAACAGTAGCATTTGCAGAGGGCTCTGACTCACTTCTGAACAACTGGCAAGTGAAAATGACAACTAAAAGTTGGCTATTTATAGAAAATGATGCATTAAATGCACCCCATTAATGCTCGTATGGCTTCAATTCAGGTTGGTGATCAGTCATTTTGAAAACGGCCATGGGAAGTGCAGATCCCGCTAGGCAGACGACAGCCAGCAATTAGTCCTTCCGACGTTTGGCAATGAAAATGGTAGTCAACAAGGTGGGTCCCGAATAGTAGAAAGATGCCAAACTAAAGCCATTTGGAATGGCCACAAGGTGAAGGAAACCCACATGGGGCGGCCGGAAATGGCTAACCCGCCCAGCTCCAAGGACGTCAGTTTCAAGGACTAAAGGCAATCATCCAAGGAGGTTCTACAAAGGCCTAAAGCCTTGAAAATTTGAGGGGGGGGGAAACCTAGTCACCAGAAGATGACTTCTCTAAAGCTCATCGACCATCCAGGACACAAAATAGGGGACACACAAAATGAGGTTGTGACAAAAGTGACCTAGCGAAGCAAAAATAAAGAGGGTCCCCATTCCGAACGGGGTGTGTGTGTTGAAGGCACAATAAATGGTGACTCTGTTGGAGAACGCTCCTGAGCATTCTAGGGATAAGTGTTCATTCCAAACCTAGAATCTCTGGTTTCGCAGACCAGAAGCCCATTTCCAAAGGTGAACTAAGAGGCTCAAGAGAGAACAAAAACCTTAATTGAATCAGATCACAAAAGTGTCTTGGAAGTGGGTGTGAATAGTGAATTCATTTCCCCTCCTTAGAGATTATAACCAATAGCTACTAATTCGGCTAAACAAGCTACATTAATCATCTGACTCCAAAAGTAACTTGGACATTGCCCTGCTACCAGTCAGGCATCCATAGCCCTGATGAAGTTGTTGTTGTAATCCCACGAACATTTCTCTACTACTAGCCAGGCATCTATAGCCCTGGTAGAGTTGTCCACACACCCACATGGTTGCTTGATTTTCAATGTTTCTTTCTTTCTTTCTTTTGATATTCTTTTGATGTTAGTTATTTTTCTCAAACGTGTAAGCATTGAAGCTTACGGTGGGCTTGGAACTACAATGGTCACTGAAGCAGGTTTAAGATTTTTCACTTGCCTTGCTTTTATAACAGCTATTACACAATTTCGTGGAGGCAATTAGTGTATTTCGTGCATGATCCGAGACAAGCATGAGGGGATTCAATAAAGGGTTGAGTTCAAAGTCAAGCATGATTTCAAATAAGGAAACTACTCCATAGCAGCAATCAGAGGCCAATGATTAAGAGTGAATCATTATCCAAAGAACAATAAGAGGGAGTAGCAAAGTGAACTATTCATTGAACGAGCACGGCCATCATATTAGGAACAAAGAAACATCCTCACCAAGATAAAAGCAGCCGAGAAACGAGCAAAAAAAAAGTAACGTGAAGCAGCGAGACAAAAGAAAACCAAAAGCAACCTAAACTAACCTATATATAGGTATTTACATGGCAACTCAAAAGAGTGCTCAAGCTTGGAAGTAATGCTTTAGGTGTTTCTCGTTGATGGGAAACAAGACATCTTCACCAGTTAAGGCCTTGAGGCTGAAAGCATTATCTCTAAGGATTTCAACAATTTGAAAGGGGCCAAGCCAGAGCTTGTCAAATTTTTCATGTCCCCCTTTCTTCTCATGGGCCTTGCCCCAGCATAAGACTAGATTAGCAATTCTAAAGGCCTTGACTTTGGCTCATCGATCGAACCATATTTTGACCATGCCCCAATGCTTAGCGAAATTTTTAATGGCACAGTCACGTACTTCTTCTAGGTGTAGCAGCTTAGCCAAGCAAGCTTCTCTTTGGTCCCCCTTTTCATAAAAGGTATTGATGAATTGGAGGGTGGGAATTTTTAGGTGAATTCAGAATACAGGCTCTAATCCATAAACAAGGTGGAACAAGGAATCACCCAAGGTAGCCTTATGGCGTGTGCGGTATGCCCAAAGGGCAAAGCGGAGTTGGGTATGCAAGTCCATGGGATTTCTATCAAGTAGTTTTTTAATGACAGTAATCAAATTTTTGTTTGTATATTCAACCAGGTCATTGCCCTGAGGGTAGTAGTTGGATGATAACTTAAGGGAAATCCCTTAATCGAAGGCCCAACTAGCAAATTTAAGTGAGGAAAAGGTTGGACCATTATCACACACTAACGCATACAGGCAACCAAAACGATTTAAGATAAAACTTTCAAGAAAATTAACTACCTTTGTTACACATTTCCTACAAGCAATAGCTTTTGTCCATCTAGTGCAATAATCTAAGGCAGTTAGAATGTACCTGTGACCCACAAATGATCATGGGATTACCGAACCTATGAAGTTGAGACCCCATTGCGCGAACAGCTTCACCTCCAAGACTGGTTCTAGCGAGACAACAGTGTTCCTTTCTTTGGTTGCGGCGGTCTGGTAGACATGGCATGTGTGAACATGGTTATGAGCATCCTTGAAGACTGTCGGCCAATAGTAACCTGCTCATAGGATTTGATGAGCAATAGAAGGACTTGAGCCATGTCTAGTGTCAAACTTGTCATGGAATTCTTTCAAGACCCGGTCTACTTCTTCTTTGCCAAGGCATCTCAAATAGACACCTTCGTGGTTCTTCTTGTAAAGTATGGATCCTTGCAGCATGTAGCTACTGCTTTTCAGATGGAGAGCACATTTTTGAACTCCCTATAAGCAAGGTGGGAAATTTTTGTATAGCAATTAATAGATGATGTCATCATACCATTCCCCTGGGGAAACATCTTCAAGCTAGTATTGTTGTACTGTAAGCTCAAGTCTCGCTTCAGCTATTGTCTCGGCTATTGTTCAGGTGAGTTCTTGTCCTCTTACCAACTTCATTGGCTAAACTTCCATGTTGTATTCCTGTAGCAAGGTGACCCATTTTGCTCTTTTTTCCCCCAACTCATTTTGCATTAACAACGTCTTCACTGTTGGGTCAGGGACAATGGCAAAGACCTTGTTCCACAAAATGTAATGTCTGAACTTTTTAACTCCTCTGACCAAAGCGTATGCCTAATTTTCCATGCTGTGATATCTCAGTTCAACATCTTTCAAGGGAGCACTCATGAAATCAATTGGATGCTCATTTCCTTCATCATCCTTTTGGGTTAAAATGCTAGCACATGAATGATCTGAAGCAATCGAGTAAATGTAGAACAGCTTCAGATAATTAGAGCTAATGAGCATGGGTGCCTCAGCAATAGCTTTCTTGATTTCTTCAAAGGCTTGCTTTGCTTTTGGGGTCCACTCAATTTTGGCATCCTGCTTCAACATTACATTGAACGGCTTGACGATTTCAGCAAAGCCCGTGATGAATTTCCTAATGAAAATTTTCTTTACAAAGAAATATTTCAGCTCTTTCTTGTTGCCTGGAAGTTGAATATTCAATAGGGACTAGATGCGCTTGAGGTCAATGGAGATTCCTCATTTTTAAATAACATGTTCGAGCAACTTCCCTTCAGTAACACCGAAAATACATTTCTTCGGGTTAAGGGAAACCTCGAATTCTCTACACCTTTGAAAAACTTTGCACAAGTCGGAGACATGATCACTCCACTTCTTTGAGAACACGGTCAAATCATCCATGTAGATGATTATGCACTTTCTGATCAAATATTTGAAGGCTATGTCCATCACACATTAGAAAGTGGCACCGGCGTTGATGAGTTCAAACAGCATTCTTTTGTAGGCAAAGGTTCCCCACTTGGTGGTAAGCGTTGTCTTCTGTCAATCTTCATATTGCACCATCACTTGATTGTATCCAGAGTATTCATCGAGGAAGGACATCATCTGTGATCCATTAACGATCTGCAATACCTCATCCAATGAAGGCACTGGATAGTTGTCCTTCTCTGAAGCCCTGTTCAGATTGTGGAAGTCCACACACAATTTGATTTCTCTGTTCTTTTTCCTTACCGGGACCAAATTGGCCACCCTTGTGGAGTGCCTGACTAAAAAGATGATTCTAGAAGATAGTAAATTTTTCACTTCTTTATAAATTATGGGCTCCAACAATGCATTGATGGGACGTTGTCATTGTCAGAATGGTCAGACATCCGGTCTAAGAGGAATAGTGTGTGTGATAACGGAGGTATCATATGTTTTTAAATCTTCATAGCTCTATGCTACCACATCATGATACCCCACAAGTCATCAATGATTCCTGTCTTTTCTTCTGACATGCATACTTTACCAATAAACACATTTTTAACCTCCTCGATTGTCCCAAGGTTATGAATGTTGCATTGATTGTTGATGGAGTCCCTTTTTGCCTGCTGATCTTGGTCTCGAATCTGATCCAAGTCAAATAAATTCTCAATTTGGACCATACCCTATGGAATGGTATTCATTTTGAGGTTGATGACTCCTATATCCAACTCGGCCTCTTCAGGCTTAGTTTCATCAATTATTTGGGTTGCAATCTAAACTAGTGATAAACTCCAGGATATGCTTATCATCATTGAACACTTGAAAGTGAGTGACATTGTCTGGCACGGATGGGGCGAAACTAAGCTCCACGGTGAATCTCTTGAGGCCTAAAAGTGACAAAGGTTGAAAAGTGTTGGTTGTTTGAGCCAAGGCATCAGCAATATGGTTTTGAGAGCGAGGGATCAGCTGGATATTAAAGGCATCTAGGCTTTCTAAAAGATCCCAAACCCTATGCCTATAATTTGTCAACCTTCTATCATGACAAGAGTATAGTTTTTTGACCCGTTTTACTACCAATTCCGAGTCACAAAACACTTGCAGCATTTTGACCTTCTTTCTCAAAGCCATTAAAAGACCATCAACTAAAGCTTCATATTCTGCTATGTCATTGGTACAATAAAATTGAATTCTATGGGCAGTGAAGTAGGTCCTACCCATGGGGCTGATGAGTTCGAATCTAACCCAGCTCCCTGCTTGGACTTGGATCCATCGAAGCGTAACATCTAGAACTTGGAGTGCTCTTTGACCTCGGGGCCAATCATACGTGCACTCTTCCTTGATTGCTCATTCGCATCTGTCACTTTTGGAATAGGAACAGGCTCATTATGGTTGGTGACAAGTTGTCCAGTTGGCGGCTCCTTTTGAGATATGGCTTGTCCTTTGATATGTTCTATTGATATCTGACACAAGCAGCACTCAAATTCTGAGTGAGCAGTGTTATGAACCCTGCATCAACTAGGCAGTAGGAGCTCCTAAAAATTCATCCTCACCCCCAGGCTGAGCTGATCTTGCTTGCATTTCTCCATGAAGTCTTGGAATCCATCTAGCAGTCCTAGGTTACCATCTTCATAGGACTCATCATCTTCTGATTCCACTAACATTTATGTGCTTTGAGGTGCATAGGCCAAATTGGTCAGAGGACTGCATTGCACTAGGAAGACCTCTACAACTAGCTCTTCTTCTTGAGGCTCTGCTTCTTCCTGATAAGCAAAGGGGCAATAATTTCCCAATTATGTTTCAGCAAATAGTACCTCATTGGTGTTGTATTCTGTGATTATGAACTTCATACGTGGCTCCTGATCTATTCAAATCTAGTTTGGAAGCCCTTTCCACAGCATCCACATGTGAGAAAATGTGGTTGCGGCATACCCATTCAATGCTCTGGTGAAGTCACATCCTAGGATAATTTCGTATGTTTTAGGAATATCCGCAACTTGGATGTCAATAACTTGTTGCACCCTCGGGTCTGCAGCAATCTGTATGGGGATATGACTAATCTCTCTAATGATGTTCACATCTATTTTCTCCATCTAAGTTACTTTTCTTCTTGAAGGTGTGGGGACAATCCCAAGAGCCTTGCATATAGCCAAAGGCATGACATTGGCTTATGCTCCAGAGTCAATCAAACAATTGTGTAGGTTCTTCCCGAATATCCTGATAGTGGTTAGGAAGGGAGGCATTTCAAAACTTCCTTGGAAGAGACCCTAGGTGCATCAACCTGGGCCACTTGACCCTTGTCCTTTTCATTTGTCTTTTCCCTAGATTTCCCTTGATTTTTCTCCTTGGCAGGTTGTTTTCTAGTTTGTTGATTTGGAGGAGCATCCTTCTTCTTTCCTAGAATTTCTTGGATTACTGGTTCATGTGGCAACTCTTCAAAGGTGACCTTTTTGGTTGTCATTTCTAGTGTCACCTTGGAGGAAGGAGTTCCATTCATTACCCTAAAGAAGGCATGCCTAACTGCAAGAACTTTAAGAAGCTCAAAAGCGAACAAGCTGATTTTGACTTTCTTGAACTCTTCAGCTACATATTGACCCATTTTCTCAATTTCAGCCTCAAAAGATCTACCTATGGATGAGCTAGCGGGTTGTCTTTGCATTTTTCTTGGCTGCTTGTTTATGTTCAAGTATTGTGTGGGCACATGGGGATAGCTAGGGTTGTTACTAGCATTGGGGTCAAGTGGGATGTTGAAATTATTAGGCAGAATGGAGGTAGTGAACGGTCCCCCCGCTTGTTTGTTTCTTAAGCTATATGGAGTGGCTCTCTGATGGAACATTTGGACTTCATCTTCATGAGACTCTTCCTCATCTATGGAACCATTATCTAACAAATTACAGTGCTAAGATAAAGCTTCTTCGTTACTTACCTCTTGTACTTCTTCATTCTTGGAAGAGGCAGTCTCGATCTCAGGCTCGTTGCTCTCGCTCCGTGGGAATGGTGCCTGGTTGACCACGAGACAGGAGGAATTGTATGGGTTGGACAAAACTATGTCTCTACAATTTGTGTTTTCAACAGAATTTTGGACCTCCACTTGAAATATTTTTGTGGCCGTTTGAAACTCGGGGCAATCCAACTCAGAATGCCTACTAGTCTTGTGAATCTTGCACCATCTAGATAAGGCAGCCTCGGCAAGATACACTCCACTAGTGGTCTTCTCATTACTGGCAGGTTGATCAAGAGGAGTGGAAACACCTCTATTGTTCAGCCTTATATTCCACATTTGGTTTTTTCTTTGTGAGGGTCTCCTTTCAAAATTTTGATTAGAGTTTTTTCCTTGCTCATAATTTTTCCTAGATGAAGTACTCGCATCATGATTATCCATGTTATCTTGGTTGAGATTGGCTTGAATGCTACGTTGAGAAGCCCGCAGCTGGATGTTCTAATTTCTCAAGTGTTTCATCTCCATGGACATCTTTCAGATCATCTTCATCAGCTCATCCAAGTGATCCTTCTCTGTATTGCTCAGTTGTGACGTCTGATTCTGGAGGAAGATGGCTTGTATCACCGGATAGTTTTGCTGAGAGGGCAGGAATTCAAGACCTTGTAGGTATGCCAGTACCTATGATGGTTGTGTATAGGTCTGTGATTCCTAAGACTGCAAGTAATGAGGCACTAGGGGCGCCTAGTTCATGGGCTACCCTAGATGAGGCACTATGGGCAACTGCAGAACTTGATTCATTAGGGGAGTCTAATGTTGTAGTGCCTGGGTAAGTCCTTGAATCTGCATAGGGTGGGCAGCCTACCCCAAGGAGGGAAGTAGACCGAAAATGTTTTGTCCCAAGTTGGTGTTGGCTATGACTACCTCAGCATAAGCATCCACTAATGTGGTAGGATTTGGCCGCATCCTCCTCACCAATGCAGCTGTGAGGTTTTCTAATGCTACATAATAAATGGGTAAGGTAGAAGCATCATTGGGCGCATACGAAGCTTGGAACCTTGTGTATGCTTGGTGGAATCGATCATTGAAGGAGTTGATCAGCTCATTGACTTCCCTTCGGATGGACATGAATTGTCGTTATAGCTATGAAGGGTTGATTGGGATCTTGTACTTCTGCAAGAAGGCATTCATCAACAAGGTCCAAGATGTGATGGACCCCATTGGTAAGTTGATATACCAATAGAAGGCCTCTTCCCCCAAGGAATAAGGGAAAATCCTACACGCTACGTCCTCCTAATTAATTTGCATATCTTTCAATGTTGCTTGGAAGATCTTAATATGTTCTTCAGTCATCCTTTGCGGGTCCCGAGGATAGAACTTCATGCAAAAGCTCTCCGGGTTCTTAGGCATGTCATGGTAAGAATTGAAGAACAATGGGGAAGGATTATTTCCCAGCCAATCCATGAGGGGAGGCGGGGGTGGTATTTGTTGTTGAATAGTAACCTGGGGCTACATAAGGCCAGCTGCAGTTGGGATTGAGCCTTGGACTTGGAAGGCAGGGACTAGGGCAGCACCCTGGTTGTGGGAAGCAAGCGGTTGGAATGCAGTTTGGGACGACTAAGTGGAAGAGGTAGAGATGGAAGAGGAAGGATGAGTGTGTGGTTGATGGAGAGACGAAGGAGGTGAAAGTGAAGGTGAAGTGGATGGAATGGAGGGGGAAAAAGAGGCTGCATCCTCTCTCTCTTAGTCTTTTTAGCCCATGTAGGGGGTTACAGTTCTTGGAATTCTCCTTTGTTTTGTGTTGACCTTAAAACTCTCTGGAATCTTTCAAGGGAGAATGAACCAATTTGATCCAGCTTAGGTCAAAATGTCCTCCTTCTAGTGACAGTTGTTTTGATGCGTATTTTAGCATTTTCTCAACACAGGCAGTGCATAGGTGCACCACCTCTCTTGAAAGGAAATCCTCAACAAAAAGTTGCTGAAAATTACCCCAAGGTCTCTAGGGTGTCAGGTCTTGACAGTGCTTGGAATACCTCAGTTGTTTTGATGTGATTTTTCTAGTAATCATAGGGTAGACTTATGGAGTTAAGTTGGGGGATATTCGGATGTTCTAATGGAGTTATTAAGATGGGAAAGTGATTGCAAAATTGTTGTAGATTCAAACAACAGTTGAAAAATCCTATTTTAACTTCATATTTGGATTTCTAATGTGCAATGAACCTTGTTCAAAGTCACTATAAAAAAAGGAAAAAAAGGGGTAGGGAAGAGAGAAAGTTCCTAGGCCTAAATCTAGCAATGAACAGTGACAATGGAGGACCCTACTGCGGACAGCCTTCCCAAAACTAAGTTTCACTTAACCAGATTACTTCATAGTATCATGAAACTAGTGCAAGCTTCTAAGGACTGCAGATATTCAACCATTCATTCACCATAAGCATGAATAAAAGATAGAGATTTAGTGCAGCTTTTAGTTTATGTCTAGACTAACTTTACATAGTTGTCTATCATCAATAAATATCAATGAATACACAACATAATTCTTCAATATCAATGAATAGCATTAACTAATCTACTAAAGCAAGCTAAAACATAAAGAACACCAAACTTAATCTACTCAAATTCACTAACTAAGAGAAGAAGAATCATGAAACATGCAAAGGAACTCAAGAATCCACCAAAGTCAATGAATTTCTATTAAAATTCCAGCAGCCTGTCATTACAACAACTCAACTCTCTCTTGAAAATTAGATGAGACCCCCTATTTATAGTGTCCAAAAAGAAAAATGAATAGACAAGATTGATTTGCATTGTGTGGCAAAGATTCACTACAAATTAGGGTTTCACCTACCCCCAAATATATTACAATTTAAAATTACATCTTTGTCATTTAGCCTATTTTGTCCTCATATGGAAACACTGTAGCTCTTTTGTCTTTATCACATTTCTACATATTCTTTATTACTTGCTTAGATTGAGTGAAGGCTTGCGCAACAAATCCCAAGAAATCTAGCACTAGCGCATCTGCAATCCTGTTTTCCATCTTCTTATGGAAGTACGGCTTCAATTTCTCTAGGTCTGGCTCACTAGTGAGCACATCAAGATCTGTCATCATTTCCTGCTATTCTTCATAGGCTATCCTAATTTCCTTGACCCAATCAATGTCAAGTTTTGCCTCATGAAGCACTCATTCCAACACTTCCTTTCGGTGATCTAAGCCCAACTTCCATGTTTCCACGAGCCAATGGTCATCTTTTACCAAGGCAAGCTCCTTCTCCCAAGATTTATCTGGTATCTTGAGAATAGCCTCAAGCTTGGGATACGTAATCCTGTATAGCTCAGAGAAGTTAGTGAAAAGCTTCCTTATTCCCTCAAGTATCTTTTGCACTTCTAGGAACTTGTTTGTTGTTCTAACAGCACGGCCTATGCCCATATTTCTATTGAAGAGGACTTGTCAGAACCAATCCTTTATGGCCTTCATCCAATTCTTCCTCTTCTCAAGCTTATCAATGTAATCCTTGGATAGTAATTGCGGCGGCACCGAGGATGTCGTGGGAAGCTCTTTACCTAATGACCATTGTTGGATGTATGTTGTTAAGTTAGCCACCTATGCCTTCAACTCCTCCTTGGAGGTCTTGTCCTTGTTCATTTGGTGCATGATGGTGGTGACGGATCCTTGGAGATGGTCAATTTTTTTCCTCTTGTCACTGTTCCCAAATCAAGGGTAAAAACATTGTAGCTTACCCCTTCTTCACCCACCACTAGGGTGGCTATTTGCACAGTTCTAGATCTAGATACATCGATCGTCAGCTGAGATATGACCTTTGGCTTTTTTCTTTCTTTGTACTTATTTGGGCTCGAACCAAGATTTCCTCCAGCCTTGCCCTCAGATCCTTTGGGGATGGGGTTTTCTTCTCCAATTGTTTCTTGATCCACTCAGGCATCCGAGATTCTCTTTTTGGTGATTCATGATCATCTTCTTCTTCACGGGTGTGATGGATTTCGATTTCTTGGTCACCCAGAGCCTCCTATTCTGCCTTTTATCCTTCTTCATCAAAGTCCTAAATGAAATTTTTTTCCTTTTTCGAGGACTCAGTGGTTGCATGTTCCTTGGGGTTGTCTTCCCTATTGAATTAGTAGACAAGTTAGCCAAAACATTCCCATCTTTATCCACTATTGTTCTAGACTCTAACTGATATGCCTCCCTGCAAGCCATTATAAGCTCGGGAGCAACGAGGGTAGGTGGAAAACCGGCAGCCTTGGCCAACCCACTACTTCTAATCTTTCTTGCATTTTTTGTTGTGGGGTTGATCCGGACCCTTTGCTTGAATTTATCAATATCTATATGTTCGAGATTGGTATCTGAAATCTCCTTCCAGGCTGAGGTGACCTTGGAGTTGAGGGGTTCCCCTTGGAACTTGTACTTCATTTGATACTTATCCTCTTTTCCTTGAGGTGCTTTGGCTAACTTCTTTCCAATATCTTTCTCAACAGCCACCTCCGAGGATCCTACACCTGGTTCCATATATCCTATGGGTGAGAAAGAGGTAAGCACATTCAAGAATGAAAACATGGGAAAGTTCTCTGAAATCCTAAAAAATAGCGTTTGATTAGATAATTCATCACTTAAGAATCCTAGCATATCTTTCGTATCATCATTAACCTTTCACAGGAGGGACTTTCAACAAGGCAAGTCCAGGGGTGTAGACTTCCTTGGGCTGGTGGTTGTTCTGAAGTAACTGCAGGAGGGACGGCAATCATGGCACAGTGGCCCAGTTGTCCCAACGCGCCTTAGGATTTGGTAATCGTGTGGGGTCCACTGAGGAGGAGGAACCATTTTGGCACATGGGTCAAGATAATTTTGGCAGCACGGAAGGTCAGTATGCAGAGGTCATTTGGAATGGCAGATTCACCATGGCAGCCAACGGACGGAAACCCGCGTATAGAGGTCTGCAAAGGAGCTAATCACTTAGTCATTTAAGAGCCTAGAGGAATAGATAGCAGTGATGGGGTCAGGACCCACTGGTTAGGTGGACGTTAAGGCTTTGCGGTTTGGTCAGTCGTTATGGTGTCAATGAAAAGGAGGCGGAAACCTGTCTAACCTGACCCACACATGGTAGGTTAACCACGCTAAAAGCTTGGGTAGTGGTGAAGGTTGCAGAATCCCAGAAGTGAACCTCTGGGTTGTGAAAGCTATTTAGAACGGCCAAGCCAAGGTAGAATTTTGCAAGTGGAAGTCCACAGGGTGAAGCCCTTGATGGGTCAGGACTTGAGTTGTTTGGCTCGATGGGCAATGATATGGGTGGGACCCGACCATCAGGAGGCCACGCTTGATTAGTCGTTTGAAGAGGAAAATCCAAAAGGATTTTTGTGGGTGGAAACTCACGCCCGGGGACCTGAGAGGGTTGATGGCTCTCCATTTCATTTGGTGAATTTAAGCTAAGTTTGGGGCGGCCAAAGAGGGGAGTCCTCCCATGAGGGTTGGCCCAGAATAGGAGATCGTTGTTTTGAGTTTTAAACATGTTTTTGAAGGATGACAACAACGGCAGCCTGGGTATAGGCCCACAGAGAACAAAGGCTCTGGCTGAAGAATGGCTGCAGGGAGTGTGAGTTCCAGAAGCGACGCACGGGGTGATTTTCAAAGTTTGCTAAAATTCCAATTTATGGGTTTTGTGCACCTAGGCTTACTTTAGTTAATTCCAAGTTTTCTTTCCTTTAGATTTAGCAATTTTGCAAAAATCAAAGAAAACGTAACACAAGGCTCACGGACAGAAAACCTACCTCTAAAACCTGATGAAGGAGGTCGAACAATCAATGGGCAACGCTTTGAATTGGCAACTGGGCTCGGTGGGCGCAACGACGGTGTTTATAGAGGGCTCTAACTCACTTCTGAACAACTGGAAAGTGAAAATGACAACTGAAAGTTGGATATTTATAGAAAATGATGCATTAAATGCACCCCATTAATGTTCGTACGGCTGCATTTGAGGTTGGTGATCAGTCATTTTGAAAATGGCTGCAAGAAGGGTAGAGCCCACTGGGCGGACGGTAGCCAATAGTTAGTTGTTCAGACATTTGGAAATGAAAATGGTAGTCAATAGGGCAGGTCCCGAATAGTGGAAAGACGCCAAACAAAAGCCATTTGGAACAGCCGCATGGTGAAGGAAACTCGCATGGGGCGGCCCGAAGGGGAAAACCCACCGACTTCAAGGACGTTAGTTTCAAGGACTAAAGGCAATCAGCCAAGGAGGTTCCTCAAAGGCCTAAAGCCTTGAAAGTTTGAAGGGGGAAAACATGGTCACCTCAAGATGACTTCTCTAAAGATCATTGACCATCCAAGACACAAGATAGGGGGCACACAAAACAAGGTAGAAACAAAAGTGACCCAGCAAAGTAAAAAGAAAGAGGGTCCCCATTCTGAACAGGGCATGTGTGTTGAAGGAAAAACAATTCCTTCTCCTACTCAAAGCATCAGCAACTCGATTTGATTTTCCATTCCTATGTTTCAAAACAAAAGTATGACTCTGCAAGAATTCCACCCATCTCATGTGTCTCCGATTCAACTTACCTTGACTGTTCAAATATTGCAATGCTTGATGATCTGTATACAAAACAAACTCCTTAGGCAACAAGTAATGTCTCCACTTCTTCAAGGCTTGAACTATGGCATATAACTCCTGGTCATACACTGAATATCTTCTCCTAGCATGATTCAATTTCTCACTGAAATAAGCTACTAGTCTTCCTTCTTGGATTAATACTACTCCAATTGCATTTCCACTTGCATCACAATCTACCTGAAATACCTTACTAAATTCTGGTAAATCCAACACATGCTACTTAGTCACCTTCTGTTTCAACAACTCAAAACTCCAATTTTCTCCAGATGTCCACCTAAAATCCTTCTTATCTCCTCTCATTATTTCTGTCATAGGGCTGCAAATAGAACTAAAATTCCTAATGAATTTCTAGTAGAAACTAGCCAATCCATGAAATGATCTTACCTCTTCAATGCTTTCTGGTGTAGGCCACTCCAAAATTTCTCTTACCTTCTCAAGATCCATCTTCAATCCATTAATGGATATCACAAATCCCAGATATACCAATTCTTCCTTCATGAAATTACACTTCTTAATGTTTATCAGCAACTACTCTTCCCTCAACCTTTGCAAAACTTGTCTCATATGCAACAGATGTTCTTCTCTAGTCTTATAGAAAATCAAGATTTCATCCAAATAAACAATCACAAACTTACCCAAGAATTTCTTCAATACCTCATTCATCAGCCTCATGAAAGTTCTAAGTGCATTTTTTAGTCCAAAGGCATCACCAACCACTCATACAATCCTTCATTTGTCTTGAATGTTGTCTTCCATTCATCCTCTTCTTTGATTTTGATATGATGATATCCACTCTTCAAGTCTATCTTTGTAAAGTATTTAGCTCCACTCAAACAATCCATAATGTCATCCATCTGGGGCAAAGGAAATCTATACTTCACTATGATTTTTTATGGCTCTAGATTCTGTACACATCCTCCATTCTCCATCCTTCTTAGGTGCTAACATAGCAGGTACTGCACAAGGATTTAAGCTTTCTCTAATCAAACCCTTCCTCAAAACCTCTTGCACTTGTCTATTCAACTCTTCATTCTCTACAGGTGTCATCTTGTGTGCTACTTTATTAGGAAAACTAGCTCCAAGAATCATATCCATGCAATGATTAATACTCCTCACAGGTGGTAATCCATCAGGTACATTATCTGAAATGATCTCCTCATACTCTATCAGCAACTCCTTTATCTCCTTTGATTGTTCTTCTACATGCTTCAAGTCTTTAGCCTTCTTAGGAACCAAGGCATAGCACATGTTCTCGTGTCTCAGTCCATCCAAAAATCTCCTTCCATCAACCAAACAAACTCTAGCACTCATACAAACCTCAACTTTAGGAACATCTTCCAATGGAAACAAAGTCTACTTCATCCCATTAGCAACAATGGTATATGTATTCTTCTTTCCATCATAAATAGCCTATCTATCATACTACCAAGGCCTTCCCAAAAAAACATGGCATACATCCATAGGCATGATATCACACAAAACTTTATCATGGTAATTTCCTATCTTCAATTTCACCAAACATTGTTCACTTACCAGTATCTTATGCTCATCTTGAATCCATGCTATCTGATAGGGTTTCGTGTGTTTCAATCTTTCTAACTTCAACTTGGTCACCATTTCTTCAGAAACCAAGTTCTCTGAGCTTCCACTATCAACAATCACTCTACAACATTTACCAGCTACCTTGCATCTAGTCTGAAACAAATTCTTTCTCTTCAACAGTTCCTGCTCCAACTCACTTTGACACAATACTCTTCTATTCACCAACACTTCTCCATCTTCTGGTTTTTTAGATGATCTGGCATGATCTTCTCAACAAAGGTTGTTCTTCTTTTTTTTGTCTTTCTACTTGTCTCTCCTTGATTGCATTCAAATGCTCTATGTCCTTCTCCACCACACTTAAAACAAGTTCCCCTTAACACTCTTTTCTTCTATCCTCTATCATCTTTTCTATAACCCTCATTATGAAAACCAACATATTCTCTTCTTCGATAAGAGTTTCCATCATCTCTACGGTATGAATTATCATTCTTACTGACCTCCTTATCTTTATTGTGATCTACAAAAGGTCCTCTTCTTCCTCCAGTAAAATTTCTTCCTTTCTGAAATCTTCCACCTCTTCCTCTCTATCTCTACTCATGTGTTTTATTCAGCTTCTCTTCTACCTTTAGGGAACATTGATATGCCTCCTCCACACTCTGCAACTTGATCAAACTGATCTCATCCTGTATAGAAGACCTCAAGCCATTCACATATCTGGCTACTTGCTCGACCTCATCCTCCAAATGTCTAGATCTAATATTCAACTTGTAGAACTCCTCAGTATACTCTGTCACACTTGACTCCTGCTTCAAATTCTGCAACTTTTGAAACAAACTAATTTGATAATTTGTAGGCATAAACTGTCTTTAACTTATTCACCATATGATCCCATGATCTTATCTTTTCTTTTCCTCTTCTTCACCTATCTGTCTACAAATGTTCCCACCAAAGGGATGCATGTCCTTTCAACTTTGTACAAGAAAATTTTACTTTCTTATCTTCAACGGTACCTTCAAAATCAAAATACTTCTCCATCTCTATTATCCAATCAAGCAATTCATCTGAATCCAACTTACCACTATAATCTGATGGATTGAAATGTGACTTAGTAATTGCTCTGGTTAGGGCTCTTATGAACCTCTCTTCTCCCTGATCTAGGCCAGGATTTTCTCTTTCCCTTTCTTCTTGCTATTCTACCTCTTCATCACTCACATCATCAACTGGTTGACCTCTCCTCTGGGCCGTTTCAACTGCTTCTAATCTGGCAGAAATTCCTCTCAACATCTCCATCATAATTGGGTCTTCATTTTGACATGCTCCATTTCCTCTACCATTTCTTCTTACCACCATCTTTACACAAGTCCTCTGTAGATGCAATTCAGATCCTCAGTCTTCCACCCCACAACAAATCTTCAACATGACTCTACGGATTCTGGCAATCTCTCACAAATCGAATCTCACTCTGATACCAACCTGGTGTAGCCATGGTAGGAGGGTCCTCAAAGAGAACAATCTGTACCATGCAGCAAGAGTTACACAATGGAAGCAACATAGAAAATGGAGGAAAATGCAAATTCAAACATGCTTATTATCAAAAAAATTGATTACAATTGGTCAGCAACATCTGCGCTTACAGATTCGACTCATAGGCCTGCTACAACATGTTCCTAATACAATATTCCTATATGCTCCTTAACACGAGTGAAAATATTACATTTTCATTCTAAATTGATTTACTTAATCAAATTTTTCTCTCTCCTAATGATCTATTACAAGCTTTATATCATATCTGTAGATCTAGAATCTTTCACATCAACCAAAGATCATCACAATCTCTAATGAAAGAAAATGTAACGTGTGCATGAATAGGTTGGCCTCAAATTTGAATTACTCTATGGTGAATGCATAGGATGAAGTGTGGACCTATAATTAAGGTTGGGAACACTCCACGGAACAATTTGAATCACACCATCAAGATTTGCAAGTTATGGGAAAGATCCACAAGCAATCAAACTAGTTGTTAGTTTAGAAAATTATTCTGGTGTCAGTTCAAGAAACTGCCACTTAATCCAAAAGCGATAACTTGCTGGAAAAAGATCCAATCATGCTCAAATCTTTGAATAAGGGAAATGATCATCTCCACAATGTAAACATAGATCCACAAGGTCTGGTGAGCAACTATGATGAATCCAACAACTTGAACTAAACTAGAACTAAACAAGAAAAAAAGCTGAAAGAAACTATTTTTTTTGGTTGATGCAAGATTGCCAAGAACCAAGGATGCTCCTACATCACCCATGGACAAGTGAATGCATTTTGTGTTGATCCTCCTTGGCAATCATGATTTGATTATAGCTTGAAAAAACCATCCATGAGTGGCAGCATTTAATGTCCAACTATTAAGTCTACTATGATGTCAATGTTAGGAAGAGGGAAATCATCCTTCGGGCATGCTTTGTTTAAGTCTTTGAAATCAATGCATATTATGATGCCCCTAGTGGGTTTTGAGATTGGTACCAAGTTTGAAACCCACTCAAGATAATCTATCAGTTGGATGAATCCAACGTCAAGAATATTTTTAAACTCAAGTTTGACCAAGAGTGTTATCTAAGGGTGCATCTTCCTTAACTTTTTCTTTACTAATTTGGCTTTAAGATAAATTGTGAGATGATGTACAACTACTTTTGGATCAAACCCAAGCATATCTGTGTATGACCATGTGTAATATAGGGGGATTCGCTACTCACGAGTTCTCTTCATTTAGAGAGTCTCACAGGGCGAACTGCCCAATACTACCTCAATGGAATAGTAGCGAAAGTTTTAGAGTTGAAAAGAGCAGGTCACAAAGATTTTTTGGACAAACTGACAAGCTCTCAACCAAAGGACATCAACGCAAAATACGTACAACAATGTGGTGGATTGGCATTTAGAGATGCGATCGCCTCTCATATGGACCAAAAAGTGAGTTTATCTCAGAAAATACCTAAGCAATAGCTAGCAATCCGATTACTGAGAACTGACAGAATGCGATAAAGTAGTAGAACTAACGTAAAGTAAAGAATAAATGATAAAGACAAGGAGAAGAAAGGAAGGGAATACTTACAACCATGTGAGTGATGAAGCTTCCATCTTATGAGTGTCTTCAATACCTACACACAAGAGGGAGAGAGAAATGGTTGGGTGGCTGTATAGGGGCCTACCTCAGTTAGATCTCGTTTTGGTGTTCCCACCTCCACGAACAACTAGATAGATGGAGAAAAAAGTAGAAATGAAGTAAAGAGCACTTAAAGCACTACAAAACAGTATTATGTTACTCAACCAAGTAATAGAGGAGAGGAGTGAAAGCTTACCACCTCCACCAAGAGCACTCAAGGCTACTTGGGGGAGAAAATGAGAGGAACTCAAGCCTTTATTGCAATGGTTTTTTGTTCCACACTTGCTCTACTGAAGTGGTGGAGTGTTGATGTTGTTGTTGTGAAGTGTAAGGCATTTGGAGAGCTAAGAGAGGGCTAAGAGAGAGCTAGAGAGTTAGAGCGTGAGATCAATGCTTGGGAGAGGATGTGAAGAGATGGTAGAAGAGATCAAAATTCTTGTTCAAGAAGTGAATATGAAGAAAAGATGAAGAGAAATAGCCATATTTGGGTCAGTTTTCCAAGGAGGGCATTACAAATTGACCCCCAATGGGAAGTGTAATGCCTTTGCAGGCTCCAAATGCGGGAATTTTTCATGGACGTAAGTGTGTTGTGTGAATGTCTGCATGCCACACAGGTGGCACGTGGGCGTCCTCGACAGAAACGCCTCCACCGACACTCAAAATAGGTGCCAAGTGTGATTCAAGCAGCGGGATTACGTGGAATTAAGCCTCTGAACTTGGTTTTCAAAGGTGGACAAAGGAAAAAAGGGGAATTGCACATAGGGTGCAAATTCACTCTTATACATTTTGCCCACACTTAGCGAGCATGAATACTGATGAGTGCATAGTAAAGTAGATAAAGAAAGATTAAGGTTAGAAATGTATACCTGAACCATTGAGGAAGCAAATAATACATTAGACAAGAAGAACCTGCAACAAATAGCAACGTTAGGGCATAAAAAGCTAAAGGATTTGAGTCGGCAAAGTAAAGAGACCTCGATGTACAAGGTTATCTCAGTACTATGCATCGTCCCCAAATTACATAGAAGAACTTTAAGATTAAGAAAGGTAAGGAATATACTTAGGATGAAGAAGATGCAGATCTTCGATCCGATATATACAAGAGAGAAGAGAGAGATAGCAATGAACAAAGCGCATGATGAAAGCAAAACCCGCTCAGGAGTAGAACCCGCATCACAAAGTAAAAAGTGACAAAAGCAATCCCCACTCAAGGAGGAAAACTTGTATCACCAAGGATAGGTGGTAAAAGCAATCCCCGCTCAAGGAGGAAACCCGTATCACCCAAGTAAAAGTATGTGGTGAAAGAAAAACCTGCTTTAGAGTAGAACCTGCACCACAAAAGAGGTGATAAAAGTAAACCCCACTTGAGGAGGAGAACCTATATCACCCAATGCAAAGGAGCTCTACAGGTTCTCGGTCCTGCAGAGAGGTATCCCCCAAGATCTCTCACATGGAGGAAACCCAAAAAAATGGAATCCGCAGAGTCGGGAAGCAGCGACATGTCTACTTGAAAATAGAGCATGTCAAAAGTGGTGAGATGTCTACCCACAGATAGAACATGTCAAAATCAGCAACACGTCTACCCACAGATAGAGTGTGTCTAAAGCGGTGACATGTCTACCCGTAGATAGAGCATTTCTAAAGTGGCAACACACCTATCCACAGATAGAGCATGTCTAAAAGCGGTCGGTCATGCAGACCGTAAAACTTTCAAAGGGATCCCTCGAGAACCATTCAAAAGGAGAGGGGTCCACTCAAGGGATGCGTTGTTTGAAAAGTAAGGTCTAGTTAGGCTGCCCCCAAGCTAGATGCAATAGGTTCCATTTGGAATAATGGGTTTTGAGGAAGGGCTCCCTAGGGAACCTGCCATGAAAAAGAAAGGGAGTCTACTCAAGGGACATGCACCTCTGAAACAAGTTATCACTACCCCCAATATACAGGGGAAGAGAACCATGCAAGATCCTTAGAACATGCAAGATAGAGGTGAACCTCAATATCACTTGTCATCTAAAGAAAAGGAGGGTGCATCAATCAAACGGGAGTTTGATGGTACCTAAATCATGAAGTTGTTGTACTTTATCCTTCAAGGCTTTACATTCACTAGTAGAATGACCATGCACTCGATGGTATGCACAGAAAGGATGTTTATCATGTTCGTGAGATTTCTTGCATGTAGGAGAAGGAAGAGCAATCGATTGGGCTTTTAGAAGCTGCAACAAGATATGCTCTTGCTCAGATAAAAGATGAAGAGTAGGAAGCAACCCTTTCTCTTGTGGAGAAAGGTTTGACTTCTCACAAGAAGAAGAAGAAGAAGGCACAAAGATAGAAGACAAAGGAGGAGGATCTCCATAGAGAGAATTATTCTAAAAATGACAATTATGCTTCTTTATGGGATCACTATCAACCTTCTTGATAGGACTAACAACATTAACCTCTTTAACATAAGTGTGATCATCTTCCTCAAAAGGAGGATCAACACCAAGAACATTACAATTTGCATTGACCTTTTTTCGTGATACAGAAGAGTAATCATCTTCGATAGCAGGTGTGAATGATATTATCGAAAGGTCTAAGTGGATTGGGTCAAATTTATATTCTCCGGTGAAAGATTCTGTAAAGTCTAAGGAACCCCAATCATCACCAAGACATGCATTTTCTTAAGAAGAGGTGGAAGGAGCACACTCAAGACTCCTTGCTTTAGAAGGATCTTCCTCAGGGACATTTATCTCAAGAGTTTTTTTTTTAGTAGGTACTGATGGAGTAAACATCGACACATTGGGAGACACTAAAGAAATAAGAGTAGACACAACCGAAGCTCGACCAGCAGTTGCCATCTCACATAAGTGCATAGCCTCAAGGTTATCCTTAACTGTGACTATTTTATTATTACAATTAAACTTGATAGATTTATGCAAGGTACACGAGACTGCACTCATATCATGAATCCATGATCTACCAAGATGAAGGTTATAAGGTAAATTCTCTACCATAACATATACAAGGGTAGGTACGGTAACAGGTCCAAGTTGCAAAGGTAATACTATCATACCTAGAGCTTGTCACACAACATTATCGAACCCACGAATAACAACAGAAGAGGCATTAAGAGAAGATGAGTCAATATTAATCTTAGACAATAGATTAATGCTACATACATTGAGTTTCGAACTGGCGTCAATGAGAGTACATATAATGTTGATTTTGTTAATGTTGACTATAATCATTAGAGGATCCACTTGCTTCTATACTTCTGGAGGCAGGAGCTCTCGTGGATAGAACGTGATATTCGGCAAATCTACACAAATATACGCCATCAACGCATTAGCATCTATCGGCCTAGCGGAAGAAGGTAAGAGGGTCTTTTGCAAGGCTTCCTAAAGCATACCTTGATAAACTAGAGCAAAATGAAGCAAGTCCCACAGTGAGATCTTATCTGAGGTAACTCGAGGTTGCTCGACAAGATCATTATCACTAGGCACTTTAGTCATAGGTTTAGGTTCTTGAAGAAGACATGGTTGTTTATTGATTCCATTTCCATAATCATAGGCTACCGATCTATAAGAGGGAGCCTTAGAAAGATCAAGAGAACCACCATCAAATGGAACACCATCAATAGAATAAATCATTTTAGAAGAAGGACTAGCTAGTGTCACATAAATAACCGGTCTCTTAGGCCTTTGAGGGGCAACAAATACATAGACTTCATTTACAGAATCATCACAACTAGTAGAACAACTACTCGAATACATATTCTCAACATCAATTCAAATAGGATCAAATGTAGAATAGTTATTTGAAGGAACACTCTCAACATCGATCCAAGGAGAATCAGATGTGGAAGGAGGTTCATCATTCACTAATGCCTCATCTCTAGGGGAGAGTGTATTAGAACAAAGATGAAATTCATTATCCACCAATGCAACATCTCTAGAAGAGAGTGCATTGGAATGAGAAGGTAAAGTAACATTAAGAAAGGTATCCTTGATTTAATCTTCTTGTGACAAAATATCCTCTAAAGTAAGAGGACTTTCGTGAGAAGGATCAAAGATACCAAGTGACATGGGAAAAGCCCAGTCACCACCGCATGCATGAAATGGAGCATCATTAACATTTTGAACAAAATTAGATACAGAACTAATAAAAGAAGATATTAAATCCATTACAATTTTTTTAGTATTTTCTATGTTCTAGTAAATCGCACTTTCAGAGGTCTCTAGAGCAGAATTTGAGGTCAAAACTTGCATCAATCCCTAAAATTCAACTACCAAAGGCACTAGAATTTTAGGGACTGAAATAGTTCTCTAGGAGACCTTTCCAATAGTGCAAATGGTTCTGAATTCCGAGCACCGAGTCAAAATTTATGGCCCCGCCAAGTAGGGGTAAATAAATTCCTAGTTTTTTGAAGAACACTATTCTTCACATCAAGTTCACCAAAATGTAATATTGCGGGATTCACTACTCATGAGTTATCTTCATTCAAAGAGCCTTACGGGGTGAACTTCCCTATACTACCTCAATGGAACAGTAGCGGAAGTTTTAGAGTCAGAAAGAGCAGGTCACGAAGATTTTTTGGACAAATTGACAAGCTCTTAGCCAAAGGATGTCGGTGCAAAATACGGATGATAGCGCGGTGCGCTAGCATCTCGTACGAACCAGAAAGTGATTTTATCTCAGAAAATTCCTAAGCAATAGCTAGCAATCTGATTACTAAGAACTGACAGAATGTGATAAAGTAGTAGAACTCAAGTAAAGTAAAGAATAAATGATAAAGACAAGGAGAAGAAAGGAAGGGAATACTTACAACCGTGTGAGTGATGAAGCTTCTAGCTCGTGAGTGTCTTCAATACATGTACACAAGAGGGAGAGAGAAATGGTTGGGTGGCTGTATAGGGGCCTACCTTAGTTAGACCCCATTTTGGTGTTCCCACGTCCACGAATAGCCAAATAGATAGAGAGAAAAGTATAAATGAAGTAAAGAGCACTTAAAGCACTAAAAAACAGTGTTATGCTACTCAACCAAGTAATAGAGGAGAGGAGTGAAAGCTTACCACCTCCACCAAGAGCACTCAAGGTTGCTTGGGGGAGAAAATGAGAGGAACTCAAGCCTCTGCTGCAATGGTGTTTTGTTCCACACTTGCTTTACTGAAGTGCTGGAGTGTTGATGTTGTTGCTGTGAAGTGTAAAGCGTTTGAAGAGCTAAGAGAGGGCTCAGAGAGAGCTAGAGAGTTAGAGTGTGATCTTAATGCTTGGGAGAGGATGTGAAGAGATGGTAGAAGAGATCAAAATGCTTGTTCAAGGAGTGAATATGAAGAAAATATGAAGAGAAATGGCCATATTCAGGTCGGTTGGCCAAGGAGGGTGTTACAAATCGACCCCCAGTGGGAAGTGAAGAAGGTTGAAAGCTTTTTGACCTTGTCTGTTACCTTATCAAGAGATTGTCAGCCTCTTGAGGCATTCCACCTGCATTTATTAGAGCTAACAAATTGGCGACTCTGTTGGGGATTACATCAGAAAATTCGGTTGAAGACCATCATATAGAGTCATTGAAGAAAAGGTTGTAATTTGAGAAGATTCAGAAAGAGTGATTCCGCTGGGGAGAAGATCAGAAATAATCATTTTCCTACTTTTGGAAAAGTAGGTGGCGACTCTAAAAAAGCTTGATGAAGAATGGAATTTGTATATGGAACGAATGAATAGACAAATGCAGGCAGGCATCGGACTCCTCAAATGCCTGATAGTACAATTGGAAATTTTCACAATGGAGGCAATGCATATCATGCACAACATAATATATACTCACCATAGCCACCTAATGGCCAGCAGTATGTGCCACATCATCATACATAGTACAATAGTCCACTGGACCAGCATCAGTACCCACCTAGCACTCCCCCTCATCAATACACGACAATGATCAGATAGTTTAATTTGGCAGGGATTCAATTATCCCCTTATCCAATGGATGGCAGTTGGAGAAGTCTTGTTCCAAAGTTTACAGGGAGTAATGCAATTACTGTTGAGGAGCATTTAAGGAGTTTCAATGCTTTCATCCAATATTTGGATGTGCCATATGAAGATTTACACATGAGGCTATTCATGATATCACTTATTGAAGACGCTAGGGATTGGTTCAACAGCCTACCAGAAGTTTCTATTAATTCTCTCCAAGGATTTTAGGATCAATTCCTTGAGCAATATGGGAATCTTAGTGCACCAGATGCTGCTCTTCATGAATTAATACGGATTCAGAAAGATCAAAATGATACAGTTTATGATTTTAATCGGAGATTCAATAAATTGCAGAAAAAAATACCTCCTGGATCAAAGTTGCCAGATTTTGTAGCATTGAGTGTTTATTTGAATGCATTTGATCCTAAAACAGGGTATGAACTAAGGAATACATTCCCAAGAGATTTGGATGAAGCTCAGAAGATGGCACTGACAATTGAAAACAATAGGAGGGTTGCAAGGATAATTGATAAAAGAGATAATCCTAAGGTTCCTCAGCAAAGTAGCAATAATCAGTACAGACAGGAGAATACTTACAGAAATGAGAGGTCGAGGTTGCATGACATGCCCTATAATACAGACTGGAGGGACGAAAAACCTATAACAGCTAGGCCTAGAAGGAAAGAAACTCCTGATCCATTGAGCAAGAAGGGAACCTATATGGTAAGTAACAATTACTTCTGTGAATTTTGTGATAAGCCATATTCCCTAGATTATTGTGTTGTAGCCCAAAGAATGCAAGAAGAGGGAATGGTGACGGGAAATAATAGAGAAGATCACACAGTGTATTTGACTTCAAATACTTTTCACCATGTTGAGGAAGGGTACTCATCTTCAGAGGATGAAGGTTATGATTATGATGTTTCAAATCAGAAATACAATGTCCATATGGCTGAACAGCAGGTCCTTTCTGATTATGAAGAAGACTATATAGAGCCACATTCTGTTGAGGTGCCTTCTCAATGCGGTATGAGGAGACTCACCAAAGAGGAGATAGAGAGACTAACTATTGTTTCAGTTGAAGAAGTGAAGAGTAAGTACTGGTTAAGAAATAGGATAGTAAATGAGAAGGAAGTTAAAGAGTTGTGCAAAGAAATGCAAGAGATGGATCATAAGGAAGAGAACAAAGGAGAAACATTGGAGCAGAAGAAAAGGATTAAGGCTGAAGGTCCCTCTTTCAACTTCATTCGAGCGTTATCCCAGGGGAAAAGGTATGAAGACCTTGGTGATATCATGGATGAGCATCAGGACATTGATCAAATTATGTAGCCGATAGAAGATGAGACGTGTGCAAGTCAGAATGACTCATATGATAGCTTGCATGATGAGGATGAAGTTACAGGAGATCTCTCTTGCATAACAGATTGTGACAGGGAAAGCAATGTATGTTATGAGGGATCCAGTGAATTTTCAGATTGTGAAGATGGATTTGTGGATTTTGGTCTGCAGCAAGTTGAAGGCTACGAAGATACAGTTGATGAAAAAGAGGTTTGTACATTTGATAATGGTTTCCGAACTTTTTCAAAAACATTGTATGATGAAGTGTTAAAAGAAGATCAGATGATGTTTTGTGGAGGTTTTCCCATGAATGAACTCCAGGTATTTTCAAATCCACTTTATGAAAGAGAGGAGATAATTTCAGACAAGCAAAATGATGGAATAAATGACTGTGTTGATAATGTTTCTGATTTCTCATTCTCTGATGATCTTGGACTTCTTTTTGATGATAAAAAAAGTGAAGAATGCAGCTGTAGTAATGAAAATGTAGAGACTTGTTCACTCAATAGTGAACATATTTTAGATTTGTTAACTCCTAATTACCAGGGATGTGCATATGAAGGTGATCTTGATGTTATGTTTCCAGCTTACATTTGTTTTGATAGTGAAAGATCTTTGTGTAAAGATTCTTATGACTCCCAGTGCATTGCTTGGAATGATGGTGAAACTTTTGGTGTTCATCAAAAGTTTTTGTCCATTCAAGATGAGGTATGTGATTTTGAAGTTTCTAATTCATATGGAGAAGATGTTTATTTGCATGCCAAGTATGATAGAATTCCAGCTTTGATTGGTTCACATATACATGATATTGAAGATATGAGTCATAATCTAGTGTTGACTCCAAATGGTAGTGTCAAAGAGGTGCAAAAACTCTCAGATTTGTTTGTTTTAGACAGCATTGATATGACAGAATTTTTTGGTTCTCAAGAGAGGCACTTTGATGGTCAATTTTCAATACAGCTGGGAGAATGTTTCATAATACATGACAGTGAAGAGGATAATGAGAAATGTTGTATTGAATATACGTGCATTTTGTATGTTGAAAATAATAGGGGTTTGTTCCTTGATGATGAAGAATTTGAACTACAGGATGGTGTAGGGATTTTGGGCCAAACTGAGCATGATGATACTCTAAAAACTTGCAATAACAATGACAAGAAAGATTACATGAGTATCTTCAAGAAGAATCTAATGAACTCGAGACAAAACCAGGTATTTGACAGGGGAAAGTGATTTGAGTTTCAGATCGTAATAGCTCAAGATAGGTGAAGTTGAAACATAGAGGATTAAGGGTTGCCAGTGCATGGACAACTCTTGATGGTCCTCTTTAAAATTATTTTCCATGCACAGTAGTTTAGGGTTTTTCTCATCTCCATTTTGCATCCATTTTCCATTCATTCTATCATGCTTTGTTTCCTTTTCCATCATGCTTCTTGTCCATTCCCATTTTGCTCATTTTGTGTTTGGTCTGCTCACCCAAAGATCTGGATCCTTGCAATGATCTTACTATCATTCATCCCCAGACGGAGCCACTATTGGAACTGTAAAATTCTGAATAATTTCACAAGTTTTCCATAACCCTAAGTTTCCATATGAGTCCTCATCATTGGCACAGGGGTTTTTCTTCATGACATTTTGCTCATATTTTTCCCATATAGCCCCATAGTTTCCATCAGGTCATGCATTTTTCACATTCTGGTTCATATTGGCGTGAGATGGTCAAGGTCTCCCCAACCCATGTTGCATTTTCTGCTGGAAAACATCTGTGTTGCCTATCAAAAAGACATTTTTGATGTCTTGGCGATTGGAGTTTACTTACTGGCAGTTATCAGCAAGACTTTCACGTGGTTTTGGTGATAGAGGAAAGGTCTATCGGCAGGAGTTATACCGTCAGGATGAGGTCTTATCGATTTCAATATGTCTCCCCGACCGGCCACAAAAGGTGCTCATCGGCGAGAAGTTTTCCTTCGTTATAATATCATGGCGAAACTCCCTTGTCTTGCCGACCGATAAGATGGATGAAAATTTTGGCAAAAGTTTAAAGCTTTGGTGAAGGGTCATAGCGAAAAGGTTTATGTCTTGCCGACTATGTGCGCGTGGACTTGTTTCGGCCTGACCAAAAGTCTTCGAAGTAATATCATAGTGAATTCAAATGTGTCTCACCGACCACATGTACATGGAGGCTTCTCGGTAAGACTCATGGCCATCGATGTAATGTCACAGTGAGATTGTTTTGTCTTACCGACCGGCGAAAGAAGAGTCTCATCGGTGAGAGATGTTTTCTTCGGGGTAAGTCATAACGAATTCAAAGGGGTCTCACCAACCAACACAAAGTGAACATTTCAGTAAGACTCATGAGCTTTGATGTAGAGTCTCAGCGAACCCGTCGGGTCTTGCTGACAAAGTCTAACGAATGGTTTTCGGTGTGAGAACAATATTGTCTCGACGATCCAGTGTAAGCTCGGGGTGTTTCGGTATGACTCAGTGGATTATTTAAGGCATCTCCCCGACTATGAATAGTCTTGGCGAAGGCGAATGAAAGATATATCTCGGTGGGAGTGTGCTTTTGTCTCAGAGACTCATAATGGATGAAGACTTTCAAAATGACATAATGAAATCTATGTGGGATCTCCCCGATATCACAATGTTACAGTGAAGCGGATGAAGCGAAGGGGCACATCATCGGTGAGAGACCCTTTATGTCATGGCGACCAGATTGTATCATGAGGGCTCTTGGCATGTCATATGGTATTCGATATGATTTCTCCCCGACAGTAGAAAGCCACAGCGAAACACAAAGAACTAGGGGGCGACTGGCAGTGATATAATTGCCTTCAGCATACTTACGGGGATGTCTTGGCGACTGTTTAATTGATGATCAACAAAAGTTCAAATACTATTGGCCGACATGTGAAAGCTCAAATACGGTTGCTGGCCGACTTGGATTTTGAAACGACGTGTCTGTTCAGATGCATATGTATAAATATTCATTCCCGATTGTGAATGTAGAGGATTAGATCATATTTTAGGAGATTTTAGAGGTAGATTAGGAATGGATATAGTAGAATAAAGTTCTCATATCAGAGACTATGATGCATGTTTTCAAATGGCGATTTCAATGAAAATCAGTTGGCGTGGCAGTTTATCCCTGGTGTCAATTGTCTGTTGAGTTTATTGAAAAGTATTGCTAAGTTGTCTCCAAGTTGATTCTTTCTGGTTGTTTAAATTGATATAACAAGTTTATTTTTAGTTTATCAGTGCACATTTACTGTATCTGTGCGATTAATTAACTGGTTCTCTCAAGGAGAGATTAAATCCTTTTGGTTGATCATAGTAATCAGGGAGATTCATCTGGATTATTAAAGTAGAGCTTAGTAGTCACAGTCTTGCATGTTTATACAAGTTATAAACAAAATATATGCCGACAATTTGAATTTCTGCCAGAATAAGCTGCCCACTTCTATTTCATTCGACTCCGCATACCTAATAAGGCACTGGTCTCTGCAATTTCATCATTTGGATTCATTCAGTTTCTTTACATCTATTAATTGAACACTTTAGGATTTAGATTAGAAGATTGCTATTGCTATTTCTACCAAGTTTGTTTTCATTTGTTCACTTCCATCTGCCATTGTGGAAAAACCATTGCAAGAAGGATAATCATAAGTCAAGTCTGCTTCATTCAAATAGGTACACCCGCCTAGGTCTGGCAGCACCTGAAGAGTAGAAGGTTGAAAGCTTTTTGACCTTGTCTGTTACCCTAAAATGTATCAAGAGATTGGTAGCCTCTTGAGGCATTCCGCCTACATTTTTGAGAGCTAACACCACCGATGCTCAAAATAGGTGCCAAGTTTGATTCAAGCAGCGAGCTTAGGTGGAATTAAGCCTCTGAACTTGGTTTTCAAAGGTGGACAAAGGAAAAAAGGGGAATTGCACATAGGGTGCAAATTCACTCTTATACACCATGCAAAGTTAGCTTTTTGCTCTTTCAAGAATGCTTCTAGGTTCTTTTGTTCTTCATCCAATAGGGATTCGGCATAGAAAGTGATCTTTGGTGCTTCTTCTATTCTTGCATTGACTAGAGTGGCCTTTTCTACTAAGACTGTTGATTTCTCTGGATGTATTACACTAAGGGGAAGATTGAATCCCTCATCCTTGGGCACCTCAGAGAGGTTTTCACCCTCAGATACGTCCTTTCTTTTTACTATGTTTGGGATCAAAAAGAGCCATAGTGTGGTTTTCACTCAAAGATCTGCAAGTTAGTTGTATGTTATCAATTTTTCACATGAAGGACTCAATCATCTCCCCATAGTATGCTCCTATGTCTAGCTCTATGTCAAAACATGCCTTGTGATCTACCCATGGTAAGTTGTCATGGAGTCCCATGAATTTTGAGATTACTTCATCATTTTCTAATAAATCTAGAATCGGTGGTCCTTGTTGGTCCAAATTAATGAGTTCTGGGTATACTAGGCATATTTCATTCGGTCAGTTGCTTGGGGTGAAGGATGATGTAGATATCATGAAGAGGGACTTATTCTCAAATAGGTCAGCAACATCAAGGGGGAAGTCATCTAGGGTAGTATCACGCAATGTTGGTAACCAAGAGGAAGCCTCAACTTGTCTACGGGAAGTACCTTTTCCAATAAGGGTAACCTTGCTAGTAGTACAACCTAGGCCAAGATTCTTTGGACGTTTCTTAGGAATGATAGGTTATAGCAAACCATTTTCATTTTTTCCCAGTTTCTCATTCTCAATATAGCCCATGCCCTTCATTAGTTGTAATACTTTGTTGTCATCTTCCATGGGAAGAACGGGAATAGGCCTTTCATCCTAATATAGCAGTTTAGAGATATCTTCCTCATTAACATCTTCTTTGTTCAAGTCCACCCATTTGGTGAAGGTAGTAGCTACCATTTTGATAGTTTCTAGGATGTTGTTGCTAGATGTGGGTTTCCCATGAGATTTTGGAGAAAGAGGCAACTTTCCCAATACAAAAGTATCCTCGGTTAGCTTATAGTTTCCCCAACCATCATCTTGGATCACTACCTTGATATCTAGTATGCTCTGCACAATGAGTCCCTTCATTTTAGAGGTAGATGCAAGGGATGATGGGTCAAAAAATGAGGTAGAAGGTGTATGACCTTTGTCATTCTTGGGTATTTGGAGAATTTTATAGAACTTGGCCTCAAGATTTTTGCAGTAGTAAAAAGGTTCAAGATCTCCATGGATAGTAATTTATCTACCCTCGAAGGGAAACTTTACACATTGATGATAGGTGGAAGCTACAGCTTTTAAGGCATGGATCTAAGGTCGACCAAGCAGTATGTTGTACAAAAGATCTGGGTCTAACACTTGGAATGTAGTTTATGTGATTAGGGGGCCCACTTGGATGGGTAGTGCGATGATTCCTTTCAATACTAATTCTTGGTTGTCATATGCCCTAATGGTGGTGCCCTTTGTCTTCTCAATAGTATCCTCTGAATAGCCCATATTTTTTTTCATTTGAAGGGTGCAAATGTTTAGACCAGAACCTCCATCTACTAAGTCTTTTTTAACCTTGATCTTATGAATGATAACCTCAAGGTGTAAATCATGGTTATGAGATGGCTACGACGATAGGTCTTGTTTTGAGAAGGTGAGAAGGTGTTAGTGATATGGCCTACCATAGCTTGAAATTGTTTGGTATCTATATCCTTGGGAATGCATGATGTAGACAGAGCTTCCTCTAGGATTTCCCTATGTGAGGGTGATAGCCTCAATAGTTCTAAGATAGAAATCTATGTGGGGGTCTTCTTAAGTTTCCCTAAGAGATTATACTTTCCAGTGCTTGTTGTTGGATTAGATGTAGGTTGTGCCCTAGATTCATATGGGACTCCTTGGATGGTGACTTTACCACATCGTGTGGTGACTCCCCACTCCACACTATGCCCTTTGATGGTGACAATGGTGATGACGTTGTTACAAGAAGCAACCACATTTGAATAGGTATGTTGCACATTTGTGTAATCTTTAGCTTTTCCAGTGTTGTTCCCTTTGCTATGATCTGGCATAGGGTTCTTGTATATCTGAAGATCTTGGTTACCGGTTGGTACCTCAAAAAATATTATTGAATTTTCTATAAGGTCTTTGATAATTTTTTTAAGCCTCACGCAGTTTGCCATTTTGTGTCCTTTAATCTTGTGAAAGTCACAAAGATCATTCTTGTTATACCAAGATGGTTTTTCTTGTGGTTCTTGGTAGTTTTCAAAATTGGGAAGCATTATCAAGTTTGACTCTACCAATTTCTTCATGATGGTCTCATTGGGTTCAGATAACTACATGTACTTGCATTTAGGATAGATGTTCTTGTTATGGGTTTTCCTTTGTTGTGATTTGGTGTTGTTGATCTGATTGTTCTGAGGGGGTCTTGTTTACTGCACAGTTGGTTGAATGTTAGCGACTTGGTTGTTGTTTGGCCTGGGAGCACTTAGGACCACCTTAGCATCTACCACACCATCATTCATTACATTCTTGTTCTTAGCCCAAACACAGGGCTTGTCATTTGAACTATTTGATGGGCAATCTTCTTAGTAAGCTTGGGTATTTCCATATGAGATTAGATCTCTCTCGATGTTAATGGATCTAGGGACAAGCTCATCATAAGATGTGATGCATTGAATTTTTAAGTGGAAGGATAGATTTAGATCTAGATTTTCTATGATGATCCCCACTTTTTGTGCATCGGGAAGAGGCCATTTTCTCTTACTAACTCTTTGTCTCCATTGTTGCAAGAAATTAGTGAAAGTTTCTTCTTTGTTTTGTTTGAGAGTGTAAAACTCTTCTAGGCTTGCATCCATGTCAATGTTAAAGGAGAAATGATCTATGAATTTTTCACTAATTTCCTGAAAAGTTTTGATACCAGGAGGCAGTTGATAAAACCAATCCATGGCAAGACCTATTAGACTTCGAGGGAAGAGGCACATTAAATAATAATCATTGTAAGCAACCTCCATACACATGACATTAAATTATTTGACATGGTCCACAGGACTTCCTCTCCCTTTGTATTTATTGAATTTTGGGATTTCAAAGCCGAGAGGGAATGGTACCATTGTGATGTTTCGATCAAAAGGATAGGGACATAGGTTCTATGTATGGGGCTTCTTTGTCTTGCCCATCCAAAGGTCCTGCATTTCTTGTGCCAACGCCTTAAGTTGTGAGGCTAGATCATCTTGCGGGTTTGGTGGAGGAACGTATGCTGGGATGATGGATGAGTTCTAATATGATAAGGTGGTGTATGGGGTGTATGGTGCTGTGATATTTTGTGAAGGTGATTTGGGTATTGATGTATATGTTCCTAACGCCTTTGTATTGTGATGTTTTGTTGAGGGTTATAATAGGAATTTTGTTTTTGTTGTTGTTTTTGTTGTTGGGCATACTATTCAGCTAGTAAGGCTTGTTGTTGAGCTTGATGTTGTTGTTGTACCACTAGGGCTTGTTAGTGGGCATGTTGTTGTTATTGTGCTACTAACGTTGCTTGATGGTCTTGATGTTTTTGTTGTGCTAAGGCTGTTTTTGTTGTTTTTTTGGTGCTACTAGGGTTGCTTCTTGTTTTTGTTGTTCTTGGGATGCTAGGGCTACTTCTTGTTGTTGTTGTTGTTGTTGGATGGCTTTTTGATAGGCTTCTTGTTCTTGTTGCTACTGTTGTTGTGCTACTATGGTTGCTTGTTGTTGTTGCTAATGTTGGATGGCTTGTTGATAGGCTTGTTGTGTTTGCTATAAGGCTAAGGCATGTGCTTGTAATGTAGGATCAGGTAGTTGTTGGGACATTTGTGGTGGGTTTTGAGTGGTGATATTTTGAGTGGGTAGTGGGTTGCTGATGAGAGGTTGGGAGTTCCCTTGCTTCAACATTCCTTGTAAGATAGTGGATTAGGGTGGAGGAATGTAAATTTGAGGTCCCATTTGCTTTTGCATGACTTGGGGGACAAACGGAAAAGATGAGGATGACATCATAAGATTTTGTGATGTTAAGGGCATATTAGAACCTTGGGTCCATTGATTGAAAGGGTTCCCTTGACCGATGCTTTGGAGATTCCCTATTGTTTGAGATGTGGTCAAGGTATTACTTCGGTTGATGGGGTTTTTGACCAAGGGATTGTTTTGATGTGAGTTGATGATGGACTGGATAGATGTGTTCTAAACCACTGCTATGTTTGATGCATCCAAGGGAGGGTTGGATGAAGATGTCCCCTATGATGTCAAAGGTTGATTTTGCATGAGGGTATTTCCTTTCCCTTTTGGGTCCAATTGGTCCACACTACCATGTGTGATATTGGGCATACTTGTGGTACTTGTAGGTATAGATGAAGAGGGATGTCCTCAAAATGTTGATGTTGTGGAATAATGAAGTGTAAGCGGTTTATATGGTTGTTTGGGATATTCGGTAATAGGAGTAGCATGAAATTTTGGTGTCCAAGTGGTTGTTTGGGATGGAGGATTGGTTTCAAGGGTACCCACAAGTGTGTTGCTTTCAAATGGAAGATTATGGAAAAATTCCTTAGCAACACTAGTCGTAATGCTAGTTTTTGATGTTTGATTTAGCCCTAGGAATGGAGTTATTATAATAGTGGATGACATCAAGCCTTGTGTTAATGATTGTGCAACAAAAGATTCAGGAGTTGGGAACTATATTCTCAAAGGCTTGGTGTTCCATGATTTCTTCCCTAGTAAGTCCAAAGGGGTTATTCGTGATGTCTTCTATCTCATGTGGCCCTAATGGTGATGAAGGTTATTGTGATGGAGTAATGTGACTTTTCAGATAAAATTCTAGATGATTTGGATCACTTGAGGTAAAAATGGCTTTGGTTTTCTCCATGATTCTCTTGTGTTGTGATCTTGTTTTTACCATATATTTTGGGTCACCTCTGGGAGAGTTGTGTTGTGATTTGTAATGTTTGAACTCTCTAGTTGACTCAAATCTAGGTAAAAGGGGTGCTCTAAGTCTTTTTGGATCAATGGTGATAACGAGGGATGAAAAGGTGGGTGATATGGGGAGTGATCTTTGAAAACGTTTTGGGACAGCACTTGTTACTTAAGTTTGAAGTTTTTATGTTTGGATAAAGGGTGTTGATGAACTTGGAAATATTTAGGGTAGACTTGTGACCTTCAAGATGAACTAGTTCAATGATGATAACTAACTTACCTAAATGCATATAAAAGGATTCATTTCACATACAAAATAGCTAAGTTAGGGGTTGGTTTGATAGATGTTTTAAGTCAAAAGGTGTTGATGCATTTGAAATTTTTGCAAAGTTTGGTGAAGTGAAGGATGAAATTTTGATGGAGGGGTGAATGAAATGTTTGACCCAATGTTGACTTAGAGTGAATCTTTATTTGATAAAACCAAGGTAGTGAGAAATATGCTATACCCCTAAATTTTTCAACTCCTAAAAACTCAATGATTTAGAGAAGTTCATGATCCTAAAAAATACAAGGGTTTTGACTCCAAAAGAATGCATACAATTTTGGATTGTTCCTTGAAGCATGTTTATAAAAAAATTCTACCAATTGATTTCTATTTTGGTAAAGTGCTTAAAGGTTTCTTTTGATAGATTTTGGACTATGATTCCTAAGTTTAAAATGATGACTAGTAGACCTTCTTTTGGGGATTTTGATTTTGCGTGAGATCATTTAGAAAAAACTTAGGATCATGGAAAAGAAGGTATTTATTTCCATACGGGTGGTGGTAGTATGGGCCTTCCAGCCATAATATCAGCTTGTTCCTCTTCTTCATCTAAGATTGTTGTTGGGTTTCTCCACTGAATGGGTGTTTCTTTTGTTTCAAAAGTGAAGCTTCTCAAACTGCTAATTGTATTGGTTTGTTCTCCATTAATGAGTTCAAAGTTTGGTTGAATGATAACACCTTCAAGATCAGGTTGTTTAACAAGAGAAATTGGTCTCCAAATAGTCATGTGGGGTTCAATTGTGTCAATTTATCTTGCTTAAGTGAATTTTTTTTTACCACAAACACTTGTCTTGATTAAGTTCAAACTAGATGTCTATGTCAAAAACATCATAAATTTCACAATGTCCATTTCGTGAAAAGGATGAAGTTCAAGCCATAGTTTCCTATGTTAACTTTGGGAAGTATGGATTCAAAGATGAGAATGCTTCTTTGCTTTGCCTTGTATCGCCCAACTTGCAAAACCCCGTTAGTCTAACAACCAGAACAACATTAGAAGCATGTTAGTTATCTGATAAAGTGAAAAAAATTAAAACACGTGTTGAAAAATGATCATTAAATTTCTTACCAAAGTTGGGCGTTGCTATTCATGATAGCATCGCTCTGGTGAAGTTGGGCTTCACTCTGCAGAGAAAATAGTGACGATGATAGCGTTGTCATTTTAGGAGCATCATCGTTTGCAAATTTTGATACCTCTAAAAAGTATTAGCATCGATGTTTGGTTTAATTGGCATTGGGATATTAAATATACATCATTGTTTCAAATGACGATAGCGTCGCTATATGGTGACACCCAAGAAAGGCGTCACTGAAATTATTTTGAGTGTCGTTGTTTCCTCCAAAAGTTAGAAAGACAGAATTCGAGATAGAAATTGATTAAATTAGATTGGTTTTTCCCTCCTTCTAGTGCCAGAATGTGATCAGATGGATTAGTATGGGTTGATTATGCTTCATCCATGAAGAATAGAAGCATAAAGAATCCACTAACATCAAATCTCAATAGGATCATTCAAATGAAATTTAAACTAAACATTTATCAAAACTAAGCATTCTAAACTAAAAAAGTGTTTAAATGTCTACTCTAATTCATTAAAAACTTATCTCATTGTGGGATTCGTGTCGTGTTGATGTGGAACGGTGACCCTTTCTCAATCCTATGGATAAATGAGCTTGCCCCAGTCAATTTTATTGAAGAAAACTAATGGAATGATTGTGATATGTGTATGTAAACATGATTTTAATCTAAATAAGCATGATGCAAGCTATTTAAACATGATTTTATGTTAAATGATGAAGATATACAAATGCTAATCCAATTCTAAATGGATGCGAGCCTCAAAGATCCAAACCCTAATTAATTAACAAGCTAAATGGATGCATTATGTAATCATGGAATCCATTAATGGAAGCTTAAAGCTAATTAATGCAATTGAAATGAACTAAAAGATACTAAATGTGTGAGTGTGAGTGATTTCAATAGCATTAGTTTTATCAGAAAGATGGATCCATTTGTCTCCAAATAGTGACCTATTTATAAGAGAGCAAATGAGAAATGAATGGTTGAGATCAAAAAGGTCAATCAATGGTCAAGGATGGAAGAAATTGGAGGCATGGATCATGGATTCTCATCAACGGGTGAGAATGCAAATGGGATTTAATCAAGGGTTCTCTTTTGTCCAAACAAACACACTTTCAACTTGTCCAAGAGGTCATAAGTTAATTTGCACAAGAGGTCACAAGTTAACTTGCTTAAGAAGCTAAGTAATTTTGTTGAGAAAAAGAAATATTCCCTTTTTTCAAATGAGTGAGGAGAGAGAATATTCTTTGAAATATTCTCATGGGTGAGGGAAAAAGGATGATTTAGTTATTTAAAACTAAATTAAATTATGCGAAGGAATATTTCATGGGAATATTCCCTTTTTGGAGGAATGTGCAAAGGGGGAATATTCCCTTGCAATTGGGGGGAATTAGATTTAATTGATAATTAAACAATATTAATTATACAATTAGGGGATTTAGAAGAATTACATTATATTCATTAAATAAAATGATTTAATGAATGGGGGAAAGGTGGAATGACATTTAATTAAATAACTTAGGGTTATTTAATTAAATAAGAAGATTTAAGAATTTAAATTAAATAGTTTGATTTATTTAATTTAACAGGACGAAGTGTTAGCATGAAAGGGGGTGAATTAACCTGATGAAGTTAATTAGGTTAATAGATGCAAATGATGTCATTAATTAATTAGCTGGGCTAATTTAATTAATTGAGCAAAAAGAGGATGGGTTTCAAGAGGAAATGATGTTAGTATACCCGATTCAAGTGTATGATATCATTCAGGACATTTTTCAATGTCTACAGTTATATGGTTTATGCTTCATGTTTACTTCATGTGTTGCATTTGCTTCAGTGTGTACCGTGTTTTCTTAGTGTATTTTGTGTGTATGCCTCATTTATTCTATGTTTTTTCTTTGTGTATTCGATGCTTATACTTTTTGTATTGTGTGTATTTGCTTCTTGTATTATGTGTGTTTTCTTTGTGTATTCCTTGTATTATTTGTGTATTCCTTGCATACATTATTTCTTCCTTATGTATGCCTTGTGTATGCTTTTATGTATGCTCCATTGTTTCTCATTGCATATAATAAAAATTTTCCTTGCCCTACATGTGATATATCTACTTTATATTTATCTTGACATTTTGGATTGATAGAATCCTAAGTCTAGGGGTTAGTGCATCTCTCAACTTGGTGTCATCTTATCTCTTTGGAATTTTGATAAAGAAATCCATCTTCTATTGAACACAATGCAATGCTAAGAAGGGGGGTGAATCAGCATATATTAAAACTTAACCATTACCATTTGTAGATTGAACATCACATCACATAAATTGAAAGGACTAAAGAGACAACATGCACCACATAAAAGTCACAAATATTTTTATGTGGAAAACCCAATGAGGGAAAAACCACGATGAGGATTAACTCACAATATATGTAGCTCACTGCTAAGAAGAATTATAATGTTGTTTAAGGCTCACTACCTATGGACTTGCAGACTAAGGTGTACAACCTTAGGGAAAGATACAAAGGACCTGATGACACTCACTATCTCAAAGCAGGATACATGAAAATTATAATGAGAAATATGAATATGAATTGCTATGAAGAAGCATCCAACATATGTTGATTTTATAGTCCCTTTTCACATAATTAGCCCTTCACATAGACTTTGCACACTTCATATTCAACATACTACTTAGTCACTATTCCTTTGCACTTAGTTACTTTCACAAATGAATTTTTCCTTCTATATATATCTTTTGCAACAACACAAAATCTTAAGTAAGTCAGCTTCAAGATGACTCTTTAGAAGAAACATATGATATCACATAGGTCTAATTCAAACATATACAATGTACGAAAAGAAAAGAGTTGCCTATCAACACACAGAACAACGGGACCAAAATACATCTCAACACACCCTCCAAAGAAAACTTAATTAATTAGATCCAACCGCAGATGAAGGAACCAAACCATGTTGACCCAATAATTGACAACACCATCAAAACTCCCAACTGTTCAAATTTGCACTACTGGGGAGAGACCAAAAGTATCATGCAGAACAAGATACAAGAATTGTAGTTCATGCACAATAATTTATTCAACTATCTCCTAAATTTTTTGATCAACATATGTTAGCACAACTAAAGAAACCCACTAGATACACAGGAACATAGCATTCTAGGAAAACTATAGCAAACTTTCATTTGAAAGTTGATATTGTGAATCACCAAAACACTTGAGACTTGCAAGAATACATATACCTTTGTGAACATGTCCTTGAGTCTACATAGACACACCTATTTCATTGGAGGAACGCAAAGAATTCCAATAGTCTCTCATCAACTCCTTATATTTCCAGAGCACAAACTGCAATGTTGTTATTTATAACTTTCAATATAGAAGGTGAAACAACTTGAATCCTTGGATATAACACCTTCACAACTCAACCATCTTATCTTCTAAATTACAAAACAAAAACTTATTTTGTGGAAGGATGTGGACCAAAAGGCCATGAATTTGTCATCGTGAATACCATAACAAATATTTTGCAACTTATCATTATGTGTGGTACACCAAAAAAGGATGATATTAATATAAACATGTTGTAAACATATCAAAACATGTTTTCCAACCTCCACATCACACTGAGGTCACCATTTTCCTCATACAACATTGCATACTAGCATCAACACATATCAACTATACAACAACTATCTTTGGAGTATATACACACTTCAACATACACATTTGACATCAATGATAGATCATATTGAGTTGACATCAATTACAACACTTATTTCTAACAATCTCCCCCTTTTTCATTTATGGCAATACTTGTTTATCTACAGATCTTCTCTCCCCCTTTGAAATCGAGAGAAAAGGGCATAATATCTTCTACTTATATTAGCCCAAAAACTATATAAACTTCCCCTTACTATATGATTTCTAAAAACAATACTCTCCCTAAGATGGAGATACCCAAAAATAGATGCTATGTATAGGAGTATTTTCAACAAAGACCAAAAATGATACAACAAACCTCCACAAAATCTATACAAAGACCAAAATTGTCTTAATTATACCTTTGCACCTTCCTTATAAGGCAAGATATTCTTGTAAATTTCTTTAAGTTACACCATAGTTGCAACCTAGTTTTCTTTTATTAGAGAGAGAATATGATTCTAACATTTAAATTTCATGCAGAGATCCTTAGCCTTCTCCACATTGCTAGGAGTATTTTTTTTTTCTCAACCTTTTCTACCTCATCAAGCAATCTAGATAATGAATCCAGTCTCAATTTGACTACTTCCCTCAACTAACCAAATTATTTATTTAGTTTATCTCTTTGATCCTAAAGAAAATACATCTGCACATGAAGATTTTCCAATTGAGCTCTAGTGGATCCATCCTTATCTTTTGATACATCATACATCCCATCCATTCGAGTGATTTGTGACTTAATGGAGTCAATCTGATCCTTGATACTCCTGGTGGAAAAAGGTCATTCAAACAAAATTGATAAAGTTCAGTGACTTCATCAACTCACTTCTTAAACATCTCTATGTTCTCTTATAATTTATTATGCACATTAGCACAACGGTCAGATGCCTCAGCTAATCTTTTATTAGTTATCTTTCTCAAAGCCTCTTGCTCTTCCTTTAGCTCAATAAGTGAAGAATGATCCTTTAAAGAATCCATTAAAAGTTTCAATTTTTGTTCTAAAGCAAAAGAAGAATATATGTTTACCTCTGGTAAACCTTCTTGAATTATCTTTATATCATCATCTACTAGTTAAATCTTCTTCAATTGTTCTTGCATAATTTTTTTCTTGTTGAAGCATGCAAGATGTCACCAAGCTATAATTTGTGAAGGGGATAAATATTTGATAGATCTATCTTACCTTCATTAGTGTGGATTTATAGAATTTGAGGTGTTACCACAAGTTGAAATAGCATCTGCATCCCTAGTAGGTCCTTGAAATAATCTGATGTAGAATAACCTTGACCTACAAAAGAATCTTACTTTTGTACTACCTTCTCTTTTGCATCATGTACTATCTCAAGATTATCTTTCTCATTATTCCCTGAATTCTTCAAAGGAGAAACATTATGTTCTGGAGGAGGGACACCAACTTGAATTTCTACACCTGGTGCATTAGTATTCATTGGAGGAGTAGACTCCTCATTTTTTATCATATTTTCCATTTCATCACCATCTATCACATTGCCTTCAAAAACTAATAGATCTATTTCTTGAGTAGACACATCAAGTATATCCTAAAAAATATTGTCTTCGGGAGTCACCTTAGCCATCTTCATTTCTTCAAGGATCTTGGTTGTCTTTCCATTAGATTCTTTCTCTTCTTATTTTTCTATCTCCATACCAAAGACTGTTTGTATTTCATACACACCAGAGACATCTCCTTTTTTCACTTTGGAGGGTCCTTGTACTTATTTTTGACCAAATATATTTTTCTCATTTGTGATTTCCAGATTAAGTACTTGTAGATCAACTTAACTTTGTAGATCATTAATTATTTTCTTTATGGTTTTTTGAGTTTCATTCTAGATCTTTTTTTGACATTTTCATCCAGGCTCATCAACAGATCTATTCTCCTTTTTATATGGAGCTCCTTGGCTTGTCTCTGGACAATCTTCTATTTTTCTTCCTAAGAGATTAAGACCCCAAAATTTTCAATTGATTTTTGTTTCATTTCTTCATCCACCTCAATAGCTTCTTCTCTTCTCTATATTAAAGCCTTAGTTAGGCTATCTGGAGCTTTGTCAACAATATTATTGAAGCAAATGTTCTGCGTGAGCATATATTTAATTACCACCTTCTCAATTGCTTTCTTGTCTTCAGGAGGGACATCTGGATGTATCTCCATTGTATCATCCAGTAGACTATACTCAAAAAAATTGATTCAATATTGCCCCAAAATCAAGTGGTTCATGTGTAACTAGAGGGGTTTTCTCAGCATCATCTTTTGTAATATTCTTCCCTTTCTTCTTTTGTAGGGAGATATCTTCTTTTCAACTTCTTCAATATCATTCAATTATTCCTCATTTTTCTTCTCTCTCTTTTCCTTTCATTTAGGCCTGGCATGTCCATATTTAGTGTCCTTTTTCTCTTGAGGAGTTACAAATGTAGCTTTCCTTTTACTACCAGATGTTTGTGTTGACTCAGAGGGTTGTGGAGTAGATGCAACAATAGAGGAAGATCTACCTAATCTCCTTGGACCTTGACTGGCTTCCAGAAGAGTATATTTGGAAATGAAAACCTCAGCAAGGCTATCTGATATAGTCTTTGAGGAAGTTCCAAAAATATTGTGAAGATCATCTTTATCTTTTATTTTTTAGTACCATGGAGCACCTATCTCTTTAAGCACCATTTCCACTTTATTTTCAGTGGCTTCCTCTCTCTCCTTTTGGTAAATTTCATTCATGATTTCTCTGTATGTGCCAAATATTTTTACCTTGGTATCCTTTTGTTTTGAGAACACAATATCTACATAACCTTGTACAAATTCATTCTCAACTTCATAAGGTATCTCATATATCTATGATGTTCTAGGTTTCACTTCAAGTCCATAAAACAATTATCCTTGTTAACCATAAAAGCTATCTCATTTTAATACTTTCGGACTAAACTAGATGGTATCCTATATTTTCTTTTCATCTCATTTTGCAAATTCTTAAAAAATCCCCAATAAAAAGTAGTGAAAGCTTGCTCAATTTGAAAACTTTTCATGTGTGGTTTAATTTGTGTTGCTGCCAGAGTGAATTTGTCCCATATTTTACCCTCAACACTTGGTAACTCATTCAAAAAGAGGAAAGTAAGGCATATAATCAAAGAACCTATAGACACTGAAAATGTCCTAATCGATGTCATATATTTAAATCGGATTTACTAACATTATTTCCTCTTTAATCCATCCTTTTTTTGCTTAATTAATTTAATTGGCCTAGCTAATTAATTAATTGCATCATTTTCATCTATTTTTCCTAATTAATTAAATCGTGTTAATTCATCTCTTTTCGCACTAACACTTCATCTAATTAAATTAAATAAATCAAAATATTTCATTTAATCTCCTAAGTCATCTTATTTAATTAAATAACCCTAAGTTATTTAATTAAATGTTATTTTATCTCTCTCCCATTTATTAAATCATCTAATTTAATAAATGTCTCTTAATTCTTCTAATTCCCTAATTGCATAAATTAAACTTTGTTTAATTAGAAAGTAAACTAATTTTCCTCTAAGCAAAGGGAATATTCCCACAGAATATTCCTTATCCTCCTTTTTTGCATAATTAAAACTTTGTTTTAATTTATAAATTACCTTTTTCCTCACCCAAAGGAATATTCTAATGAATATTCCCTCTCCTCCAATCAACTCACTTGGCTTCTTGAATAAGCTAAACCTTCAACCTCTTGAGAAAATTACCTTTGACCTATGTGAGATGGTCAAAAGTGTGTTTGTTTGAGGCAAGTGTGGGCCCTTGATTAACTTTCATCATGCATTCTCATCTGTTGATGAGAATCCATGATCCATGCCTCTCATCCCCTTCCTCTTGAACCGTTTATTAAGCTTTTTGATCTCAACCATTCATTCCTCATTTGCTCTCCTACAAATAGATCACTATTTGGAGACAAATGGATCCATCTTTCAATTGCAAACTTATGTTGTTGAATTCACTCACATACACACTCATCTTTTACTTACTTGTTAGCTTGTTTTAGTTCATTTTCATTGCATATTAGCTTAGAGCATCCATTAATGGCTTCCATGCATCCATCTTAGCTTGTATATGAATTAGGGTTTTCATATTTTAGCATAACTTTAGCTTAGATTAGCTTAGCAATAGCATAATTAGATCATTTGTAGCATAAAATCATGGTAACTTAGCTTGCATCATGTTCATTTTTATCATAATCTAGGTTTTCATACATCAATCACTATGGTTTCATTGATTCTCTTCCATAGAATCAACTGAAATAGGCTCACTAATCATGGGATTAGGAAAAGGTCATCATTCCACATCAACACGACAACAATTCCACAACAAGTTTCAAATGGATTATAGTAAATGTTTTGAAAGCTTTCATGATTTAGTATGTTAGGTTTTGATGAAATGTTTAGTTTTAATTTTATTTGATTGATCTTGTTGAGATTCAAGTATTGGTGCCTCCATTATGCTTCGATTCTTCATGGATCAAGCGTAATTCGGCCAATACCGGTATTTTCACATCACATTATGGTGCTAGAGGGCAGGAAACCCGATCATCTAACTATTTTTTAGCTCGAATTCCATGTTCATGTTGTCTTGTAGGTTGCAGCGACACTCAAATCACAAATAGTGATGCTCGAGCAATTTGAAACAACAACGTGTATTTAATTTGCCAACGCTGATTTAAATATGGCGACACATATTTAATTTGAAGATATCAAGAAATTCAAATGGCGATGCTCAAACTCACTAGTCTGACGCTTTTAAATTTCAAATAGCGATGCCATCATTAGAAGTGACTCCCATAAAAATAGTGATGTGATCATGCTCACTGATCTTGCTGCAGAGCAATGCCCAAATCTCAAACTGCGACGCTATCGTGTTCAATGACGCCCAACTAGGGTAAGAAATTTTATGTTTGCTTTTTTCACATGTGACTTAATTTCTTTAGCTTATCTAATCATTGATGCATGTCTGACTATGTTTTGGTTGTTAGACTAACAGGGTTTTGTATATTTTAAGGACATGGAGCGAAAGTGAAAGAAATTCTCTTCTCTCTCAAATTCTATGATTGTAACAAGCATTTGACACTTTGGGGAAATTATAACCTATTTTCATGCTTTCTACTTTCTGCTTTAGGAAACACACTAGAGTTCAATTTGGTTTAAAATGAACGCTTAAAGTTGGATAAAATTGAACCCTCACATCACATCTTTCAATTGGGCTTAAAATTGAACAAGGAAAATTTCATCTTTCAATTGGTGCTTAAAATGAATTAATCATTGCTTTGAAAGGTTAAAATTGACAACTGTTTGCTATGTTTTGTGATTTTCAACGTTGTTGGTGAATGTGTATGCAATTCTCTCACGCCGTTTGGTGATCTTGAGAAATAGAAACATTCTATAACACTTTGCAAAAATAACCCACATCTTTCAATTGGGTTTAAAATTGAACCATGCAAGTGTGAGAAAAGTACATTTTGTTTGCTCCCTCCTTACGCTTTACACAAACTAAGTGGTCAAACTACAAGTGTACTCTCTCACTTTTATTATCTTTAGAGGGGCCTACCTAAGACCAATTCGAAGGTGACTCCAATTGATTTTTCACTCGGGCTGGTATATAAATGAATAAGACTAAACTGTCAAATCCTCATGGTATGTAGGCCTTAGCCATACAGTGTCTTTTAGAACGGGGTACTACCATAAAAATTATAAGATCCCCTAGTAGGATTGATCAAATCCTTTAGTGGCTTGTTGGACGCTTGCAAGGTTTCATGTCCCTGATTACCCTTAATATAACTCATTTGTTTAGCATGCCAAACCCTAAAAATACTTGTTGGTGCAAGAACAGTCGTTCTGAAGTCGCCCCACATATGTACTATTCAATTGTAGAAATAAGAAAATTCCTTTTAATCTCTGAATTTTAAGGATTTTGAGATTTGGTGGTCCCAAGAAGTGTGTGTCGTGGAGGGGAACCAATGTCGCCAAATCTCTAAATGTTCGCATTGTCTAGTGTTTGGAGAAATCCTAGTGGGGACTCAACAAATATAGCCATTTCTATCCTAGGGTTGTAAATGATTGTGAGTCAGTTTAACACTTTGCTTGGTTTCAAAATGATCCAAAAACAAACATTCACTATCCAAAATTCAAACACTTTGGCTCAAATATGGACTTCTTGAGCTAGCCTTGATATTACTGCTTGTCCTAAGGATTTATCCTTAGCAATTTCTAAATATCTTGACATTAATCTCAAAACCATATTTCTTCCAAAGACAACATAGGCAATTATGGCTTTAACCTCATGATTTTCACGAAATAAAAAATTGTGAAATTTATGATGTTTTTGACATAAACATCTAGTTTGGAAACATAATCAAAGACAAGTGTTTTTGGTAAAATCAAACCCCACATGACGATTTGGAGACTGATTGCTCCCATTGAACAACCTAATCTTCCAGGTGCTATAATTCAACCAAACTTTAAACTCATAAACGGTGAACAAATAGATATCTTTAGCAGTTTGAGAACCTTCACTTTTGAAAACAAGGAAATAAACACACAGTGGAGAAACGTAGCAACCATTCTAGATGAAGAAGAGGAACACACCGATATTGAGGTTGGAAGGCCCCTATTACCACCACCTGCGTGGCAATAAATATCTTCCTTTCTTCCATAGACTTAAACTGTTTTCACATGATCTCACGAAAAATCAGGATTCCTAAGCCAAGGTCTATAGGTCCTCATTTTAGACTTAGGAATCTCACTCCAAAAGCTCTTAAGAAACACCTTCGAGCAGTTCATAAAAATAGAAACAGATTAGTAGCAAACTTTTATAGACACGCTTCAAGGTATAGTCCGAAATTGTATGCATTCTTTTGGAGTCAAAATCCTTGTCTTTTTCACAATACTCAACTCCTCTAAATGATTCATCAAATAGTCAAAATCTATAGGGGGAAATCTCCAACACTCCATTTTAGACATAGGAATCATAGAACAAGGTATAGTAAAAAGTGGGCTTCAATATTTTACCGCAACCATTACACTTTGCTAAGAAAATTTTATGCCCGAGTTAGGAGAGCCCAAACAAGTTTGAGCATTCCCATTCATCCTCTCATTTTCTAGAACTTGAAAATTTTGGAATTCTAGAATCATCCTCACTACGTTGATCTTGTTGAAACAAAGGTTCACTTTACTAGATGATCTCACACAAAGGATCCTTAAACGAAGGTCAACTAGTCATCACTTTAAACTTAGACATTGTAGTGCAAAAGAAATCAACAACTGCATTGTGGCACTCTACGAAAATAGAAACAAGTTGTTGATAAACTTTTATGAATGCACACTGAGAAAATATCTTGACATGTACATGTTCTTTATGAGCCAAAACCCTTGTCTTTTTGAAGATCAACAACTTTTCTAAATCATTGAGTCTTTAGGATTTGAACATTTTAGAGGTCTAGCACCATTCTCACTACCTTGGTCTTGTCAAAACAAAAGATTCACTTTAGGTCAACATTGGGTCAAAAATTTCACTCACCCCTTCATCAAATTTCATCATTTACCTCATCTATCTTTGCAAAATTTCAAATACACCAACACTTTGGGACTTAAACATCAAACCAACTACTACCTTAGTTGTGTTGTATGTGGAATGTATCCTTTTAAATGCACTTAGTTAAGATAGTTATCATCTTTGAACTAGTTTATCTTGAAGGTCACAAGTCTACCCTAAATATTTCTAAGTTCATTAGCATCATTTATCCCAACATCAAAACATCAAATTCAAGTTAAAAGTGTTGTCCCAAAACGCTTGCAAATATCACTTCTCGCATCACCCATCTTTTCATCCCACATTATCATCATTGCTCCCAAAATACTTAGAGCATCCCTTTTACCTAGGTTTGAGTCAACTAGAGAGTTCAAATGTTACAAAACACAACACAACTCTCCCATAGCTAACACAAAATTTATGGTAAAGATGAGATCACAACACAAGAGAATCATGGAGAAAGACAAAGTTACATTTACCTCAAGTGATCCAAATCCTTTAGAATTTGATCCTAGGAGCCATGTTACACCATCACAACAACCATCATCTCCTTCAAGACCATATGAAATCAAAGACATCACCAATAACCCATTTGAGCTCACTAGAGAAGAACTTTTGGAACATCAAACCTTTGAAAGTGTAGCTCCTATCTCCCTGATGTTTGTAGCACAGAGTTTAACACAATATTTCACAACTCCATCACAAGGGCTAAGTCAAACTTACATACCTACTCTTGTAACCAACCTCGCTAAATATTTTGGTCACACCTCACCATTTGAAAGTATTACACTTGTGGGTACTCTTGAAACTAATCCTCCACCTCCCACCACCATTTGGAAACCTACCTTTGGTGCTCCTCCTATTCCCAAAGATCCAAAATAGCTACACACTCCACTTGAATTTCACTATTCCACCACCACTTTGACATTTTAGGGACACCCTTCTTCATCCACACCTATGAGTACCACAAGTATGCCTACCATCATGCAAAGCAGTATAGACCAAGTATCTCAAAATAGCACACAAGGGAATGTCAATACCATATCACATAATCAACCCTCGACGCAAATAGGACATCCTTATCCAACCCTCTGTCAAGTTCATCTATTCCATCTACCATTACCACATCATCCACTATCAATCCACCTCAAAAAAATCCCTTGGTTACAAGTTCTATCAATCCTGAGAGTACCTTGATCATGAATCCTTTGTTTACATCTTTTGCACAAGGCAATCCTCAAAACATAGGACAAGGGAATCTTTTCAATCAATGGACTCAAGGTCCTAGTGTGTCATTTCCATTGTAAAATTTAACATCATCATTTCCAATAGTTCCCTTTTCTATGCCAAATCAATCAGGGCCTCAAACATACATTCCTCCACCTCATTCTACCATATTGCAAGGAATGTTAAACCAAGGGAACCCTCCACCTTTCACCAGCAATCCACTACCCACTCAGAACATCAATATCCATAATCCTTCACAGATGTCTCAACAACCACCTGATCCCACATTGCAAGCACATGCCTTAACTCTACAGCAAGCACAACAAAATTATCAACAAGTCATACAACAACAAGCACAGCAAGCAGTTTTAGCAAAACAATAGCACCAAACACACCAAGCAGCCTTAGCAGCTCAACAAGTAGCCTTAGCACAACAACAAGTAGCCCTAGCACAACAATAACATCAAGCTCAACAAGTAGCCCTAGCACAACAACAACATCAAGCTCAACAAGCAGCCCTAGCACAACAACAACATCAAGCTCAACAAGTAGCCTTAGCACAACAACAACAACAAGCGGCCATTGCACAACAAGCACAACAAGAAGCCTTAGTAGCACAACAAGTTGTGCAACAATAACAACAAGCACAACAAGCAACTTTATTAGCACAGTAATAACAACAGGCCCAACAACAAGCCCTAGTGGTGCAACAGCAACAACAATCTCAATAGCAAGCCTTACTAGCTCAACAATACACCCAACAACAACAACAAGGATCCTATTATCCTCATATGAATATCGTCAATCCAAATGCATTAGGAACACATTCATCACTTTCACAAAATCTCACACCTTCATACACCCCATATAACTCATCTCTCATCCCACCATATGTTCCTCCACCCAATCCACAAGATGATCTAGCATCACAATTGAAAGCACTCTCACAAGAAATACAGGACCTTCACATGGGCAAGACAAAGAAACCTCATACACAAAACATGTGTCCTTACCCATTTGATCGAAACATAGCAATGATACCATTCCCTCCTAGTTTTGAAATCCCCAAGTTTGACAAATACAGAGGGAGAGGAAGTCGTGTTGACCATATCAAAGAATTTAATGTCATGTACATGGAAGTGGCTTACAATGATTCATATCTAATGTGCCTCTTCCCTCAAAGTTTAACAAGTACTACTATGGATTGGTTTTCTCATTTGCCTCCTGGTATCAAAAAATTTCAAGAAATCACTAACAAATTATCGATCACTTCTCCTTCAATCTTGACATGGACGTTAGTCTAGAAGAGTTGTACACTCTTAAACAAAATCTAGGAGAAACTTTCACTAATTTCTTACAACGATGGAGACAAAGAGCTAGTAAAAGCAAGTGGCCTCTTCCTGACGAATAACAAGTGGTAATCATTATAGCCACCCTTGATCCAAATCTATCATTCCACTTGAAAATGCAATGTATCACATCATATGACAAGATTTTTCTGAAAGCCCTTAACATTGAAAGAGCCATAATCTCACAAGGGAATACTCAGGCTTACAAAGACAACCTTCCTTCAATCAGTTTGAATGAGAAACCTCGTGTATGGGCTAAGAACAAAAACGTAACAAACGACGGTGTGGTAGACGCTAAGGTCATACTAACTGCTCCTAGACCCAATAACAATCAAGTTGCTAACATCCAACCAAATGTGCAACAAATGGTACCACCTCAGAACAATCAGATCAGTAACACCAACATGCAATATAGGAAAACTGGTAACATGAACAACTATCCCAAATGCAAGTACACACAATTATCAGAACCCATCAAGATGATCATGAAGAAACTGGTAGAGTAAAATCTGATAACACTTCCTAACTTTGAAAACTACCAAGAACCACAAGAGAATCCATCCTGGTACAACGAGCATGATCTCTGTGACTTTCATAAAATTAAAGGACATAAAATAGAAAACTACATGAAACTCAAGAATATCATTCAAGATCTCATAGAGAACGATACCATATCTATTGAGGTACCAACTGGGAACCAGGATCTCAAAATATACAAGATCCCTATGCCTAATCATAACAAAGCAAACAATAATGGAAAAGCTAAGGATTATACCAATGTTCAACATACTTATTCCAATGTAGTTGCCTCCTATGATAGCATTATCATTGTTGTCACCATCAAAGGATCTAGTACGGAATGTGGAGTCACCACACGACGTGGCAAAATAACCATTCAAGGAGTTGTCCCAACTCAATCTAGGACACAGCCTATTTTTCCTGCATCTAATCCTAGCAAGTACAATCTTGTAGATTAGCTTAAACAGACCCTCGCTTAGATATCAATATTAGAACTCTTAAGGTTATCTCTTGTACACAGGGAAATACTAGAAAAATCTTTATCTGAGTCATCTATTCACAAGAACATTGATACCAATCAGTTTCAATCTATGGTAGGGCATATCGCCAACCATCTTCTCACCTTCTCTGAGCAAGATTTACCATCACAACCATCTCATAATTTTGCTTTACACATTAAGTTTTTCATTCATAAAAATAAGGTCAAAAGAGTCTTGGTAGATGGAGGTGTTGGTCAAAACATGTGTACCCTGCAGTTGATCAAGAATCTAGGCTATTCAAAAGATACTATTAAGAAGAAAGAGTACTACCATCATAGCATATGATGACCAAGAACGGGTATCACAAGGAATCATTGCACTTCCAATCCAAGTGGGACCTCTTATTGTAGAACTACATTCCAAGTACTTGATCTTGATCTTCCCTATAACATATTACTTGGCCGACCTTGGATCCATGCTCTGAAAGCTATAGCTTCAACCTATCATCAGTGCGTGAAATTTCCTTTTGAAGGTAGAGAAATTACTATTCATGGAGATCCTGAGCCTTTCTACTACTGCAAGATTCTTGAGGCCAAGTTCTATAAGATCCCACAAATACCCAAAAATGATGAAGTACCTACACCATAAAGCTCATTTATTGACTCATCATCTCTAGCTCTACCTCAGCATCAAAAGTGCTTATTGTGAAAAGCATACCAGATGTTAAAGCAGTGATCCAAGATGATGGTTGTGGGAGCTACAAACTATTGAAAGACACCTTTGTCTTAGGAGAGTTACCTATTTCTCCTCAATCTCATGGGAAACTTGCATCTAGCACCAAAGAACTAGAAATAATCAAGATGGTAGCTAATACCTTCACCAAGTGGGGAGACCTAAATCAAGAAGACATCAATGAGCAAGATATCTCTAGACTCATCTATCAAGATGAACGACCTATTCCTGTTCTTCCCATGGAAGATGACAACAAAGTTCTACAGCTAATGCAAAGTATAGGGTATAACAAGAATGAGAAGCTAGGATAGAATGACAATGGTTTACTAGAACCCATCGTGACTAAGAAATGACTAAAAAATCTTGGCTTAGGTTGTACTACTAGTAAGGTCACAATTATTGGCAAAGGTATTGCTGCTAAATGAGTTGAGGCTTCCTCTTGGTCACCTACATCATGTGATACAACCTTAGATGACTTTCCCCTTGATGTTGTTGACCTATTTGAAAACAACACCCTCTTTATGATATCCATAACATCCTTTGTCTCAAACGACCCACCAACTGAAATACTCCTAGTATACCTGCAACTCATTGACATGGACCAACAAGGACCACTGGTTCTAGATTTATTTGAAAATGATGAAGCAATCTCAGAATTCATGGGACTTTGAGACAACTTATCATGGGCAGATCACAAAGCATGCTTTGACATAGAGCTCGATATAGGGGCATACTATGGGGAGATGATTGAATCCTTCAGTCACAAAATAAATGAAATGAAATTAACATGCAAATCCTTGAGTGAAAACCACTTATTGGCACTCTCTAGTCCCAAAATAGTAAAAACAAAGGATGCATCCAATGGTGAAAACCTCTCTGAGGCACCCAAGGATGAAGGATTCAATCTCCCCCTTAGTTCAATGCATCTAGAAAATTTAGCAGTACTAGCAAAAAAGGCTACTCCAGTCAATGTGGGAACAAAAGAAGCACCTAAGATCACTTTTTATAGTGAAAAGAATCTTTGTTGGATGAATAACAGAAAAGAAGAGCTAGCTTTGCATGGTCATATATAGATATGTCAGGCCTTGATCCAAAAGTGGTTGTACATCACTTAGCAGTTTATCTCGATGCCAAACTAGTCAAGCAAAAATTAAGGAAGATGCACCCTCAAATAGCACTCTTGGTTAAACTAGAGCTACAAAAGCTTCTTAACGTTGGATTCATCTAATTGATAGATTATCTTGAGTGGGTTTTAAACCTGGTACCAAACTCAAAACCCACTGGGGGCATCAGAATATGCACTGATTTTAGAGATCTAAACAAGGGATGTTCAAAGGATGATTTCCCTCTTCCCAACATCGATCTCATTATGGATTTGATAGTTGGGCATGAAATGTTGTTGCTTATGGATGGCTTTTCAGGCTACAATCAAATCATAATTTCCAAAGAGGATCAACATAAAACTACCTTTACTTGTTCATGGGGAACCTACTGCTAGAATGTAATGCCATTTGGGTTAAAGAATGCAGGAGCTACCTATCAAAGAGAAATGACCCTAATCTTTCATGACATGATCCATAAAATAGTTGAATATTATGTAGACGATATTTTGGAAAAATAAAAGAAGAGAAGTGAGCACATACAAGTCTTAGGACCTATCTTTGATAGGCTTGAAGAATACAAGGTACAACTAAATCAAAAAAAGTGTGTGTTTGGGGTCACATCAAGGAAACTACTTGGCTTTATTGTTTCACAAAGAGGGATAGAAATTGATCCAACAAAGGTAAAATCCATCCTAGACATGGAACCACCCCAGACATTGAAGCAGATGAGAGGATTACAATGAAGATTGTAGTCCATCAGATGGTTCATATCCCAACTATCAGATAAGATTCACCCCTTTTCACATCTTCTCCATAAAGGGATAACCTACAAATGGGATGAAAAATGTGATATTTTTTCCAGTAGATCAAGGATTATCTACTAACACCTCCAATGCTCATTTTTTCAATACCAAACAAGCCACTAATCCTATACATCTTAGTGACACCAACAGCACTAGGAGCTCTTTTAGCACAACATGATGAGAACAAAAAGGAAAGAGCCATATACTACACCAGCAGAATCTTGGTAGGTTATGGGATGAACTATTCATCCATTGAAAAAGCATGCCTAGCAGTATTTTTTGCTTCACAAAAGTTCAGGAACTACATGTTGTCACACCAAATCAAGTTCATCACAAAGATTGATCCATTAAAATATCTTTTATCCAAAGCAACCCTCACTAGACGAATGGCTAAATGGGTAATGATCTTGACATAGTTTGACATAGAGTATGTGGAGCACAAGGCAATCAAAGGATGAGTGATTGCAGACCAGCTAGCAAAAGCACCCATCTATGATGAGAACCCTTTAATATCTGAGTTCCCTGATGAATTAGTGTTCCTTATTAATCTCACAGCTCCGTGGAAGATGTACTTTGATGGATCATTCACTCAACATGCGTTAGGAGCAAGAATTCTTTTCATCACCCCCCAAGGTGATTACATCCCAAATCCATACAGGCTATCATTCCCATGTACCAATAACATTGTTGAGTACAAAGCCTTGATTATAGGTCTTAGGATAGTAGTTTAATGGTAGATACAAGAGATGAAATTCTATGGTGACTCACAACTGGTTATCAACCAAGTCAATGACAACTAGCAAACTAAAGATGACAAGCTCACTCCTTACAGGAAGATGGTGGATAATCTCAAAGATATTTTTATAGAAATAACTTTTGAACAGATTCCTCGCATGAATAATAGAGCAGCAGACGCCATAGCAACAACCGAATCATTACTAGACATGCCGAAAAATGTTCTCCAATGTGAATTCTTGGTAGAATAGCTTCTCATACCAACTTTTGCAATCCCTGAATTTGAATTCGCATGTGTCATTGTTGGTCCTAGATCCCCATGGTACCATGACATCTTTACTTATCTTAACAGAGGAACCCTTCCATCGAATATCACCTCAAACCTTAAAAAGACCTTTGTCAAAAAGGCATCCCAATTTGTGATCCTAGGTGATACCCTTTACCATTGAAGCATCAAAGGGACATTATTATGATGTCTTAACCAAGAGGAAGCCTTAACCACTTTAACAGAAGTATATGATGGCATATGTGCGTCCCATTCTAGCGGTATGACATTAGCTAAGAAACTATTGAGGATGGGGTACTATTAGCCAACCATGGAAAAAGAAGCTCATCAGTATGTGAAAAAATGAATCCAGTGTCAATGGTATGGGGATTTGATTCATGCTCCAACTCAAGAGGTGCAACCAATGATCACACCATGACCTTTTTTATAGTGGGGACTTGACCTCATAGGAAAAATCACTCCAACCTCATCCAACGGCTATAAGTTTATCATAGCCGCCACTAAGTACTTTACTAAGTGGTTTGAAGCCATTCCTATGACCTACATAATAGGGAAGTAGATAGCCAAGTTTATCCTGAATTACCTAATTTTTTGTTATGGTGTACCACAAACCCTCATCTCAAACAACAGAACACCATTCAAGAATCATGATGTAAAAGAGCTATGCCAAAGATTCAATATCCAACACCGATTCCCTACCCTGTACTATCCCCAAGGCAATGGCTAAGCAAAATAAATGAACAAAACTATCCTAAAAATCCTAAAGAAAACAGTTAATGAAGTTGGTCATGACTAGCATCTACAGCTAAATCCCACTCTTTGGGCTTATTAAACCAGTATCTGCACACCTACAGGTGCAACCCCTTTCTCCCTAGTCTATGGATCAGAATCCATCTTGCCTATTGAGGTTGAGCTTCCATCATTGTGAGTGTCACTGAAGAATCTGATAATTGAGGAAGAATATAGAGTGTCTCGACTAAATGAGCTAGAATTCCTGGATGAACGACGTCTTGAGACCCTTAATCACTTGCAAGTTGTAGAACCCCAATCCTAGACCTGCACAAACATAGCAAACAAACACAATATTAGATCAAATGCAAGTAAGAACCAAGATTCCCCATGAAATTCATCTACAATACTCAAATAGGAAAGAAATTGAAGAACAAAGCAAAGAAAGTAATTGAAATCCTATTTAAACATGCAAACTCTCAATCCCATGGGGGAATTGATGCCAATTTGATGTGGAAATTGGCCCTTTCCCAACTCCTATGCAAGCTTGATGAAGATTTGTGGATGATTGAAGCTCCTTGATGAAATTTTGGCATAACCTTGCTATGAAACCATGAAAATGATGAATACTTGATATGAAATAGATAAAATTAGCTCTCAATGTGAAGAGAGTAACTTTTCTCTAAGTTGTGGATCCCAAATGAGAAGAAAAGCCTTCTATTTATAGAAAGAAAAGATGGAGGAATGAGCAAAATGGAGCAATGTGGGATCATTCAACATCCAATGGGAAAGTTCCACTTATCAAGATGTGAATGGAGGAAGCTTGAGCACATTTTAATGAATGTGCACAATAAATGATATTAGGTGGAATTTCAAATTTGTGAAATGACTTGTTGGAGGGAGAAAATAATGAATTAAATGCCACTTGGCTCAATGCACAAGGACATGAAAGAGGGTTAAATGCTTTGTTGGAAGGACAAACCCACTTAGAGATATTTTCAAACTTGGAGAAATATTCCCCTAAAGATGCCATGTTGAAAGAAAATAGAGATTTAATAAATCATTTAAATGTATTTTCATGTGCAAGTGGAAAAATCTAGAGGATTTAGGTGATTAAGATTAAATTGATCAGGATTTAATTAATTTAATAGAAGATTAGATGATGTGACAATTTGATTTATATTTTTGGGTTGATTTAAATCAAACTTGAGAAGAATGTGATTTAGATTTAATTAAATAAAGGATTTTGATTTATTTAATTAAAGAGGGGTAATGTTAGATTAAATTAAACAAGGTTTAATTTATTTAATTTAATAGGATGACTTTAGAGATTTAATCAAATAAAATGAATTATTTAATTAAATAGAGACTAGAGGGTTAATTAAATAACATTGATTTATTTAATTAACAAGAAGTGGTGACTTAATTAGATAAACTAGTTTATCCGATTAGGAGATGAAAGGTGATGAAAAGATAAGAAGATGATTCAGGATGAAACAATGTTAGTAAATTTAGATCAAGTGTGTCGGTATATTTTCCATGTCTACACAAGTATATCAAAACTGACTGAAATGGAGCTCTAACAAGACAATCAAATGTCAGTCATTCCAGGTAGGCGATCTTGTCTTAAAGAAAAATTGAAAGAACCTTCCAAATCAAGACAGCAAAGGAAAGTTTGAGCCTAACTGGTTGGATCCCTTTGTCATCATAGCAAGCTACATATCAGGAGCATACTAACTGTCAACCCCTGAAGGTGAGCCCTTGCAGGAGCCAATCAATAGTTTGCAACTCAAAAAAATTTATGCCTAAACATGAAGGGTGTAAATTAGAAAATACAAAAAAATCAAAAAAAATCAAAAAAAGGATTGAAAAAAGTAAAGAAAAAAAATTTTCCTCTAGTGAAAACCACTTCGATGGTGCTTTGGGAAAGTACCTTGGTGAAAACCTGGAAAATAGGCACCTTGCGTAAATAAAGCATCTCCATCTATTCTTTGGCTCTTTTGGCCTATCATTCTTTGCATCACCATTCATCCCTCCTCCACATCCTTATCATGGCTTGTCATTGTAAGGTATCATGAACTCCTTAGCACTACTTGGCATATTCCCAAGGCCAGTTTGTCCTACTTTTATTGAAGTAGGCTAACATATCACACTGGGGGAATTTCGTTATGCGTCACAATCAGGTTCTTATATATCTTGAGGTCATGGGACATCTTAATAGAAAACACCCAAAACATTCATAAAATATTATCTAGAAAATCCAAAAACATTTGCAAAATCTTGTATAGCTAAAATCCAAAAACATTCAAAAAATTCTAAAGGAAAAATCCAAAACATCCAGAAAACATCAAAAAAATCCCTAAAAAGGTAGAACATCAAAAATCCAAAAAATAATGTATTTTTGTTGAACTACGTCGTCTCTGAGCTTGAACATAGGAAAGGCCATCATTGATGTGCCCTTGAGACACCCTAGGTCAGTCCTTTAGCAGTCCATCATAATAAATTGTCATCTCTCATCTATTCATATCTTCATCTTGTAAATGGGTTGAGTCAATCAAACTACGTGGTCTCTGTGTGTATAACATAGGCAAGGCTAATCTATGATCAACCCCCAAGGCCCCTAAGATAGGTCTTTAGGTTAGGTTCTTGGTCGAAACTCAGAAACTCAAAAAACCCTAAACATCTAAATATTCAAAAAATCCAAAAACCTCAAAACATCTCAAAAATCCCAAAACATCCAAATATTCAGAAAACATAAAAACATTTTAAAATAGAAAATCCAAAAATAATAGAAAATGTCCAAAATATCTAAAAAGCCTCACAAAACTCAGAAAACCCTAAACAGCCTCAGAAAATCCAAAAATCCTAAACATTCATATAAACATTCAAAAAGACCAAAAACAGCCTCATAATACCAAAAACATTGAAATATTCCAAAAACCAAAACCCATTCATCCCATCTTGCTTTCACCCGCAATAAACTTGCATCCATAATAAATCGATTGTCACCTTCAACCTTTGGCGAAACAAGTAGAAAGAAAACATAGCAAGTCATAAAGTGCGAACTTAAAAGTCAAAATCTAAAGTCTAAATCAGAGGTAAATGCGTCAGTGAAATTTGTAGTGACGGCTCATCTTAGCATCATTATCCTAACATCAAACAACCCTCTAATCAACATGTCCTAGGATGTATCCTTCTTACAATGGGAATCAGTATTAGATATCACCTCAGCTAAACTTGAACTAGGAAGGAGCTATAGATAACATTAACTGTTTGTCCTTGATCTTTTCTTATGATTTATCTTAATGACCCATTTTGAGGACCTCTCGATGATGTCTAAACAAAATGATTTAGAGAGAAAGGAATGGGGCATCGATCATTATCTTCCATTTTCTATGCTTATGAATACTCTTGTAAAATAATCTTAGCGCATACTTGCTTAGTTATGTGTAGGAAGGTTGTTTGGAGTATATTGTTGACTATTGTGTATGCTTTGGTCCAATATGTTCTAAGATTCTAACTTACATTCCAATGAGGTTTATGTATTTCAAGGTGTGAACAAGAACTATCCAATATGTTTTTCACGTCAAAGTCCATTACACTAGATACATCATCCTGGTTATCAATACCTTGATGCATCGTATCTATATGTTATATCAAACAATAAGGAACGATGGAAAATCCCAATCCCGAAGTGTGAGCACCCATCCTGCATTTCATCTAGAATTTTGCATCGTCTCACCACCATCTGTAATAAAGTCTCAATGGATCAAGGACTTGTTGGATCATACAAAAAAAATGCATCCACATATCATAATCATTCATCCATATCATATCATGAAAAGATAATGAAAAAGAATATAACATTTCATCCATCCATATCATGATCATCACATATCACATAGGCATAAAATAAAATTCATCCATACATGATCATATATAAGCATCCATACATCATCCATACATGAAATAAAGTCCACACATCATAGCATGAATCATCCATATCCATATCATATATATATCAAAAATTGTGTCATGGTACAAAATCTAGATCAATGTATGTACATTGATCAAAAAGTACAATATCCACGAGGCTATCAAAAAGGATCCCATGAATGTATTGTTGATGCCAAAAAATTTCAAGGTAACAGCCTTTATGGGAAACTTAGTTAATGGGGGGACCAATTGCGCTAAACTGAGTAACCTATGGGTTTTCAAAGAAGTCGGCTTCTTCTGTAATTGGGGTTTTGTAATGGGAAAAGGAAGCAAATATAAAAAAAATAAAGATCTAACTAAGGCGATATGCCAAGGGGTAGATATAGGCACAGTAAATCTATCTTTGGGGATTCGATTTAAGGGCATGATTGGTAAACTACTATGTTCCAGAATTAACAGAAATCAAAGATAAAGATCCGAACAATTCATCTAATGACATAAAATAATTTTCACACTCATTTACTAAAAAGAGGAGTCAAATACATTATCTAAACCAGCCAACTCATATTAAAATCATAGAAGTTCTACAAATGAACAATTCAAGACAATAATGGCACAATATCAATGTTTTATCAAATAACATAAGAAAAACAAAAAGACCGAACAATGGCACAGTCTGAAAGTCTCATACAATAATCTAGAAGAATAAAAAAAGGCCTAGTGTTTTTCTCTAATTTTTTTGTATCTTCCAAACTCCTTTTCTAAAACAAGAAGTAGTATATATAGCCAACAATCCACCACTTGGCGAGCTTGTAACTGAAAAGATTTTGTATCTTGAGCAATGATGGTTGTAGCAATGATTTCCCTCAATCGTTGTAACAGAAAATATTCGGGCCATGGCATGTAGTCGCTTGCTAGCCAGATGCATCCCCTACTAATGATGGAAATGGTCCAGAAAAATCATGTGCAGACAAGTGTCGCTTCCCAGTGGAGGCAGTTAGAACACGCGGTACCAGGTCGCATCCCATTACTTGCACCATCCTTCCCTTTGATAGAACTACCGCCGAAGGGACGAGTGGCAACAGTTCACAACTCGTGGTTCATTCTCCCTTAGGTGAAATTTTGCGTTGGGAATACACGTGGTAGCATTTTTACTATCGGTGTCGACTGTGAGGGTCTGCCAAAATTTTATGCAAATGGAAGCTACATGGCACACGGACGGGGCCCAATAGAAAAACACGGACGAGGCCCGACGAAAAAAATGAAGGGGAGAAACTACGAGTAGCCCGTGGTGACGACACGTGGAAGCATGGTGGGAGCCGGTAGAAGAGCGAAGAAAGTATTTTTTTGTGAGGAGCGCTCGGCGGACATGTGGTGGCAACCGACAGAATTTAGAAAAAAGAGGCCGATGAAAAGCTAAGGGGAGCACTTCAAATATTCACATTCACATGTATATCAGTGATAAAGAATGGGGTAAAATTAAAAAGTGTTTGTACATCAAAAAGTTAGCCCTAGTGGCTGCTACCCTCTCCAACCTGCCTCTCAGGTTGATCCTTTGCACGGGGACGTGCATCGCTGCGCTATGAAAAATATGGCTGACGAAGAGTCATTGGAACATCTTGGTGATAATGCTACATGTAGTATGCAGCCTCTATGATAACCTCTCTATATAATTGTACTGACATGGTCCAACCATGTGTTGTTGCCACCATAACCTCAATTTGTTTCCACCTCGCCACCTCCTAATCCCTCTCTCCTATGATAGCCTATACCCTCTACAATGCCACATCTCTCTCTATTGTCACCGTGATCACCTACTACCGAGCTTGGTCTCACTCAGTAGTAAGAGCCAAAACCTACTAGCGGGCCTGGTCCCACTCACCATTCAATGCCTATACCTACTACTGTAGCTGTTGAATCTATGTCTCATGCATCTAGTGGTGGTGGTGGTCTTATCTACAATTGTACCTATGGCTGAACCTATGGATGCACAACCGAAGGAGCCCCTGGAACCTGTCCATTCTATCCTCCCTGTCCCCTACCCCTGGCACATCTACCTCATGGCATCCCTCGGGTAGGAGCACCTACCAGATTTGTAAGTCGCCTCGGTGGGACGAACCATGCATCATATGTCGAAGTGGTCTGTGCTACGGGCTGACCCTGATCATATGCCCAAGGCTGGGAAACCAACTTTCAGAAGCTCTCAACGGCCTCTGCAGCTGGAATAGTCGGTCCCATGTGGGAACCTCTCTGACCAATCTAGCAAAAATGGCCCTGTATGCATCATCAAGCCTATCCTGTACATCTCTTAACTATTTGGCTACCCTATCAGGGAGATATCTCTCGATCATCGTGTGTTCTTGACCCTACATGTAACGAGTCTTTCTAGAGAAATATAACTATTGAATTTCATCAAACCATGGTGGCATTTGAAGCCATGGGCGCCAATGGAAAATTGTCATATCATCTATAACCCGTTTCCAATACGGGAGCCCAATCTATCCAATGTGCCTAAGAGTGATGGCACCTTGATATCTCCAAATGATAGGATCATTCAGCTCCACATCTACCATCTTTACAATCGACCAAAGTACAGCAATGTGCTCCCATTCCCAAATATGAAGCAAAGTAACCCTTACACCAAGGGCTCTCCCATTGCAATAAACAAAATCATGTAAATCATGGTATAAGGAGGCTAGCATCATGGGGCCCCACGCAAAAATATTCCTCCTGTGTAGCATCTGGTGCCATGCCAAGGCCCATCCTGGGCTGAAGAATCTGCCACATATGTCTGGAGCCACCAAACCTGAAATGATTGCTACAATGATCAATCTAAAGGTTGGCACATGACCTATGTATGTCTCCAAATCAATCTACGATGTGACCAATGCGATCTGGTCCATCTCCATCACCTCAAGACATGCATCAAACCTGGTGTTCGTGTCATAATCACGCGGTCGCCATGGATCAGAAAATGCAATATCCGCCACATTTCCTCCAAAGTAACTATCACCTCCCCCATTGGAAGGTGGAAGGATGAGATCTCACTATGCCATCTCTCACACAGATTTATCATCATCACCAAACGGGTCCTAATAACGGTTGCGTATGTAATGTACCACAATCCAATCTCTCTCAGGTGCTCCTAGCACAACTCTGACTAATCCCCTAATCTCTCCAGAACTATGGGCCTGTGCTCCCTCGACATCAATGGTGGGAAGACCTCCTGCATCCACGAAGCGCATGACATCAGGAAATCATCAAAATTTGAAGTTGTTTGAAATTTTTGGCTCGAAAATCATAATAGCGTCACTATTTACAATAGCATTGCTATATTCAAAATTCAAATAGCAATGCCTGATGCATTTAAAATTTCAAAATAGAAAATGCATCGCCAAATAAGCTGGCGTCACGATTTAGTTTCTGGACTGACCTAACCCTAATTTCTAAATCGGCAAGTGTGTCGCCAAATAAGCCCCTATCGCCATTTAAAATTAGAAACCCTAATTTTAAATCGAGAGAGCGTCGCTAAAAATGATTTGGGCATTGTCAATTTAATTTTGGGCGTCACTATATAGCGATGCCACTAAAATCTAAATTCTAACACCTAATAAATGCATCATAATTTCAAATTTCAAATCAGGTTTTGAATCACATATCGGTGGTCCTACGCCTGGAAGTCGCTGGAATGCTCGAACTCGATCAGAGATGTGTTAGAGCTCAAATCGAAAGAATTCCTAAAGTGCAAATGCACAAATGAATTGAAATTGACCCCTTCTGGCCTATTTAAGCTAGAAAAATAGGTATTTTTGCCCTAATTTAACCTTAATAATGGAGTTTATTGTCATTTTCACCAATTTTTCCAATATGTACCTAATTTTGCATCATTTTTTGTGTTCTTGGAATTATTCTTGCATCCCAGAACCTTTATGAACCCTTGGGGTATCTTTTGAACCTTTGTTGAGAAATCAACCCAAAATTTAAAATTTTCGCAAAATTTCTTGAGGGGGCAGGGAGTCAGTTTTATCCTTATGTTGGGGCATCTAAAATATTAGAAAATTTATATTTTCTAATTTGGGCAACCTTTTTTATCTGAAAAGCGTTATTCTTTGAACCGAAGCAACAAGTACCTCACTTCAAAGAGGGGAAAAATGTAGACACTGAAAAATGTCCTAATCGATGTCATATATTCAAATCATATTTACTAACATAATTTCTTCTTTAATCCATCCTCTTTTTTCTTAATTAATTTAATTGGCCTAGCTAATTAATTAATTGCATCATTTTCATCTATTTGGCCTAATTAATTAAATCGGGTTACTTCATCTCTTTTCGCACTAACACTTCATCTAATTAAATTAAATAAATCAAAATATTTCATTTAATCTCCTAAGTCATCTTATTTAATTAAATAACCCTAAGTTATTTAATTAAATATCATTTCATCTCTCTCCCATTTATTAAATCATCTAATTTAATAAATGTCTCTTAATTCTTCTAATTCCCTAATTGCATAAATTAAACTTTGTTTAATTAGCAATTAAACTTTGTTTAATTAGCAATTAAACTTTGTTTAATTAGCAATTAAACTTTGTTTAATTAGCAATTAAACTAGTTTTCCTCTAAGCAAAGGGAATATTCCCAAGGAATATTCCTTATCCTCCTTTTTTGCATAATTAAAACTTTGTTTTAATTTATAAATTACCTTTTTCCTCACCCAAAGGAATATTCTAATGAATATTCTCTCTCCTCCAATCAACTCACTTGGCTTCTTGAATAAGCTAAACCTTCAACCTCTTGAGCAAGTTACCTTTGACCTATGTGAGTAGGTCAAAAGTGTGTTTTTTTGAGGCAATTTTGGGCCCTTGATTAACTTTCATCATGCATTCTCATCCGTTGATGAGAATCCATGATCCATGCCTCTCATCCCCTTCATCTTGAACTATTGATTAAGCTTTTTTATCTCAACCATTCATTCCTCATTTGCTCTCCTATAAATAGATCACTATTTAGAGACAAATGGATCCATCTTTCAATTGCAAACTTATGTTGTTGAATTCACTCACATACACACTCATATTTTACTTACTTGTTAGCTTTTTTTAGTTCATTTTCATTGCATAATAGCTTAGAGCATCCATTAATGGCTTCCATGCATCCATCTTAGCTTGTATATGAATTAGGGTTTTCATCTTTAAGCATAATTTTAGCTTAGATTAGCTTAGCAATAGCATAATTAGATCATTTGTAGCATAAAATCATGGTAACTTAGCTTGCATCATGTTCATTTTTAGCATAATCTAGGTTTTCATACATCAATCACTATGGTTTCGTCAATTCTCTCCATAGAATCGACTGAAATAGGCTCACTAATCACGAGATTGGGAAAGGGTCGTCATTCCACATCAACACGACACCAATTCCACAACAAGATAAGTTTCAGATGGATTAGAGTAGATGTTTTGAAAGCTTTCATGATTTAGTATGTTAGGTTTTGATGAAATATTTAGTTTTAATTTTATTTGATTGATCTTGTTGAGATTCAAGTATTGGTGGCTTCCTTATGCTTCGATTCTTCATGGATCAAGTGTAATTCGGCCAATAACAGTATTTTCGCATCACATAACCAAACCTGAAATTATAATTGGTTTCTTTTATTTTCCTCGGGTTCTCCATTAGCTACTCTCTTAATGGCTCACACAGATCAAATTTGGCACCTTCTTTTACCATTTGATGTGCGGTGTGAATCATAGTGGTGGTGGCTAACCCCTCTCTATTTTTGAAGTAGATTTTATATGAAATCCCCATTGATGTATACCAGACACTGGGATTGATGATATCATTAATTGTTAGGGGTCTCTTATCAAATTCAACACCAATGAGCTCCATAACTATTTCATTTTTATATATTTTAGCACCAAGACTGGTCTGGAGGCACAAAGACCAATAAGTGCCCTAATTGCATACTTTGTGATCATATAGGGTTTTTCAAGCCAAATGAAATTCCCATGAATGTGGCTTAAGATAATTCTTACCCATTTCTTTCTTTTATAGAAGTCTAGAAAACCTTTCCAGATTTCCAACCCTTTTGTAGCAATATTCGCATACCCTAGCATCTATACTCCATTGTCATTTAGCAACTCATTTCAGACCATTTTAAAAGAAGATTTATGTTTAATTTTAGTCAATTGGTCATTTTTGTAAATCCTTATATCCTAGCAGTACAAAACATTTGCTAGAACTTTTGAAAATGTTTCATATTTATCCACCTCCATTACTTTGAATGGAAACTTATTGTATCTGGGCCTTGGCCTCTCAACAACATCAATGAAAATTGGTGTAGCCATAATAATACTTTTTGATACTAGGGCTTTACAAGCAAAACCAGAAAATATCTATGAAAACTATTGTTAGGGTTTGCACGTAATGCACTTAAATTATTCTTCTCTTCCTCATACACTTGATATCCTTCAAATGAGATTAATTTTGATCAAATAGAAACTAAATATTCCTCATACCAACCCTAGTCACTCTACAATAAATTCCTTTATTTGTTCTTGACACTTAGAATTTTTTTATTATCTGAGATATCACAGAGATCTATGATCATCCTTGACAATCTTCTGTAGAAGGTGTATTTGCTCCGAAATTTTGAGTAGACAAAACCATAGCATCATTAACCATTATGTTGAAGATTTCAGCATCTCATGCTTTTCAGGGTTATGAAAAGATCTGCAATTGTAACTCCCCCTGAGCCAATACTCTCTTTTTAGTTACCAAAAGATTCTTTTGCACAATGTTGAGGTACATATTCATTCTTTACTTCACTTTCTTCCCTCTTCTACCATACTTTATCCATTTTCTTCTTTTGTTGATGAATATCATACTTCTTCTGAGGAGAAGAAGACCTTACAGTATTTCCTTTGTAGAATCTTGTAATGTGTCCTGGTTTATTGTAATTGTAGTAGATGATATAAACTTGCGGAGAAAAATTACTTCTTCTCATATTGGATCTACAATCAGCAGCCCTATGACCAAACTTATTGCATGTACATAGCAATAGCCATAGAAGGACTGAGAGTTCATAGAATTACTATTCTTTATCATTTCACTTCTACATTCATTAGCATTATGACCAAATTTCTTGCAAGCATATCACTAACCATGGAGTGATTTAGAGCTCATAGCATTGTACCTTGGAGGCCCCTAAATGAATTTTGATTCACTTTCCTTCTACATTCAGTAGCCTTATGATCAAACTTATTACAAGTATAGTAATTTCCATTGGACCTAGTAGGAGCAGGTTTTCTAAATTCTTCTTGTTCCAGACAAGAGTAAATCCACCTTTTCTCTTGTCTTTTTCTATCCTTGCATCTCCTAAGGCATTCCTTGTAGACTCTTCAATGTTATTATTTTCCTCCTTTATATCAAACTTTCATTTTGCTTTGAAGTTATCATACAAATTTGTAGATGCATTGATTACGGTACTTTTCCCTTTTTCAAAACCAATTCCAGATTTTTCTTTAGATGGTTTTTTAGAGTTAATCAACTCATCAAGAATTTTAGAGCCTCCTTTTAGTTTTATACCCTTATCAATTTTCTCTCTTTCATTTTCAAGCTCTTTCCTCATAGTGGCAATTTCTTCCTCAAGCTTTGAATATTTAGAAAATTTATCTTTTAGCTTGGTATTCAAACAATCTTCAATTCTTTTTCCTTCCTCAATCTTAACTTTCAAATCAAAGATCACAACTTTTGCCTCCTTGAATTTAATGTCACATCTATTTCCTCCTACTTGAGCTTTTAGTTTCCCAATTTCTTCTTTTGATTCTTTATCTTTTTCCTTCATTTTTTCAAGTATCTCTTTTATTTTTCTAAAATGCACTCATATTTGATGTTTTGCAATCTTGCTTCATCCAGATCTTCAAAATAAAATCAAATCCTTCTTCAAAATCAACTTCACAATCATCTAGATTGATGTCCCAACCTTCAGGTTCCATTGCTTCTAGATATGGTTTTGGAATGAATATATCATTGATCTTTGAACTTGCAAACCCCATGTGTTCAAGTGTAGGATCTACCTTCGTTGTTAAGATTCTCAAAGGCACTTGACTCTCATACAAATTCTTGAACATAATGTAGTGCTGAGAGGGGGGGTGAATTAGCATATATTAAAACTTAACCATTACTATTTGTATATCTAACATCACATCACAAATTGAAAGAAGAGTAGAAGAGACAACATGCACCACACAAAAGATGCCACGATTTTTATGTGGAAAACCTAATGAGAGAAAAACCACAATGAGGATTAACTCACAATATATGTAGCTCATTGCTAACAAGAATTATAATGTTGTTTAAGGATCACTGCCTATGGACTTATACACTAAGGTGTACAACCTTAGGGAAAGATACAAAGGACCTTAGGGAAATATGAATATGAAATTCTATGAAGAAGCATCCAACATATGATGTTGCAATCCCATTTTTGCACAATTATCCCTTCACATAGACTTCACACATTTCATCTTCAACATAATGCTCAGTCATAATTCCTTCACACTTAGTTTCTTTCACAAATGAATTTGTCCTTCTATATATATCTTTCACAAGAACACAAAATCTTAATTTAGTCAGCTCCAAGATGACTATTTAGAAGAAACATATGATATCACATAGGTCAGCTTCAAACATATACAATATGAAAATAAAAGAATTATGGATCAACACACAGCATTACAAGACCAAAAGACATCTCAACACACCCTCCAAAAAAAACTTAATTAATCAGATCCAACCATAGATGAAGGAAAACTATTCAATTTTACACTACCAGGAGAGACCAAAAGCATTATGCAGACCAAGATACAAGAATGTTAGTTCATGCATAATATTTCTTCAACCATCTCCTAAATTTTTTGATCATATGTTAGCGCAACTGAAGAAACCCACTGGATACACACGAACAAAGCATTTTGAACAAACTATAGAAAATTTTCATTTGAAAGTTGATCTTGCGGATCACCAAAACAATTGATACTTGCAAGGAAGAATCCATATAATTTTGTGAACTATCCCTGAGTCCACACAGACACACTTGTTTCACCAAAGGAATGTGGAGCATCCCAATAGTCCCTAATCAACTCTTTATATTGTCAAAGCACAAATCGGAACATTGTTATTTATAACTTTCACTTTAGAAGGTGTGATGACTTGAATCCTTGGATATAAAACCTTCACATCTAGACTTTCTTATCTTTTGAACCATAATACAAAAACTTATTCTGCAGAAGGATGCATACCAAGAGGCCATAAATTTGTCACAATGAATATCATAGAAAATATTTTGCAACTTATCATTATGTGTGGTACACCAAACAAGGATGATATAAATGTAAACATGTTTTAAACATATCATAACATGTGTTCCAACCTCTGCATCACACTCAAGTCACCATTTTTCTCATACGGCATTGCAGACTAGCATCAACACATATCAACTATACAACAACTATCTCTAGAGTATATGCACACTTCAGCATACACATTTGATATCAATGACAGCTCATATTGAGTTGACATCAATTACAACACTTATTTCCAACATCTTCTACATTCCTTTAGTGTGATTATGAGCGTAAGATCATACCGTCACTAAAGTGTTGGCTAAATGTATCATCGTAAATTGTCACCCTTGATAATTTCACTATGTTGACACCAAATTTTGCATATACAATTAATTAAATTCATAATTTTCTCATTTTGAATCCAATTTGGGAAAATAAAATTAATTTCCCAATATCCCTAGAATTTTGGGCCAAAAACACCCAAACACAAGTGTTGGGTGTCCTAGTCCTAAGGGTGTGATTTAAAATATCTATTATATTGAGTGTTAGCCTTGAGTATTTTAAAATGGCCCTAGGTTGGCCTATTTCCTATAAAATAAATTGGGATGCATATATAAGCAATTTTCCCCTCATTCGAACATCTACACTCTATTATGAACTATGAGCAATTATTATGTGTAAGTTGTGAAGATACGTGTGATTTATTCTCTATGTGCTTGCTATAGAAATATATTGTGTTATGTGGATTAACCTCTTGTTGGTCTTCAAGGAAAATCATGCATTATTCACCAAATATTTGTGGCAAGTTATGGTGTGACATCACTTCATCAAGGTTTTCATGCCTAAGGTAACTTTATCAATTGTCATTCATTGATTATAGTCATTTATTATTTACTTTGCCTTTTCCTGATCTAGGGAACATGATTTATGCCATCATCATTTATTTTTCTAGAGTTGGAAATAAAAAAATTGAGGTTTGACTTAGGTAAGCCCTTACATAGCACAAACTTTCCCCTCTTTTCATGTGGATAGGCTAGATCTAGAACTTTCGTTAGTAACAGATTGTAGAAAAGAAAAGAGAAAATTGTGGTAGGTTGTCAAAAGCTAAGAATATTCCAAAACACCCAGACTAGGGCACCCAATGCCCCTATCCCTACATTTTAGGCTCATCTTTCCATCACAGGTTCCTCTGTATCTCCACATCTCATGTTTGTGTTTATTTCTATAATTTTTTATTTTTATTTTTGTGATCATTTTTATTTTAAGATTTATGGTTTATGTCAATTATGTTAATTAAATCACACATAAAATATTCCCTCTTTTAACAAAAGAACCAAAACCTTAGCATATTGGCTCTCCTTTGAGGTAGTTAGCCAATCATCAAACGCTAGTTGGTTTGTGTTCTAATGTTAAGCCAAAGGAGAAATATTGATCTAGGCTAATTCACTTTTTAGATCTAGATCGCTTTCCCACTTAATAGGAAAGATAAACCATGGGTTTCCTTTTACTCATTCAACTCAATGTATATCCAAACAAAGAGAAAACATAACCACTATTGGACCTTCAACTATCCAGGGCACCTACCTAATTGACATCAATAAATCCTTGTATGTCCAATGAATTGTCCATATTATTAATACCATAATAGCACAAATCATAATTAGGGATTCTCATTTAAATATCTATATACCCTTTCAATAATATTTCAATGCTCTCTACCAAGGTTGGACATAATCTTGCTCAAATTTTCCACTACTTGGACAATATTTGGTCTAATGATATATCAAACTACTGGCAACACTAGCATAAGTCACACTAAATATTCATGTAAATCATAATCTAATTCAAGGCACATGTATAAATTAATCTTAGTACCAACTAGAAATGGAATACTCATTGTCTTATAGTCATGCATACTAAACCATCACAAAATGGTATCCACATACTTAATCTAACTCAACCAAAACTTTATATGTACCTAATCACTGTTGATCTCCATCTCAAGAATATATTTAACAACCCATGATTCCTTCATTTTTAATGTCCCAAAAAAAATCCTTTTGAGCTCATAATCATCACCTTTCTATTACCCATAAATAACATGTCATCCCCATACAAGACAAATTTGATCATCATTAATTTTAATATAAACATGATGATCTTTCTCACTCCTAACAAAACCTAATTTTAATGCAAAGGCATTTAAATTATAGTGCCACATCTTTGGTGACTATTTTATACCATAAAATGATTGTTTTAACTTGTAAACAACATGTCTCTTCCCTTTCACAACAAATCCATGAAGTTATCACATATAAAATTCTTCCTCAAGGTCCCACAAGAAAGTAGTTTTAACATCCATTTGCTCAATTTTTATGTCACAAGTTACAATAATGGATAAAATAAATCTAATAGAAGATTAAATAGTAAAATAGATAAATTTTCACTAAAATTAAATCCCTCTCTCTAGGAGTAGCCCTTGGACACCAGTCTTTCCTTATGCCACTCTAATTGGTCATCTACACCAGATTTTTTTTTTGGTCATCTACACCAGATTTTTTTTTGTACACCCACTTGCAACCAATGGATTTCTTCCCTTGAGAAAACTAACAAGATTTTAACCAAATCCATCATTTTCTCTTGTATGCATTACATCCAAGACTCACTATCCTCCAAATACAGAACCTCCTTGAAATTTCTAGGTCCATCATCAATATTCAACAAAGAAAATGCATAATATAAGTCTAGTGGGCTATACCTGTCAACTAGATTTCATTATCTTGTGGACCTTCTCAAGGTAGGAGTAATAGAATTTTCCTATTCTTCTATGTGCTCATCCTACACATCATCATGTGAACTCTCTAAACACTCTTCTTCTCCATCCTTCTTCCACATGTGCATCTTCCTACTTTTATATTTTGTCTTTGAAGTGCATTAGTTTTTTCTTTCCTTTTCCTTTGTATATTCTTCACCTAAATAATCTCTAAACTCCTTTAAAATCACATCTCTTTAAAAAAAAAAAAATCTAAGTTAGAGGATTATAAATATTATAAACTTTAACATTCTCACCATAACTAATGAAGATCATTTTTTAGCTTTTAAATACAATTTAGATCAATTTTCTTTAGGCAAGTGAACATAATCCTCATAACCAAATATCCTTAAATGTGAAACCAAAGGATCTTTACCTATCCACACTTCATAAGGACTTTTATCAGTAAGAGTTGAACAAGGAGATCTATTAATCACATAACAAGTAGTTCTTATGGCCTCTACCCAAAAGAACCAATATAACTTCATACAACTTGGAATACTTCTATCTCTTTTCATTAAGGTTTGATTCATTTGTTTTTCTACCCCATTTTTTTGGGGGTATAAGGTGTTGGAAATATTTTCATTGATGTCAAGTGTTGGTTTGATTATCATTGACATCAAATCCATTGTGGAAGGAATTCATTGTTTGAGTTTGATGCCAAAGGAATTCATGGATGTCAAAGGAATATGGATGAGATTGTTGACAAAGATATCATCATAAATGTATGGATAGCATATTGACAATAAAGGAAAAAAGCCAAAGGTCATAGACAACAAATAGATATATACATTAAAGAGTGGCGATGATTAATGTATGGGGTTTCCATTATGAAGACAATGATCAAGGTTATATGAAGACAATAAAGATTATGAAGGTAGCGATCAATGTTCTATGTTATTTTATATAGAAATTCAAAGGTAATGATTGAAGGCAATAATATATTACATAAGTAATCAGATTTCTGGTAGAACAAGGCATAACAAATAATTAATTAAATGTAGAGATAATAAAATAACAAGGCAATGCTTATGTGGTGCGACTTCATAAAGCTCCAAGATCACATAATACAAAGGATCAAATTTGTTTAAAGAAATAATACAAAGGATCACTGAAGGAGACAATATATGATGCGCCTTCAAATAAGTTTCTAAAATGATGCGATTTTATCATGATTAAATGGTATGTTGAAAGGCATGTTAATAATGTGATTTAATTATGAGGTGTGACTTAACTATTATATGGTGCAACTTTATCAAAGGTTGCAAGTTTCTTATAGAAATAGCATGCATTTATTTTAAGCTAAGCGATTAAAGTTAAAGGAGAAATGATTCATTTAAAACATAATAATATTATATGGTTTCAAGGAAGGAATAAAGTGCAGCAATATCTATATATATAGAGCAGTGTTTCATATGCTTAATATGAACAAATATTAATATTAATCACTCAAATAAAGAAGTGATTATGAAAGGGAAAAAAGGTTTTTCTTTTGGGAAATAGTGTGTCTATTGAAAAATGGCATCTCTCTTAAGAGAAGTCACTTATTTTGTTTGGAATATGAAGGTATAAAAGGAGATTGTATGATGGTGTTGAGAGGGTGAGTGAGTGGAAGATAAACAAATATATCATTAATATATTGGCAGAATTATATGAAGAAAATACAATAGAATATCATAGCAGACTTGTGTGTGGAAGATAAAAAGATATATTATTCATACACTAGCAGATTTGTGTGAGAAGAGGAAGATTGATCAAAAGAAGAATTTTTGAATAATTATAGCAAATCTTATATCAAGATAATAGAAGATTTGTAATCATATTTATAGCAATATTTGAGCAAGAAAGTAGATGATATTAGTTGCATCATCCAAGAGTAGTTTTGCGAATGAGGATAAATGAATATTTGAGAAGAAGAATATAATGCAAATTTGGTGGAGTTAAATGAAATCTTCATGAAGTAAATCAGTAATATGGAAACAGGAGAGTTATGAATAAGATGCATTTGGAGATCATTCGAGGAAGATAAATCCAATAGGAAGAGTGTTATCAAACAAGAGATCTAATTACCCATCATCTGTTGAAGTTGCAACATCTAAGAAGGTGGGTATGAGTTTTGCTTTGAAATTTGGTGCTTTCTAAAGGAGATATTGGTGCCTACAAATTTGTTTAAATGAGGGGTTGGTGCCTCTAGTGGGTTGGTGCCTCTAGTAGGTTGGAGCCTATAAAAAATTTAAAAATTGTATATAAGCAATATTTTTCCATGGTTGTTCTCATAAATTAGTATCAAAGTGGGTTCCTTCAAAGATAGTTTAACCACTTGAAGGTAGATCTAAAAGAGCACACATGACAAGAAGAAAAAGAAATAACATATAGAGTGTTAATAATGAATCACTAAATGCAAGTAATGCACACATGAGAGGACAAGAAGGATTCTCTTCTAATATGGATCCATTATTTTATGGGAAAAATTACTCCTTTTAGAGCTTAAGGATGGAAGCTTATTTAAATGCTCTTGGATTTAAAATTTGGGAATCAATGGTAAATGGATATACAACTCCATAAACTCCTCCAATGGATTAAGAAGGAAAGAAGGCAAGTGAAAATAATGCTAAAGCCAAGAATGCAATCTTGTGTGGATTAACAGAATCAAAACTTGTGAAAATAATGCATTGCAAATCTGCTAAGGATATATGGGATAAAGTAAAAAATATTTATGAAGGAGATAGCAAAGTAAAGAAAGAAAAAAATTCAAACCCATTGATGGGAATTTGAGATTCTAAGGATGATGGATGAAGAAAATATTCTTGTATATCTGCTTCGAGTAGTGAGATATCCAATACTTTAAAATTTCTTGGTGAAAAAATAGAAGAATCAACAGTAGTACAAAAAGTTTTAAGATCTCTTTCCTTAAGATTCGATGCTAAAATTTATGTTATAGAAGAGATGAAGGACATGGATACATTAACCATGGGTGAGCTACATGGAATCCTCACAGCTTATGAGATGAGGGCTAAAAAAGACAATACATCTAAAAGGGAAATATCCTTCAAAGCCACAAAAATATCAAAGAATAAAGAACCTATGCCAAGTAATATTTTTGAGGAAGAAACAGACAAGGAGGAAGCTCTTTTTGTAAGGATGTTAAAAATAAAGAACAAGAGGAAATTTCCATTTAAATTTTTTAATTATGGACAAGTATGACACTTTATTAAGAAATGCCCATATTTGAAATACAAAGAAATGAAAAAAATATTGTCACAAGTATGATAAAAACAATAAGAAGAATAGATCATTTCATTACAAGAAGAATTTGTATGCTTATAGAGATGATATCTCATCCAATGAAAGTGGTTGGGACAGCTATAGAGAAGAGATGCTTTTTATGGAATTTAAAAATGATAAAGAAAAAAAGCACTCACATGAGGAAGAGAAGAATAAATCTAATAATGAAGATGATGAAGATATCTTTGAGGAAGAAATTTATCAAGTTGTAGATGATATTGAGAGACTTGGGAAGAAGAATTCAAAGTACAAGCTACTATTTCAAGAAGAGTGTGAATCGAAGGCCAAAATACAAGATGATCTAAAAAGGTGATCATTGATTTGAAAGATGAAATAAAAGAAGTAGAGAAAACAATCATGAATTTGAAGATTTAAATTGAAGAAGAGAAAATAATTCAAGAAGAGGTAAAAATCCAATTGAAAGCAAAGGAAAAAAATTGTGAAACACTAGAGTGTGAAACTATTTCCATGAGGAAATAATTGAAGAAGAGAACCACCAAGTTTTGATTAAAAGGAAAAATAGGTTTTGAAGGGACCTGAAACCCTTTACAATAGACACAAAATGTTGCTCCAACAAATATTCAAAAGTCTACCAGCAACAACCCAACAGTCAAAAAACCAACCACCATGGGTGCCAAACTAAAAGAAGACAATCAACAACCAACAGCACCCACCAGAAAAACAACAGCAAAACAATGGACAGAAGGAAAACACCAAACAAAAACAAAAAGAAACAAGAAACTAGTTAAGGCCACTAAGAGTTTTGGCCACCTCAATCTGCTAATTTTTATGTTTTTCAACCATATCCAGCAGTTCCTTTTTCTCAACATCAAAATATTTCTTCCATTCAGTCAAACCTCTATCAACAGGTACCTTGTCATCATCCTTCACAGTTTTTTTACCTTACCCTTAGCCATTTTCTCTTTCTCCATGATCTTCGAGAAGAAAACCTGACCTTCTCTGAGCTGCCCAATTTTCTTAAAGAGAAATTCCAAGGCTTTTGCACTATTCCTAACTAAGGTATGGCTTACCTACAACAATTTTTTGATATCCCCATTAATACCAACAACCTTGGCCTCAAGGGCCTACATTCTATCCTTGCACAATACCTTAAAATCATTAAACGAACCTTCCAGTTCCACCATTCTATCAATGAGGATGTCAGACACAAAGGCCTTCTGAACATTCTGCATATTCACCTTTAAGCCTCTTATTTTAATATTGATTTTATTGAATTCTTGCAAAGTCAATTTGGCCAATTTGAAGGTGCCCATAGCCCTAGCCCTCACCATGTCTAGCAAGCCAAACATAGAAGTATCATCCTCATCCAGGTACGAAAAATCCTTTGAAATAGGATCAATCTTCAAGGGCAGATTAACATTTTTCTTTTCCTCCCCCTCCACATTCAAATCCCCAACCTCCTTCACAAGAGACACCTTCGGCATGTCAAGAACTGGAGAATCCTCCACAGTCATTGTTTTATCCGCAGGAAGCTTACCTTCCTCTACCTCCTTAGGGTATGTGGTTGTAACTACAAAAGCCTTCTTCAACTTGGCCAATCTCTTCGATAGTCTTCTCAGTTTCTCAACTGATGCAACATTAACCTAGGCCCCAACCTCAATAGCCCCACCAACAGCACCTTTACCAACAGCCACTTCCTCAACCTTGGGAGAGGACCCATCTAACCCAACCTCCGTATCATCACTCCTAGAAGAGGCCAGCCTCTTAGGAGCCATGTTACTCTTAGAACCCACCACCTTCCTTTTCTTGGAATTCAAAGCCACATCCATAGGTAAAACATCTTCCTCATCCTCATCCCAGTCCTCCTCCTTCGACGACGAGGATTTTGAATCCGACGACCCTGATAAATCACTAAAAACCTCTTCCTTTCCTTTGATGGCCTAAGCCAAGGTTAGAGATTGGACATGCTCCATAATAAGAAAAATAAGCCCTTCATGGAAGACAGGGGCTCTCCTATTCTTCAGATGAGCATACACTGAGGATTCCAATGAAGATAAAAGGAAGAAGGGAAATGAAATAAACAAACCATGCCTGAAGTGATTCAGGAGAGTGAAATGGTGACCAAGAAGAGCCTTAAATCTCCCTTCTAGTGTCACGTATCGCATCACCACCTCCACAACCCTAGCCAAAATTTTCTTGAGGGAGGTTTTATCATAGCCCCAGCTCTCCAACTTGACCAAATTCTTCCGCTCATCATCCTTAAAAAACTGGGTCATCGCTTCTTCATTACTCTTTTTGTCTTTGAAAATTTTCCTTCCCACAGTCGCCATGCCAGTAACGGTGGCAATAAGGTCTTCATTCACCTCCACCTCCATCCCTTTCAACACCATCTTGCGGTTATGCCAAAGTGAGACAAATGTGGCCAAGGCATTGGGGTCATGACCGTGTAATCTCTCCAAAAATGGAGTGAAATTGCCATGACCAAGAATGTTCCAGAGCTTCTTCCTACGAATATCACCGCATGAATATGGCTCAACTCGACTTCTATCACCACCCATTGTAGCCCAAAAAAAACACACAAGACCCTGGTGAAAGCTACCCAAACAAAAGCACAAAACCCATAAAACACCCATAAAGTGTGCCAGATGGGAAGAAGTACAAGGCCATAAAAGCCACAACAACTTATCCGACACCATCATTTCTTAAAATGTTTCTAGCATCCTCGGGAATGATCAACCCTTCCTCCCATGCGTGAAATTCACTAAGGCTGACATCCAAATTGGAAAAAACATCGGCAAGAGATTTTCCTTCCCGATAAATGTGAGAGACGCGGGTCTCTTCACAATATTGCAACATCATTACCATATCCTTTATTAGCTGATCCATGTTCCAACTCGGGGGATGAGTCCCACGTAAATAGTTTATGATATTCATAGAATCACCTTCCACCCAAACTTTGGAAAACCCCTTGCTAATAGCATATCTAACACTCATGAACGCAACCTCCGCCTCCACGCGATGATTATTCTAAGTACCCAATGGGAGTGCCATTGCGCGAAGAAGACAAACACCATTTAAACACAAGCCTCAAGTTTGAAAAGAGCACCAAAATCCTAGATAACATCATCAATGGGAAAAGGTCACCATCAAATAAAACAAGACTTGGCTATAAAGAAAATCAAACATTCAAGGAAGATTCCAAAGAGACTCCTACGAATACAAATGAGGGAAAGACAAAAAGCCTTGAAGATACTTTCAAAATCCCTATCAGAAATGAAGGTAGCAAATAGAAAAAACTCCTCCTAAAGTTAACAAGGAAATTTTCAAGAAGTCCTTTCCTTCAAGGCAAGTGCAAACATACAGGTTCAAGAGTACCTTTTATGGTTATTCCTATTCATGTAATCATTTTGGGCATAGAGCAAGATATTGTAGAGCACATGTGAGATATGATTATGGATAGAACAAAAATATAAGATCTTATGGATTCTCAAGAAGGAACTATAACTCCTTTGTTCCTTTAGTGGATTATAGTGTTGTATACTACAAGTGCAATAACTATAGACATATATCACAATATTGTAGAAGTGGTTTTGTGAAACCACCTAAATAGTGTTGAACACATCAAAATACTGAGAGGGGAGTGAATCAGTATACTTCAAATTTCAATCTCAATCCTTGATTGATAAAGCTAGTTTATTCCAATTAATAACTCATGTACTTAATAAAGACAAGAAAGAAGACAAGCATCCACACAAGAAACAATTGACACTAGATTTACGTGGAAAACCCCACAAGGGAAAAACCACAGTGAGAAATGTTGCTAGGATCTATTTTCCTAATCCAGCCTCGCACGTAAATAACAGTACAACTTTATTTAGGTCTACAACCCAAGGAAGCTATAACTCCCTATTTATACAACTTTGCTTTAAGGCTACAACCCAAGGAACCTACAACTCCCTAATTGAGAACAACTGAAATATGACTAATTTTATGGCTTCAACCCATTGATAGTCATTAATTTTGCACATTAGGTTTGAGGTGGATCTTATCATGCTTTTCTCGTGCACTTATTCATTTTCTCACACTTCCATGATTCTCCACATATTTTATCTTCTATATATATCATCTACACGCTTTACAAATACAAATTAAGTTGTCCATAAATAAGAAATTATGAAACTTGAAGCATGTCAACCTACATATCCATTGGTGGTATACAAAATTGATAAAATATTATTTACATTACTCCTAGATGAGTCAACATGACCCATAAAACATCTTCAAACAATCCATAAACTTTTCTCACACTTGAACTTGTGGCACACATTATTAATATTCCTTAGTCTGTCTCAGCAAAAGTATATCTTCACAAAACAAATTGAAATATCTATGTAGTACTAGAAACAATAAAGATCTTTATGTGCTTCATACCTTAGACACTATGAGACATGTGGAGTAAACTCACAAGCTCATACAACTGAACTTCATAATTTCCTACTGGCGCAAGTATCCAAACATATGTTTTGATGAAGATTAAGCATTTGAAACCAACTGTATCAAATTGTCACTTTAAAAATTGAACTTGTGGAGCACAAAATCACTTGAAACTTCAATGTAGCATACATTAGACATCACTAAGTATTTCCTTAAAACTACTTGGCCAAAAATTCATATCTGAAGAAATGCGAAGCATTCCAGCAAGCCTTTTGAACCACTTTGCTCTGCCATAGCACTGACCAGAACTCTACCACTTCCATCTTTCACTACAGAAGGTATATTGACATGAAAACTTGGATATAACACCTTCACATCTCCATGAGATTAAATTTTGAACTACAAGACTAAATATTGCTTTGTTGAAGGATGCGGGCCAAGATACTATATTTATGCCTTAGAGTATACACTTTGAATGTCTTAGACAAAACTTTTGCAACTTGTCACTAAGTGTGGTATACCAAACTGGAAAAATATCATTGTTGGAAACTTGAAAACACATCAAGACATGTGTACTAACCTTCGTATCATATGTAAGCAAAAAACTAACTATTAGCCTTCCACATTGCTCCAATGTTAGCTTGCACCATTAGATATCTTTGCACACTAGCAAACTCTAAAGCATATACAATCTTAAGCATGCTTTTGACATCAATGACAATCAAGCTTATCAAGTTGCAACAATCTCCCCCTTTTTCATTGATGGAAAAACTAATAGATGTGCACAAACACTCCCCCTTTGATGCATATTTCTCTCCCTCTTTGATATCAATGGAAAAGGGTAACAAAACTATCTCTATGCATACTTATAGAGTCCCCCTTAATCTATAAAAAATTTACTCCCTTTGGGATGAAGTCTATTTACTTCATCAAAAATATCCTTATATTTATAAAAATTTCTACTATGCATATACACTGTTAGAAACCAAGATCTGAAATACAAACCAGAAAATCCTTCCACAGAAGAGAAAAATAGAAAAAGCAAGAGCTTTGTAAGAAGATATGCAAAATAATATTATTCAGGAATTCATAATTACATGAGATAATTTTCTTTATAAAAGCAAAGATGCATAACCCTAATCTTATCTTGAGCAACAAGATAGCTCAACAAGATAAGGATGAGAATAATTAACCTAGGAATTAAATAATTACCTAAGTAAAGTTATGCAAGTGCGATTAAATATTAATTACACTAACACCCCCCCATAAGTGCAACTTAGGGAGACAAAAAAAGCATGCACCTAAAACTAAGATGAATGCAAGAAAGCGTGAATGGGTCCTAGCAACAAGGCCTGATCATGTACCCATGTACAAATGCAATAATGAGGTAGAGAAGGAAAACCCAGTGGAACAAAACCCCCTACAATGAGATGACTGTTGCAAAGAAGCACTGGAAGAACATTGTGGAGTAACACTGGAACCGCAATCCTACAAGCAAGGAAAGATACTTATGTCTACAAGAAACCAAAACTGGAATCATAATAATGTGACAGCAGACCCGATGCCACAGAACACTGGAAAACTCACAAACTGGAACAACCCTGGAATTTGTGAAGCAACAGTAGATGAGATGATGACAGAATATGGAAACCGTGTATCTCGATGTCGATGCCAAACTGAGACTAAAACTCTTCCATGGGAATGAGTACCATAAAGACTTTGGAACATTAACCATAAAAACATGGCCCTCAAACTAAGAAAGATTTGAACCAATGCGGATCAAGAACCATAAACTCTCAATCTAAAGTGTGAACCAATGTGAATCTGATATGTGTCAAGCTAGAGCAAGAATGTGGCCAAAAGAAACTAGGAAACTAGATATAACCCATGCGAGTTGTCAAAAAATCAAGATGGAGATGGAGATCAAAGTGCATGCACACTCTAATCAGATTATTATGCAAGAAACCCCCCTGATGGAACTTTGTCTCAGTTCATTTATTACAATAACCCAATGATTGTAAAATGAGAGAATGATAAATGTGCATAAACAAAAAATAAGATGATGTGGTACTGAAATGAAGTGAAAATATTCAAGTTTCACCTTTCCAACTGCCAAAACATCCAAGTAATCTCCAAAACACCCATCGGTAAAAATCTGGAATAATGATAAACTTGGGATAGATACAGAAAAAAGTGCATGGATAGAAAAATAGAGCTCCTCAATACCTTTCTAACGCCTCAAAGAAGACGAAAATTGGAGATCGTGGCAAAAAGTTATGAGCTCGAAAGCCATAAATGAACATCTGACTTCAAACAGCAATAAATGTAGTTAAACAAAAAAATAATGAAAAATAAACTGCACCACTAGAAATTACTTGGAACCATATTTCCGGTGATATCTCGTTTGCAAAAAACGGACATCGTATGCGAAAATACACCCGATTTAGTGAAAGTTGCTCCAAAAAGGCCAATCTGGCCTACAGGCTGCCCTAGGGGCTAAAAAAAAGTTAGCCCCTGGTCCTATGCATGACCAGGGGCTAGAGGGCTGGTGTTGGGGGTAGAGCCCCTGATTCTCCATGTGACCTTGGCTGGGGCTAGGTGGTCAGGCGGGGGCTGGGCGCATAGCGCCCGGTCCCCCATATGACCGAAGCCGCTACTGCAAGGGGCCCACATGGGCTAAGCTCGGGCCGGCGGTGCTGATGGGTGGCGCTGTCAGGTTGAGCGGCCCTTCGATGGCCGCACGGTGGCTGGTGGGTGGCGGGGAGAATTTATACAAGGAGCGTCAATTTTTTCAGAAAAAATCAATTTTTTTTTTTGATTTTTTTTTAAAAAGCGTGCCTCATAACACGTGTTGGGGAGGTCATACGGCCCCAAAGCAAAAAAAAATTGCCTTCCGGACCAACTGCTTAGAAATCAACGAAACGAAGGGCATTCTTAGGGTTTTTGGCTGCTACGAATGCGATGGTGACCTCCGTTTGTGCCCAAACTGCTCCGAAAAATTAGTTACCTCCAGAGCTTTCAAAAAATCTCCCAGCTTGAAACCCTCATGGATCTGGCAAACGATGGCCAAAATCTGCAAAACAAAAGCCAATCCTGACTTTTTCTAGCGCTCTGAATCCAACGGTGAAGCTTGATCTAATCCAAAATGTTGCATAGATGAACTCAAGGCATGATACCCTCGAGGAATCCCGAATGAACTTTGCAATGATTTTCTCAAAAAATCTGAGAAGGGGTTGCAAATCAAGGCTCTGATACCATGTTAGAAACCAAGATCTAAAATGCAAACCAGAAAATCCTTCCACAGAAGAGAAAATCAGAAAAAGCAAGAGCTTTGCAAAAGATGTGCAAATAATTATTATTCAGGAATTCATAATTACATGAGATAATTTGCTTTATAAAAGCAAAGATGCATAACCCTAATCTTATCTTGAGCAACAAGATAGCTAAACTAGATAAGGATGAGAATAATTAACCTAGGAATTAAATAATTACCTAAGTAAAGTTATGCAAGTGCAATTAAATATTAATTACACTAACATAAACAACATCAAAAAGAAAGATATTTTACATCAAAAACAAACTCAGATTAATTGTATGGTAGAATTTTCTTGTAAATTGACTTGATCTAGATCAAGCTACTGTCCCATTATTTTTTGTCGTAGTCAGGGTCTGGACTAGACATGTCAATTTCACATATGTTCCTTTTTCTTCCTCCAAAGAAGATGGTGCATGGTATTTCTAAACCATGCCATTATCTTTCGCCAATAGTCCAGTGAGTGAAGCCAACCTTAGGCTCACAACTTCTTTTAATTTCTTTACTTGACCCTTAAACGGCTCCCTTTGATCTAGCAGTTGTTGTATCTAGGAGTGCAAGCTTTCCACTTGTGCCCTTATGGCACCATCATTGTCTTGCATAGGATCATAAAATTCAACCATATTAGTGATCTACATTTCAATAGCATTGATTTGATCCTTTATACTCTTTGTTGTAGTAGGCCACTTTAGACAGAAAATATATAGTACTTTTGCTTCCTCCAATCACTTTTAAATATCTTTGATGCATGATTGTAACTTGACCAAGGAGTTTTCACACCTTTCAGAGTAATCTTTCAATCTCTTTTCATTAAAATTTTATTTTTCCTGCTTCTCCAAATGAGATGAATAAGTCTCAAAGGACTCCATTAGTTGCTTCATCTATTATGCAGGGGAAAAATATGTATCCCTTTTAGCTTTAGGTAATTTCCCTTCCAATAATGTCATGCCTCTTCCAAAACTCTTGCACTCTCCACTTGTTGTAATAACTCTTTCCTTGTTGTGGAGTGGAGTACATCTCCAAGCTTCAACTTGTGAAGGGAAGACATACCAAAAAAATTGACTTGTCCATAAAATGTAGGAACATGCAGCAATTGTGGAGACACCACTAGTTGAATCTACATTTCTTGTGCCAAGAAATCCTTGATTGAGTCCATCAAAGAGGAATATGTTTTCTCTGAACTTTCTTCTTTGTCACTCTTCTCCTTCTCCTTCTCTTTTTCCTTTTCCTTTTCTATTTCCTTATCCTTTCCTTCTTCGTTTATTTCTCCTTACTGGAGACATCTTGCTCCTCTTGCTGACTAGAGACACCTTGCTCTTGTTAATCAAAGACAACTTGCTCATTTCTACTCACTGGAGGGGGAATATTATGCATATCTTGAGGCTCTTGTGCATTCATGTCAACATCAATTTGTACTTCTTCAATTATCTTCTTTGTGACTTATTATGTTTCCTTTTGAATTTTCTTTCTAACATCATCATCCATGCTCATAAGAAGATCTATTCTTTACATTATGCATATCTCTTTTTCTTGCTTTCAAACTATCTTGTCCTTTTTTCTTGGGAGATAGAGGACCCAACCTTGTTTATGGCCTATTATCTCAACTCTTGATCTAACTTGATTGCATTCTCTCTTCTTTGTCTCAAAGCATGTTGTAGCCCTTCTAGAACCTTTTCTATGAAGTCACTCAAAGACTTGTTGTGTTTGAGCATATACACAATAATGGCCTTTTCTATGGTCTTATGATCTTCTGGAGGGACTTCCTAATGGAAATCTATAGTTCCATTCAATAGACCATGATCAACAATTTCATTCATAATGGCTTCAAACACAAGGGGATCATGTGGAACTGAAGGAGATTGCTTTCTTTTATCCTTTTCTATCTTCTTCCCTTTCTTTTTCTATATGGAAGTGCCTTCATCTTCAACTTGTTCCTTCTTTTCAGATTCCTCTGCATTTTCTTCTTCCTCTTTGCCTTTTTCTTAGGCCTAGTGGCCTTCTTTTGTGGTGAAGTCTCTAATACAGCTCTTCTTCTTGCACCAATTATTTTTGTAGATCTAGAGGGCTACAGAACAGATGTAGTAGCAAAAGTGGATCTACCAAATCTTCTTGGTTCATTGCTATCATCTAGGGGAACAAATTTTGTTTTGGAAATCTCTGTGGGGGCATCTGATATAGACTTTTGAGGAAAACCCCACTTCTTGTGAAGCCTTCTCTATGTTTTGATAGATGTTCCTCTACATTCTTCTTATACATCTTATTAATTATCTCATCATATGTGCCAAATCTCTTAAATTAGTTATATCCTTTGGGTTTTCCAGTAGGATATCCATATAACCTTGGACATATTCAGGTGCAAACTCATAAGGCGATATAGGAATCCATGAGGTTCTGGGCTCCACTACTTCCATGTAACAATGATTCTTGTCCACCATGAATGTTATTATTATATTTTTGGACCATATCCAATGGTCCTCTCTCTCTCTCTCTCTCTCTCTCTCTCTCTCTCTCTCTCTCTCTATCTGTAGACACCTAAATTTGGACAATTAATTTATCCAAATTTATCCTCTTTCATCTAAACATCCTTTTATTTGCATTAATTAAGTAATATTACTATTATTTAATTAATACCCTTAATTCTGCCAAATCCCTAAGGTATTTAATTAGTAATTAAATACCTTACCCTCCTTAATCCCCTTTTCATTAAATGAATTAAATAGATATGACGTTTATTTAATTCTTCACATGCCATTTTCATCTAATCCTAATCTATCTCCTAATCTCTTCATTAGGGATGTGCACATGCCTAATCCTTGATTAGGATGTGTCACATCCTCCAAATTTTGCAAGTTGGCTTCTAATCCTCATTAACCCCTAATTATCCTCTGATTACTGATTAGTTAAGCCTAATCAGTACCTTGGTCAACTCTCCCCATCCCCCAAGGAATTTTTAATTCCTTTTTATTCACCCTAGGTTCCCCTCTTCTCCATGTCAATTTTTAATTCACATTTTATTCCTCCTAGAATCCCCTTTTCCCATGCATCTTCTAGAATCTTTGACTTGTCACATCAAATCACATGTGATAAACTCCTACCTTTTTGGAGACCTTATCCACTAGATTCTCCCAAGCATGTGAATTTTTAATTACATTTATTCCTCCAAAGAATCTTCTCATCCCCCAATGTACTTCCAAGGTACATGTCCTTCTTACACATCACTTGTCCTTATTCCACCTCACTTGCACATCATTTTATCCTAGTCCATCTCACATTCCACATGTCAAGATGTGAGGGCTTTTGAGTCCTCAACTCACCATAGCCCTGCATCTTGACTTTGGTGGTTCAATCTCAACCATTGAATTCTCTAGAGAATTCAAATTTCTCTATAAATACCCCCCCTCTAAGGCATAAAAAAAAACACTTAGTCATTTGAGCAACCTTATGATGTCATTTTGTGCACTCATTTTACAAGCATTTTTCTCTCATCTAGCCATCCATTTAATCATTTGCATTTGCATCCCACCATCTAGTTAATCTTGCATTTAGCTACATCAATAGCCATCTAAGGAGCATACAAAGCAATCCAAATCAAAGGCCAACCAAGGAATTTCAGCAGCAAAGAAGGTATAATCGTCTTGTAATCTTCATTTTAGCTTATTTCTTTGCTTTATCATTTCTTAGGCTAATCTTGAGGTGTCCCTTTGTGTTTTCTTTCATTGCATCATTATTGTTGTTTTTACATATTTAGGACCGATAAACATTTAGGATCACACTATCTATCGCTATCTCTCTCTCTCATCTTTGCTTACAAGTTTTGAAAGAAGCCCCAATAGAAGGTATTGTATGCTTTCTTATTCTTAAAACCTCTTATGTGATTTTTGACATGAGTGGCTACTAAAAAGAACTTATCCCATATTTTTTCTTTAAATCTAGGTAACTCATTCAAGAAATAGAATGTAAGGAAAATGATCAACGAACCAAACCTAAAATTATATCTAGTTTCTTTTATTTGCTTCATATTTTCTATTATTTTCTCCCTCAATAGTACACACAAATCAAAATTAGCACCTTCCTTCACCATTTGATAAGCAATGTGAATTGTGGTGGCGGTGGTAGAACCTTCTCTATTTGTTAAGTATATTTTGTAAGAAATCCCCAAATTGTGTCATAGTAGACTCTGGGGTTAGTGATATCTTTCACTATTAGGGTTCTTTTATCAAATTTTACTCTGGTAAGCTTAGTAACCCTTTCAATCTTGATAGACTTCATCATTGGGACTGGTCTGGTGGCACAAAGACAAATAATTTCCCTAATTGCTTCTTTTTTAATCATGTAGGGTTTATCAACCAAATGAATTCTTCATGAATGTGACTTATAATAATCCTTACCATTCTTTTTAGTCACAAAAAACTGGAAAATATTTCTATATGTCTAACCCTTTCACTGCCACTTTTGCATATTCATGCTTGTATACACCATTATCATCCAAGAGTTCGTGTCAAAGCACTTGAAATGATGTGTGATCAATTTCATTGAGTGATGCATGGATATAGATTCTTACATCTTCAGAATACACCACATATGTGGTAACCTTTAAGAATGTACGATCTTTATGAATCTCCATCACATTGAAAGGAATTTTTTTGTACTTTGTCTTGGGTTTCTCCACAACATCTACCAAATGGGGTGTCACCATTGGTATTCCTTCTAAAATATTCAAACATTGTCACTAGGGTTTGGTAGGAAATCACACAGATAGCTTGAAAACCTTTGCACTCTTCTCTGCTTATGTACACAAGTGTTGTTGATTGAAAATGAAAAAAATCATTCAAATAACTTATAAAAATCATTTTATTTGCCCTAACTTTTCGCCATTAATGCATTCATACTTGTTAGGTAAATCTTCTGCTAGAATACTTTGTGTCATCACAAGGATGCAAAGATGCTCAGCACACCTCGACAAAACATTCCTTTAATCTAAAACCTTGATCAATAAGTTCAATCTTGCTTAGCAAACTTACACACCGGAGTAATTGATCCAATTCAACTTTCATGTTGAAATATTCAACATTTTATCCTTTCTAAGGGGCTAAAGGATTTGCAAATGATATCTCCCCCTAATATAACGCTCTATCTCAGTTTTCCATAGAATCTTGTACATAATGCACAAGCATGGTAACATCCTTCTTCACATTCTCCAACCTTGCTTCTCTTTCCAAACGTTTGCATTTTCCTTCTTTTGCTTAATTAGGGTTTATTTCTTCTTTTGGTTCTGAACAAGTGGTTTCACAAAACTACTTCTACAAAAAAATTCTTTATGCCCAACCTTATTGCAATTGTAGTAAACAATTTTATGCTTCAAAGCAAAATTATTTCTCCCAACTTTAGTTCTACACTCTATAGCCTTATGACCAAAATTGTTACATGCATAGCAATATCCATGAAAAGAAATAGCATCATATCTTTGAGGCACAAAAGGTTTTATACCCATATAGTCATTTATTCTTTCTCTAGATCTATAATCAACAACCTTATGCCCAAATTTATTACAAGAAAAATAATAACCTTGAAAATATTGAGTGAACTTGGTAGGGGCATGCTAACTAGTAGGTGGAGGACCTTTGGATCTTCTTTGTCTATGGACTAGAATAAATCCACCTTATTTGTTTTGCTATCTTGATCTGATTTTGCATTTTCAGAGGATGTCTTCTTAGGTTCTTCAATGCAATTTTTTTCCTCCTTTATTTCAGACTTTCCTTCTACCTTAAAATTCTCATATAGGTTTGCAGATGCACTAGTTGTTGGACTTTTACCTTTCTCAAAACCAAGACCATATTTTTCTTTTGATGGATTTTGAGAGTAGATTATCTCATCAAGAATGTGAGAACCTTTTTTTAGCTTTAGACCCTTGTCAATTTGTTCTTTTGATTTATCCAATTCTTTCCTTAGGGAGACAATCTATTCTTCAAGCTTAGAGCATTCAATAAATTTATCATTGAGCTTGGAATTCAGTAAATTTGTAGTTTGTTTACCTTCTACAACTTGAACTTTCAACTTGACAAATTATTTTTCTGATTTTTCAAGTTTGTACTAGAGTTCTTCATTGTTTTATATTTCTTCATCCAAATGATTTAGAGCATAAAGGAGTTCTTCATAATCCACTATACAATCTTCTTTATTGAATTCAAATTCAAATTCATCATCCTATTTATGAAGTATATCATCTTCTTTTTGAGAGCACTTATTCTTGGGCATTGCTTCATTCCCCATGTGTTCCAAATAAAGGATCTACCTCAACTATTAGGCTTGTATCAAGGAACCTTTCTATGATACCAATTGTTGAACACACTAAAATACTGAGAGGGGGGGTGAATCAGTATACTTCAAATTTCAATCTCAATCATTGACTGTTGAAGCTAATTTATTCCAATTAAGCATTCATCTACTTAATCAAGACAAGAAAGAAGACAAGCATCCACACAAGAACACAGTTGACATCATATTTACGTGGAAAACCCCACAGGGGAAAAACCATAGTAGAAATGTTGCTAGGAGCTATTTTCCTAATCTAACCTCACAAGTAAATAATAGTTAAAATTTTGATTTAGGGATACACCCCAAAGAAGCTACAACTCCCTATTTATACAAAAAAAAATTAGCGCTACAACCCAAGGAAGCTACAACTCCCTAATTGAAAACAACTAAAATATGACTAACTTTATGGCTTCAACCCATTGATAGTCATCAATTTTGCACATTAGGGTTGAGGTTGATCTTATCATGCTTTTCTCATGCACATTTATTTTTTTACACTTCCATGATCCTCTTCACATATTTTATCTTCTATTTATATTATCTACACGCTTTGCAAATACAAATTAAGTTAGCCATAAACAAAAAATTATGAAACTTGTAGCATGTTGGGCTACATATCCATTAGCGATATAAAAAAATGATAAACCATTATTTACATTACTCTCATATGAGTTGGAATGACCCATACAACATCTTCAAACAATCCATAAACTTTTCTCACACTTGAACTTGTGGCACACATCATTAACATGCCTTAGTCTGCCTAGGCAAAAGTATATCTTCACAAAATAACTTGAAACATCTATGTGGTATTGGAAACAAGAAATATCTTCATGTGCTTCATACCTTAGACACTATGAGACATGTGAATTGTCCTCACAAGCTCATACAACTGAACTTCATAGTCTCCTACTGGCACAAGTATCCAAACATATGTTCTAATGAATATTAAGCATCTGAAACCAACTGTATCAAACTGTCACTTTGAAAATTGAACTTGTGGAGCACTAGATCAGTTGTAACTTCAATGTAGCAATACATTAGACATCATTGAGTATGTCCTTAAAACCGTTTGGGCAAAATTTCATATATAGAGGAATGTGGAGCATTCCAACAAGCCTTTTCAACTACTTTGCTCTACCATAGCACCGACAGAAACTTTGTCACTTCTATATTTCACTATAGAAGGTATATTGACATGAAAACTTAGATATAACACTTCACATCTCCATGAGATTAACTTTTGAACCGCAAGACTAAATCTTGCTCTACTAAAGATGCAAACCAAAATATTGTATCTTTGCCTTAGAGTATACATTGTGAATTCCTTAGACAAAACTTTTGCAACTTGTCACTGAGTGGGGTACACTAAACTGGGAAAATATCATTGACCGTAACTTGAAAACACATCAAGATATGTATACCTACCTCCACATCATACATAGGAAACAAGCTGACTACTCGCTTTCCACATTTTTGCAATGCTGACTTGCACCATTAGATATCGCTACACACTATCAATCTCCAGAGCATATACAATCTCAATCATGCTTTTGACATCAATGGAAATCAAGGTTATCAAGCTACAACAAACAGAGCATGAAGAAGAACACCATGGATAAACAAAAGGAGAGAAAGTTTACAAAAGTATAGAGAAGGAAACAAGAGAAAAACTATGAGAAGGATAAATATATGATTGAGAAAAATACATTTCATACACAAATTTGAGGAGAAGCGTGAATTCAGTGGGGAGCTAAGTATGGCATTATCTTTCAGTCCCATGGAGAAGATAACTCAAAAGATGAAGTATCACAAAACTTGAAGAGAATAATCTACTTGTGCAATAGATTGGTATCATAGGTAAGCAATGAATTTGTATTTACATAATTGTTGGATACGTTCAAGATCCTAGATAATGAAATATTGCATACCTTTAACTCATGCACATGAATCTATAATTTACAAGTGTCTCCATAAGATTGAAGATTTGGGAGAGTAGGAATGGGGATCACAAAGCTTTAACCTTTCATCATAGTGTGAAAAGGTATGAAGAAGAAAGTGGTGAAGATTTTTTGTTAGAGTAAACTTGATGAGAGAGTTTTCCAAAATCCTCACAAGAAGATGAGAATGATCCAAAGGAGTCTTTTCTTGAAGAGTATATATTTGCATTTGATATTTTTCTAGAACACACAATCATGTGTTGAAAAAAAGAAAAATAAATTGATCATGGAAATTTGGATGGTTGTACTTATGTTCAAATTCACATTAAAAGTGTTCCTATTGATGTAATGATGCCATAGAAGACATGGATGGAAGTATGATGAGAATACCTTCACCATTAATTTTAAAAGAGGAGAGTTACAACAAGAGAGAATGCACCATTGATGAGAGAAGAAGAAATTCCTATACAAGAGGAAAGCAAAAAGAAAAAATACAATCATTTAGTTGTGAAAATCAAAAATCTTGAGGAAGAGAAAGAAGATGAGAAGACTATCACAAAGATAATAAAAATATTATCTTCATCTAGCAGCCATGGATAGAGAAGAGTTGAAGATGCATAAAAAAGTGATGGGATAGCTAAACAAGTTCCTAACTTGTTATATTCCAGGAGATGATCCAAATTATTTTGGAAAGCTATAAAGGAAGAAATTCACCCTAGCAACTTAGAAAACGAAGGTTAGATAAACAAAGAAAGAAGATTATTAGATCAAGGGGGAACATTAGAGAATCTCCAACAAGCGGAGTAGTATATGCTTATTGTATTGGATGTAATTATAAGAATGGATGCTTCCCATGATCTATTTATGGTTAGAATTTTAATAAAAATCCCTTTACTATTGATGTCAAAGGGAGAGAGATATAGAATGGGGGAGAGTAATAAAAGAAAAAGAATTATGTTTCCATCAATGACAAAGGGGGAGATTGCTAGAAATATTGTCATTGATGTCAAGTGTTGGTTTTATTATCATTGATATCAAAGCCATTATGGAATGAATTTGTTGTCTAAGTTTGATGTCAAAGGAATATGGATGAGATTGTTGAAAAATATGTCATCATAAATTTATGGATAGCGTATTAACAATAAAGGATGAAGGCCAAAGGCCATAGACCATAAATAGATATACACATTAAGGAGCATCGATGATTTTAATAGTCTAAAGTAATAAGAAAATGATTTATGTATAGGGTTTCCATTATGAAAACAGTGATCAAGGTTACATGAAGACAATAAAGGTTATGAAGGTAGCAATCAATGTTCTATATTATTTTACACAACAATACAAAGGTGGAGATTGAAGGAAGTAATATATTACATAAGCGAGCATATTTCTAATAGAACAAGGCATAACAAATAATTAATTAAATGTAAAGATAATAAAATAATGAATGATAACAAGGCAACACTTATATGGTGCAACTTCATAAACCTCCAAGATCACATAATACAAAGGAACAACCTTTAAAGAACTATTTCTAAGGATCGACTTTATTTAAATAAATAATACAAAGGATCGTTGAAGGAGACAATATATGATGCGCCCTTCAAATAAGTTTCTAAAATGATGTGATTTAATTATGAGGTGCGACTTAACTATTATATGGTGTGACTTTATCAAAGGGTGCACATTTCTAAAAGAAATAGCGTACATTTGTTTTAAGGTAGCAATTAAAGTTAAAGGAGCAGTGATTCATTTAAAACATAGTAATATTGCATGGTTTGAAGGAAGTAATAAAGTGCAGCAATATGTATATACATAGAGTAGTGTTTCATATGCTTAATATGAACAAATATAAATGTTAATCTCTTGATTATGAAAGAGAAAAAAATGTTTATCTTTTGGGAAATAGTGACTATTGAGAAATGGCATCTCTCTTAAGAGAAGTCACATTTTTTGTTTGGAATATGATGGTATAAAAGGGGATTATACGATGGTGTTGAGAGGGTGAGTGAGTGGAAGATAAAGAAATATCTTTAATACACCAGCAGAATTATATGAAGAAAATATAATAGAATATCATAGCAAACTTGTGTATGGAAGATAAAAAAGATATTATTCATACACTAGCAGATTTGTTTGAGAAGAGGAAGGTTGATCAAAGGCGGATTTTTGTGAATAATTATAGAAATATTAGAGCAAGATAATAGTAGATTTGTAATCATATTTATAGAAATATATTGAGAAGGAAAGTGTATGACATTATTTTCATCATCCAAGAATAGTTTTGTGAATGAGGATAAATGAAGATTTGAGAAGAAGAATATAATGCAGATTTGGTGAAGGAGTTAAATGAAATCATCATGAAGTAAATCACTAATATGGAAAGAGAAGAGCTATGAATAAGATACATTTGGAAATCATTCAAGGAATATAAATCCAAGAGGAAGAGTGGTATCAAACAAGAGATCTAATTGTCCATCATCCATTGAAGGTGGAACCAAGTTTTTCTTTGAAATTTATTGCTTCCTAAAGGAGATATTGGTGCCTATGAATTCGATTCAGTGAGGGTTTTGTGCCTCTAGTGGGTTGGTGCTCACAAATTGAATGAGGGGTTGGTGTCTCTAGTATGTTGGAGCCTACAAAATTTGTAAAAAAATTATATAAGCAATATTTTATTGTGGTTTTCTCTCATAAGGGTTTCCACATAAATCATGTGTTCTACTTGTTTTGCTTAGTTGTTTATGTTGGAAACATGAGCATGACAGTGTATGGTGTTTTCATCAATGTCAACCCATTGCAAATAGTAGGTATATAGTCCGAAGAAGACCAAGTTCTTTGGGAAATTGGTTGTCCTAGACTAAGATAGTATATTTTGAATATAATAGAGGAACAATTTTGTGGTCCACATTGTTCCACATTGCATTATCTTGTCATGTTGTTTTGAGGTAATAATGGTACATATTGAAGGAGTTCATATCCAAATTTTCAATGGTTTATGTCCTCTGCAGCATAAGATATTAATGAAAAAGTATTGGACTAAGTAGTGACAAAGTTACAGTTGTAGAGTTCATATTGGAATGCTCTACATTCCACTACAGATGATCATTGTTTTTTATGGATTTAAAGAAGTGCTTGGAGATGTCAGATGTGTGTGCATTCTGAGTTCAATTGGTTTGGTGATCTACACGTCAAGTTTTGGATGGATAGTTGGTTCATTCAGTTTTTGCTTTACCAATTTGGTTGTGTAGTGTTGACCTAAGGGTTTTGGGGTCGTGCGACACTAAATTGTGTATGGATTAGATTCATGAGTATATATAGGTCATATTGACCTATTTTTGAGAACATGCTTTGTCTATTTTTGCAAGGCATGTATGTTTGAGTTTTGAGCCGACACGTTTTGAGGCTATACGTTTCATCCAATTAGGTCAACCTAATTGATGGTATGACTGATTGTGGAATATATATATAGAGAGAGAGAAGGATAATTCATTATTGGGATATAGAGGGAAGAGCATAATATGATAGTGGTAATATTGTGCATGCACATAAGAGTGAAAAAAAAGGATGAAGTGTGTAAAGTCAGTATTTTTTAGTAGAATAAGGAACTATGTCTTTAGCATATAGCAGATGCATTATAGACAGTTAAAACTCTAGCAATGAGCCATTTTTGTATGTTCATTTATAATTTAGGAAGAAGTGATCTTCCTTGGGCAGTGATCCCTCCTATTTTATGGATAGTTGGTGCAAGAGCACCTTGGGATTTCATGCCTCCATGAGGAAATTGTGTCATTTTTTTCTCTTTTGTTTATAATAAGGTCATTTGTGACCATATCTAATGTATTAGAAGTCATTTTTGGTCATTAGGAGTGATAGGTAGTTAGTTTGTAAAAAGTTGTCAATTCTTGCAAAAGTTGTTGAATGTTGCAAAAAAAATGCAAAAGTGGGAATATGAAGGGTCATCTTGTGTAAATTATGTAAGAGGCAATTGGAAAACTATTGGGAATGATGTGTAATTCCTTAAAACACCCTTGTAAATGTTTGGACAAGGTTGGCCAACAAGGATTTTGAATTTGAATACCAAAACAATCAATTTTCTGCATTTTTACACTAAAATCTATTGGGACAGTGTTTGGTACGGCCTTGTACGGAATGCACTTGAACTTTTATGCATTGTTATTTTTCAAGGAGTGAACTAGCTATCATCTACACTTTATCTCATTTGATTTATGTAGACACGTAAAATGTACATGCACTCGATCCTGATCTACTAACATCACTTCATCATGAATTATCCCTCTTTTTAACCGTTTAATCGAATAGCCTTATTTGATTAAAGTCATCATAATTCCCCTTTTAATTAAATAAATCCCTCAATTTAATTAAATCATCGTCTCTATATAATTAGATAGGTCATTTCATCTTCCTATCTTTATTTAATTAAATAATCCATATTATTTGATTAAATCTCTAAAGTTCATCTAATTAAATTAAATAAATCAAACATTTATCTAATTTAATCTAACATCACCCCATGTGGTTAAATAAATCAAAAATATTTATTTAACTAAGTCTAAATCATTCTCTTCTCATTTTGAGTTATTTAAATCCTAAATTCTAAGTCAAAATGGTCAAATCAACTAACATCATTTAAATTAATCAAATCATGATTAATGATAATCCTAATCACTCAAATCCTCTAGATTTTACAACTTTCACATGAAAATCAATTTAATTGATTTATAAATCATCTATTTTCATTCAAAAAAGGTATCCAAGTGGGAATATTCCTCAAATTTGAAATCTCCCCCCAAATAGACATGTACATCCAACAAAGCATTTAAAATCTCTTACATGTCTTTGCCTTGAGCCAAGTGGCATTTAACTCTCCTCTTTCATCCCCCCTAAACATGTCACTTCTTCAAATTCAAATTTCAAACTTGCACATTGATCAAAATGTGCTCAACCTTCATCCTCCCACATGTTGACAAGTGGCATCATGTCATTGGCTTATCTTTTATCCCACATTCATCCTATCTTTCAATATTCAACCCTTTCTTTCTATAAATAGAGAGCTCATCCTTCATTTCTATCATCCACAATTCATGCAAAGTTATTATACTCAAATCCATAGCAACTTATCATCAATTTCATCCAAGCATAGTTAGGATTTTTGTAGATTTTCAACATGGAGCTCCATTGAAGTCATCACTACAAGCATCCATCCTTCATCAAGTATCTTCATCACATCATTAGAGTTGGGAAAGGGCCAATTTTCACATCAAATTGGCACCAACTCCCTCAAGAGATTAAGAGTTTTTCTTTGTTTTAGAATAGGATTTGATATTTTTGTTTCAAGTTTGTTGTGTTCTTCATTTCATTCCTCTTCTTTTGCATTCAAATGAATTTCTTGAGGAATCATCATTCTAATCTTGCATTTGATCTAATATATTGATTGTTTTTTGTGTTTATGCAGGTTGGGAATCATGGTTCACATTTTGGCGCTAGAGGGAGGGCCTACCAGAAGATCAAATCACGTTTTTTGAGAAAATTATGTGGTTTTTTATGTTTTTGGTGTTTACAGCAAACAGAACTACACAGTCCAGCGTCGCCATACAAAACCGCTACAAACTGCAAACTGCACCGCTGGAATCAAACTGCACCACTTGAACTCTAGTGTCGCCATATAGTGCCGCTACAAACCCAAACAGAGCCACCATCACAGACAGAACCGCTTGACTTTCTTGTTTTTTCATGCAAACTTAAAATGGCCATATCTTTGTCATTTTTTGGTATTTTTCGAAGCTTTTTTTTTTGAAATGGGGTAGAATTTCATAAGCTATCCAATGGTATAGGTGCTTCTCAACTTTTATAGAGTTAAAATTTTCAAATTTTCACCTAAAGTCAAATCACATTATAACTTGGTCTAAGTTTTAGGGTTTTTATGCTTAATGATTCATCTAACCCCCATATCCTTTTGTTTCTTGATCTCATCTAACATTTTGAACACTTTTTCAGGTTAGGAAATCAAAAAAAAAGGGGAGGAGGAAACAATATAAAAGCTTCTTATGACATCATTTCTCTATTGTATCAAGTGTCTTTAAACACTCTTGGAAGCAATTATAATTCCAAGTTTAAGGATTTTATCTCTTCAAGCTTTTAGGACTCAATAGATTTCAATTTGGGCTCTAAAAAGAACAAGACAAATGGATTAAAAGGAACCTTAGAAAAATTTACTAGATTTTGTTTAAGGTTAACAATTGAACAATCAAATCTCACACTTCTTTTGGTGCACTAAAAAGAATTCACTTTTGCTTTGTGGACTTAAAATGAACAAGTGTTCTCATTGTTTTTTAATTACTTACACAAAGTAATATCATCAAAAGATGTATGTGCTTCAATCGCGCCTCACGGCGATCTTGAGAATCAAAAGGCTTTTGGTAATATTAGGTTGTGTAAGTAATTTCCTTCACACTTCATTTTGGGATTAAAATTGAACAAATCTTTGCGAGTGTGAGTGGAACATATTGCGTGTGTTCTCCCTTTGTTTCTAAACGAAGGTTGATCAAACTATGAATATGTTTGCTTGCTTTTGTTTATCTTAGAGGGCCTGCCTTGGGGAAAAAGTACTCACCCAAGGGAATGACTCAACCGGTAACACTCTAAATCTAAGAGTATTTCCAGCCGAGATATAAATGTGGGTATTGGAATAAACACCAGTATCACGCAGTTGGCTCTAACGAGAAAGGCAGCAATGGTCTCTCGCCTCGATGGATCAACTCCTACTAACGGAAAATCCGAATTAAAACCCTTGTTTAGAAAAGGCCAAAATCCTTGATCTACTTGTTGGTGCAAGAACGGTCATTCTGAAATCGTCCCACATTTTTACAGCTCTTAGTAGAAATGAAAAGCATGCCATGGGAGTTTCATGGGTGTTGATGCTTGGCTGCCCCATATAAGTGAGTGTCATGGAAGGGAGCCAGTGGGGTCAAGCATCTAATCATTCGCTAAGAGTAGGCGTAGCTGGACTTGTCCAAGTGAGAACTCAACAAGTAAAGTCTTTCATATCCATAGGGTTGTGCATGTTCTTGGTATCAAAACACTTGCTTGTTCGAAAATATTGGGAAACACACATTCAATAGGAAAATCAAAATTTCAAACCCCTTAGTTAGAGCAAATACCTTTGACAAAACCCAAGAACAATTGCTTACCCTGGGGATTATGTCCTTAGAGGTTTCTAAGTAATTGGGTTGACATCTTAATTTGCTTATACCAAGGTCAACATTAGGTAACTATTGCCTTGATTTCCTTGAATTCCACATAGCACTTTGTGGGATGAAAAGAAGTTAGGACATTGGAAGTTTAGTTTGAAAATCTAATCAAGAAAGTGTTTGTGGTAAAAGAAATTCACTAATCAAGATGAAATCAATTGAACCCCACACATGTGCTTGTGTATCTTTTGTCTTATGGTCTTTGGAGCAAACATTGATCTTTTGGTTTGAAGGTAAAAGCATGTTCTTCAAAACCTTGGCCTTGTAAACAAGTCCTTCTTAGGTTCATTTAGGATCAAAATCAAACACTTCATCCATTTCAAACATTTATCATCCCATCCCACAAGCAACTTTAGAGCTTTGGAAACATCATTATCTAGACTTGGGTACATCCTTAAACCAAACCAAAATCACCTTGTTTAATTAGGAGTATGGGAATGCATCCTTTCTCATACCTCTAGTTAAATCAACACACCTTTGAACAAGTTTTTCCTAAAGATCACATCCAACATCTTAGGGTTTACAAGTTCATTATCCAATCAAAACCAATCAAAATAAAATCCTAAATTCTAGCATTGATCCAAAGTTCCTAAGAAAAATAACACCCATATCATTCACCCCTTTCATCCTTCATCTCATCATTGGTCCTAAACACCTTAGAGGTCACTTTTGCAACAAAGTCAAAACACAAGAAGAACATGGAATATAAACTTGATCCATACATCATAAGCGATCTAAACCAACCAAATTATCAAATCCTCACAATGCCAATTGATTTTCAAAACTCACATTTATACAATCCATACATGGGATCATTATCTCCTACAAACCTCAATGGTAAAACAAATGTGAGTATGCCTAGTCAAAATTCTGGAACACCTTTCCCAATGGTAGATTTAAATCCAAGACCAAACCTACAAATCTATCAACCAAACACTCAATGCATGAGCCTTCGAATGAACAACATCATCCCATCAAATCCCTACATTCCAAATGTGAATGTACCAAGTACAACTTTACAAAACATGAACATTTTAAATCCAAACTTGGTAAACTTTGGGATGGATATGTTTGCAAATCATACGAATATTTTTCAAATTCCAAACAAGATGTTAACAACTCCAAGTCAAGGTAACACCATGCAAAATCAAAGTTACATAAATCAAGGAAATGTGATTCCCAACATCAACAATGTTCAATTTCAACCCATAATTCCAAATCTGAATGTCATCCCAAGTCAAAACATTGTCCAAAATCAATTTGTCCATGATCCCATGCAAACACCACAAGTGTAGATCCCAAATCTACTTGAACAAAAGCCAAATCAAGGGAGTAAAATTAAAAATCAAGATCAAATTTTGCTAGAACAACTTGCTTCACATGCCAAACTAATTGAATTATTGAGCCAAGAGATATCTTCACTCCAAAATCAGTACACTCTTCCTTTTGTTGAACCATATCATCAAAGCGTTGAGTTGTGTCCACAACAGCATCAAGAACAAAATCTCCAATGTCAAGAGGTTAGATATCATGATCAACATCAACAACAAACCCAATTACCCCATCTCGAAGATCAATCACCACATTTCAAAGATCAATCACCACAAGGTCAAGTAAAAATCTCACAAAGTAACAAACAAAAATACACGCCACTTGGGAGACCAATCGAATCAGTCCTGCAACAATTGGTACAAGAAAATATCATCAAGCTCCCTATCTATGGGACCTATCAAGAACCCCTAGTTAAACTACCAGGGTATAATGAGGAGCACCATTGTGATTTCCACAAAACAAAGGGACACACAACATCAAGTTGTATTCGACTCAAAAATCTCATCCAAGACCTTATTGATCAAAAGATAATCACTATTGGGGACAATGATCAAGATCTATACATCAATGAACACCTTGAAGATGTTTCCACCTCATCCAATGATCAAATTAACATACATCAAGAGTCACTTTTCAATCATGATCAAAATCCACCAACAATACCCAACAATGATCCAATTCAAGAAATGTCAACATCATTTGACCCTATGGTTGAAGACATTGAAAATCCCTCCACCACAATTGTTGAAAACAATGATCAATATCTCTCCATCAATGAGCACCTTGAAAATGTTTCCACCCCATCTGATGATCAACTCACCATACATCAAGAGCCACTTTTTAGTGATCTATTTCAAGGAGTGTTAGAATTATTTGATCCCATTGACATAATCTATGATCCATAGACCAATGATTATATTTAAAATGTCTCTACATTGCCTTATGAGTTAGAGGACATATCTCAAGAATTTATTCCAAAGCATGATCAAAATCTTTCACCAAGGTCTAGCAATGGTCCTTTCCAAGACATGTTGACCCCCTTTGACCTCATGATTACAGATACTAAAGGAATCCTCAACTTGACACTTGATCCAAGACCACTCAAAGATCAAGAGGATAATGAGCCACTTCATATGCCTAATGAAGATATCCAAGAACCCTTTGAAATTTACCCATGTCAAGAATTTGATCCAAAGCATGTCGAAAGCAATTTTGAAATCATTCAAGATCAAGAGTTTGTATCTCCAAGCTACTACAATGGTCTAATGGATACTCTCCTATCTATACAAGATGATCATATCCACATAGCACATACTCCTCCATCTACCCATGAGATGCTTTCTTTGGATGGACACGTAGATGATCTTCATTCAGAACAGGATTCCTTTACTCCTGACATTATTACACAAAAAGAGCAGGTTAGTGATTCCTATAGTCAAACTAAGTTTTCAACATGAGGATCAGATATATCCAAAATTTAGACTAAGGACATCATGTATGAAGATATCCAGCATTACCCACTCAAAGAAACAGGTCAGACAGAACAGCAAATCAAAATAACATCATCTGCAGTGGTTATCTATCAAAGAATGTGTACCGAACAAGACATCTCAAAACAAGCAGAATCAAGGAACGAAGGTGCCACTACCACCATACTAGGGGCAACTATGTCTCAGGAAAACATCAACATAGGGAGCACGAAGAGTTCTTATGATGAAACTGATGCCAATACTACAACTAGCCACATCATGAATCTTCATCCACCCATCACCCCATCCATGAATTGGGACCAATGCCAAAAGAAAGATTTGAATCAAAGCACAAGGAACGTTATTAAAGTAGAAGAAGCAAAGAAGCATAATGGAAAAATCAAATACAAGTGGATACCAAAGAATACAAAGAAAGATTATCCCTATCAAACTCCATTAGTCAAAGAAACTATGGGGAAAAATAAGAAAGGGAAAAGTATCCACCAAAGATGTCCACAAAATCAAAAGAAGGATTCTCAAGCGACGTACAAAGTATATCAAGCAGTTGGTCCTAATTACATGCACACTTTTGTATCCACCCATCATTGCTCATCTTCCCAAGTTTGGAGATTTAAAGGTTCCAAACTATCAACCAATCCATCTCCTATCCCTAAACACACTCCATCCATGCCTCCACACATGATATCAAATTCTCACATTGACCATGTATTGGCAACGACCCTTTATCATAAGGATTTAGAACGCACTCTATCATGATGTGCGCACAAAGACAAAGTCAACTCCGGTATCAACGAAGCAGATTAGGAATCTCAAAATTTGTATTCAAGTGTGTGTATCTTAGTAAAACAACTTCTTCAAGCGGGATATCAATGGCACATTATGACAGGGGAATCTACATCAACACCACAAGGTGATTCAGCATGAGCTTAAAATCTTTCAGAAAAAACTAAAAAATCAAAAAATATGAAAATCAAAAAAAAAAAAATCAAAAAAAGGATTGAAAACAATAAAGAAAAAATCGTCCTCTAGTGAAAACCACTTTGGTGGTGCTTTGGACAAGTACCATGATGAAAACTTGGCAAGCATGTGTGTAGAATCAAGCATCGTGCACTAGTTCGTAAAAGCATCTTATCTCATCCATAATAAATCTAGCATTCCATCCATCTCATCCATAATAAATCCATTTCATCCATGAACCATTTATCCAATCCATCTACATCCATAGTCCAAATTATCTTGATCTTGGTAAAATTTTGGTGCACACTTTACGCTTGCTTACGGTAAACATCTTGACATGGGTCATTTTCATTGATCCTATCCTACCCAGCATTATCTGAGCCATGAAGCATTATCCAAATGAGCATTCTTTATCTGAACACCTTATCTTATCACAAGATAATCCATATCCCTCCATCCATACACCTATCCAAGCATCCACCTGTGGTATTCCATACATTGCTAGACACTGGGGGTCGATATTTACATCTTGCTTCAGGAATAAATATTGATATATATCCTCCCACTTATGTGGTGATCTGAACATTGGAAAATGTGAAATCAAATTGGTCCACCACTTGTGAGCAAAAAAAACCAAATCACTAGCTCGTGGCATATTTTGACGAGAAGACATTCCTTATCAATATTCATCTTTCATCAAACATCAATCCAAACAATCACTATCAGTCGCATCTAATGTGTGCTTCAACATCACATCAAATCATCCAAAACATATTTTGTTCCAAACCAAGCTTCATCAATCTTGATAAAATCAAATCCAATCAATCCATCGTCATCTGGGGATATCCATCCTAATCCTTGTGTTGCTTAACACTATCCTTGCATTGTTGTGTATCCTCAACAATGTTGCCATCATCAATCCTGCATCAACTTGGGATATCCATCCTAAATCCTCATGTTGCTTAACACTGTCCTTGCATTATTGTGTATCCACAACAATGTTATCATCATCAATCCATTGATCCAATCAATCAACCTAAGCTTGGTTTTCAACAAAATCGCAAAACAGATCATTGATATCATCACACACATCCATATCCAAATTGTCAAAATCATGCGAAAAATCCAAAAACATTTGAAAAACCAAGAAAATCCAAAAACATTCAAAACATGTGAAAAATCCAAAAACATTCATAAAAGCCAGAAAAAGTCAAAAACATGGAATCTGAGCTACGTCGTCTCTGAGCTTAAACGTAGGAAAGGCTAGTCTTTGATAAGCCCCCGAGACACAAAATCCAAAAACATTCATAAAATCTCACAAAATCCAAAAACATCAAAAAATTGAAAAATCCAAAAAACAGTCATAAAATCAAAAAACCCAAAAAATAGCCTCAAAACATTTCAAAACATCAAAAACATCCAAATATTTGAAAATCCATCCATCCCATCTTGCTTTCACCCGCAATAATTAACCATCCATAATAAATCAATCATCACACTCATCTTTTGGCAAAACAAATAGAAACAACCACAACAATCAGCAAAAAGCAAGCTTCAAATGCAAAATCAAAATCCTGATCATTTTCAAACATGTCAGACAACCTTATATCAATAGCTTATCAAACAACTTATCAACCCATCATCATCCTATACAATGCATGTCCTAGGATATATCATTTTGACAATGGGCATCACTTTGGATATCACCTTGGATTCTTATCCTATCAAAACACATCCCTTTGGCTATAGGTATGAAAAACATTGACTTTTTTGTTTACTTGATCTGTTCTTTTGATTTATCTTATTGCGCTCATTCCAATGACCTCTTGATGATGTCTAATCAAAATGATTTAGAGAGAAAGGAATGGGGAAATGATCATTATCTTTTGTCTGTTGTGCTTGTTGGACATTCTTGTAAAATAACCTCGGCGAATACTTGCTTTGTTAGGTGCATCCTAGCAAGGTTTCTGCATGTCAGGTGTGAACAAGAATACTCCTATCTATTTGTTGAGTCAAATTCCATCACACTAGGTGCAACGCCATCCTGGTTCTCTATACCTTGATGCATCGTACCACATGTGTTATCAAACATAAGGTAATTGGCCCTTTTAAAATCCCAACTCCTCGGTAAGCAAATCATCATCATCATCATCATCATCATCAGCATCATCATCTCTAATAAAGTTGGCTTGTTGGTGTCTCTTGTCATCATCTTATTTTCTTCTTACTTCCTTTTGCTAACATGGTACCATGACAGTTAATCATAAATCATCGATAATCATCCATCCTGCATCCACAAATCGTCAGCATACTGCATAATGCATATCATACCATATAGAAAGAATTAATCATACCACATGCATTCATCCCCATCATTGCATAATATAGATTGGTTATTCTAAGATTTTCATAAACCATACATCTATCACCCATACGCATAATCATAAAAGCATCATCATATCATATCATGTGCATCCATATCATCCATGCATCATCATATCATCCATTACATATAAACATCATAATCATCTCATCATCAATAATGTCATTGTCATGGTACAAATCAGGATCAAGTGGGTGTAATATATCAAAATAGGCATGAGGCTAGCCATGGTTGATGACTGTCTACATCATCAAATCTGTCTACATCAAACTTTCGAGTTGAACTGATCTTGAACCTCTTTGTCGAGAGATTGACCCTCAAATCAAACCTCTTCACCTGATCTCTCAAGGGGGCAGTATACCAGCATAATTCTTTTCGCTGGGGAAACAGTGGGGCATCCAAAAAAATCAGAAATTTTTTGAATTTTGATCAAGATAGTTTATTCTTTGAACCAATGCAGCAAGTACATTGCTTCAAAGAGGGGCAAAATGTAGACACATAAAATGTACATGCACTCGATCCTGATCTACTAACATCACTTCATCATGAATTATCCCTCTGTCTAACCATTTAATTGAATAGCCTTATTTGATTAAAGTCATCATAATTCCCTTTTTAATTAAATAAATCCCTCAATTTAATTAAATCATCGTCTTTGTATAATTAGCTAGGTCATTTCATCTTCCTATCTTTGTTTAATTAAATAATCCATCTTATTTGATTAAATCTCTAAAGTTCATCTAATTAAATTAAATAAATCAAACATTTATCTAATTTAATCAAACATCACCCCATGTGGTTAAATAAATCAAAAATATTTATTTAACTAAGTCTAAATCATTCTCTTCTCATTTTGAGTTATTTAAATCCTAAATTCTAAGTCAAAATGGTCAAATCAACTAACATCATTTAAATTAATCAAATCATGACTAATGCTAATCCTAATCACTCAAATCCTCTAGATTTTACAACTTGCACATGAAAATCAATTTAATTGATTTATAAATCATCTATTTTCATTCAAAAAAGGTATCCAAGTGGGAATATTCCTCAAATTTGAAATCTCCCCCCAAATAGACATGTACACCCAACAAAGCATTTAAAATCTCTTACATGTCCTTGCCTTGAGCTAAGTGGCATTTAACTCTCCTCTTTCATCCCCCCTAAACATGTCACTTCTTCAAATTCAAATTTCAAATTTGCACATTGATCAAAATGTGCTCAACCTTCATCCTCCCACATGTTGACAAGTGGCATCATGTCATTGGCTTATCTTTTATCCCACATTCATCCTATCTTTCAATATTCAACCCTTTCTTTCTATAAATAGAGAGCTCATCCTTCATTTCTATCATCCACAATTCATGCAAAGTTATTATACTCAAATCCATAGCAACTTATCATCAATTTCATCCAAGCATAGTTAGGATTTTTGTAGATTTTCAACATGGAGCTCCATTGAAGTCATCACTACAAGCATCCATCCTTCATCAAGTATCTTCATCACATAATTGGAGTTGGGAAAGATCCAAATTTTACATCAAACTGGCACCAACTCCCTCAAAAGATTAAGAGTTTTCTTTGTTTTAGAATAGGATTTGATATTTTTGTTTCAAGTTTGTTGTGTTCTTCATTTCATTCCTCTTCTTTTGCATTCAAATGAATTTCTTGAGGAATCATCATTCTAATCTTGCATTTGATCTAATATATTGATTCTTTTTGTGTTTGTGTGGGTTGGGAATCATGGTTCACATTTTCATTTGGTTTTGAGTGATTTATTGCATTTTTACTCAAATCAGCCTTGAAACCCCAATTTTGAGGGTTTGAGTGAGAAAAAAATGAAGTTTTGAGCCATTCCACCCGTAGAAAGGGCTATAACTTGGTGGAATGGAATATTTAGGTGTATTTTTGTGTTTTTGAAGTTTTCAGGAGTAGGGAAGGCAGATTCATGAAGATTTGATGATGCCCTAGGTGGAAAATTGCATGTTTTTGGCATAAAAGGTTGCATAGAGGCTAGGGTTTGATAAAGAAGCAAAGGAAAACTGTGGGAAATGGTTTGGTGAGAATAGATAGACCATATTTTATATGTTTGATGTTTTGGAGAAGAATATTGAGGCCCGGAGCATATAGAACCAATAAGTGTCTAGTTGTAGGAGCCTAATTAGGCCTTTGGGACAACGTAGCAGCAAGTTTTTGAAGGGTTTGTTCCAAAGTAAACCTACTTGCATTTAAGATATGTTATAGAAGGGATTAATGGGTATCCAAATCATTTTTTAGATTGTGGGTTTGAGTTGTCTTGTGCAAATTATTTCAAAATTACCTTATTTGTTGCTCTCATCAAAGCATAGTGGAAGATTGTGAGAAAAGTCATTTGTTTGAAGTGATAGCATTTTGGCTTTGCAAATTTCATTGAGATTGTGTTAGTTTGGAATGTCCCACCTACTCTACATCAATTGGTATCAGAGCTAGAAGACCCTGAGAGGTAGTTGTGAGAGGAATTTTGTTGTAGGTATATCCTCCAATAGTGATGAAGCTAGGTCGAAGGTGTGCAGATTTCTTACAGTGAGAGGAAGTGGGTAGAAGAGGTGTTGGAGAGTGCATCTTCCAGAATCCTATTTGGTAGAGGATAGTTGTGTGTGTGAAGAATGGATGTGTGGAAAAGAATGGTCCATGGAGACCGGAAAAGTAAGGGTTTACCAAACAAGACACAAGAAAGAACAAGAGAGGAAAGGGAGATAAAGAAGAAGAATGAGAAGGTCAAGAAAATGGATGTTGAGAAAGAGATGGTAGAATTAAAACAATCCCTGGAACAAATGAAAAAATATATGGAAAGAATGGAACTGAAGTTCCAAATGGAGATGGTTGAGAGAGAACAACAAGAAAGTGGTTGGCATTTACCCATAAGGAAAAAGGTGAAATGGCCTATCAAGAATACCATTAAGTGGAGAAGGCATGAGTGGATGATAAAATCAGACATTCATGAGTCCTTGATTGAAGAACAAAAGCCAAGAAAAGAGGAAGAGGTAGCTAATAAAGTGTTAAGTAAACATATGACTGTTATAACAGTAGTTAGGATTGATCAATTGCCATTAGAGGTTCAAGATTTGTTGCAAGAACATGTTGATGTGGTAATAGATGAGGTTTTAAGGAAAAATGTCAATTCTCATGCAAAGTTTCTAGAATGGGAAGACAAAGCTTTCAAGGTGGTTGAAAACACTCCACATTTGCAGTTGGAATATGAGGGTGCAGCCCACTGTATTTTTGCATTGCTTGGGAAGATTGGTGAAGACCATCCCACACAAGATGAAGTTGAAGGGCCAAATTTCAAGCAAGTGGTTCCATGTTTTGTTTTGTACGTGTTACACAATGAGACATTGGAGGTTGAGTTTGATTTATCTCTTTTGGTAGAAGGCAGTGATGTTGATCAAGAAAGTTGGTTGGATGACATGACAAGTAGAAGCAAAGAGGGAATGCACAAATATCTTGCTGAGATTGCAATCTTAAGGAAGGATAGACCTAAGTTCAAGATGAAGCAGGTTATTGGAGGAGAGCAAGGTGTTGTGGAAGTGTATGTAATCCATCAGACACAATGGGATCAATTACATGTTGAGTGCAATCAAGGGGCAGATATGAACAAAGGAGCAATTGATTTCAAGGTTGTAGATTTACCTTTTGATTTATACTCTTTACAAGTATTTGTGGTTGTAGGTTATGGTGTAGATTCTCAAGTATTTGCAGATGTTGAGAGGGTACAAGAGTTTCCACCAAGGTTGGAGTGTGTCTTGGACATGAAGGAACTCAAAGACTCAAGGGACAAAGCCTACTCCCAGTACTTGACTGAATGGAAGGGCCTTCCTTATAAAGGAGTTAAGTAGATGACTGAGTGCATTGTTGCAGCTCCTCACTCAAGGGGACTTGAGTTCATTTTTGTCCAAGAGTATGGTGTAGGAGCACATTGGTATTTCATGCCTCCATCAGACAATTTTGTCAAATTTTTCTCTTTTGTTTATAATAAGGTCATTTGTGACCATATCTAATGTATTAGAAGTCATTTTTGGTCATTAAGAGTGATTGGTAGTTAATTTGTTAAAAGTTGTCAATTCTTGCAAAAGTTGTTGAATGTTGCAAAAAAAGTGCAAAAGTGGGAATATGAAGGGTCATCTTGTGTAAATGATGTAAGAGGAATTTGTAAAATGATTGGTCATGATGTGTAATGCCTTAAAACACCTTTGTAAACGTTTGAAAAAGTTGTCAATTCTTGCATAAGTTGTTGAATGTTGCAAAAAAAAGTGCAAAAGTGGGAATATGAAGGGTCATCTTGTGTAAATGATGTAAGAGGTAGTTGTAAAATGATTGGGAATGATGTGTAATTCCTTAAAACACCTTTGTAAATATTTGGGCAAGGTTGGAAAACAAGGATTTTGAATTTGAATACCAAAACACTCGATTTTTTGTGTTTTTACACTAAAATTTGTTGGGGCAGCATTTGGTACGGCCTTGTACGGACTGAACTTTCACTTTTATGCATTTTTATTTGTGAAGGAGTGAACTATCTCTCATCTTCACTTCATCTCATTTTATTTCATTTAGTTTTGAGTGATTTATTACATTTTTACTCAAATTAGCCTTAAAACCCCAATTTTGAGGGTTTGAGAGAAAAAAATAAAGTTTTGAGCCATTCCACCAGTAGAAAGGACTATAACTTGGTGGAATGGTATATTTAGCTGTATTTTTGTGTTTGTGAAGTTTGCAAGAGCAAGTAAGGTAGATTCATGAAGATTTGACGATGCCCTAGGTGGAAAATTGCATGTTTTTGGCACAAAAGGTTGCATAGCAACTAGGGTTTGATAAAGAAGCAAAGGAAAAGTGTGGGAAATCATTTGGTGAGAATAGGAAGACCATATTTGATATATTTGAAGTGTTGGAGAAGAATATTGAGGCCTATATCATATAGAACCAATAAGTGCCTAGTTGTAGGAGCCTAATTAGGCCTTTGGGACAGTGTAGCAACAAGTTTTTGAAGGGTTTGTTCCAAAGTAACTGTCAACACAAGGATTTGCACCTGAACACAATTTGAAAAAATATTAAATCCTATGTACATGGGACTACTCTCAGGTTGTGGGTATCCTATGGTGAGAATAGACCTCCAGGTTATGGGCTGGCTCCCTTTGGATATTTCTTGAAAATACTAATTTTTTAACAGAGGGAAAGGGTAAGAAGGATAATGCATACACTAAAAAATGGAAAACAAGGTGATTCACCAACTAATAAGTGATTTGAAAACTGCTAAAATCTCACAACAGACTCAAGAAATAAAGCCACATAAACTCACAACTCAGTTGTTTATGTCTACAAAAATAATTCTAATGAAAGGCTCTAACTTTTCTAATGCTTAGAAAAAAGGAAAACAGAGATGTTTTCACAAATCTTTATGCAAGGGAATGAAAGCACTAACATAGACCTACACTATGACATGATATTCTTCATATTCAGTATTGAAGGAATCTGATAAAATAAAGATAACACGATACTTTATCTTGTAACTCACAATCAACACTAAAGAACAAAGAGATATGGGGAAGGAAATAAGATTTTATTAAGAAATAGGAGATATTTGCCTTACAAATCTCAATAACTCACAAGAAAATGAGTTACAAAGTAAGAATAATTTGTCACAGCAGCCGCCAAACTGAGAACTAGCTGAAATTTGAATTACAGAATTTATAAATAGAGGGTTACTGAAGGTTAAAATAGGGCTTGTTGCTCTTCTAACAACTCTGGTTATAAGTTGTGCAATTCATATTTCAGCTAGTTCTCAGTTTGGTGGCTGTTGTGGCAGATTATTCTTACTTTGTAACTCATTTTCTTGTGAGTTCTTGATATTTGTAATGCATATATCTCCTATTTCTCAATAAAAGCTTATTTCCTTCTCCATATCTCTTTGTTCTTTAGTATTGATTGTGAGTTACAAGATAAAGTACTATGTTATCTTTATTTTATCAGATTCTTTCAATACTAAATATGAAGAATATCATGTCATAGTGCAGGTCTATGTTAGTGATTTCATTCCCTTGCATAAAGATTTGTGAAAACATCTTTGTTTTCCTTTTTTCTAAGCATTAGAAAATTCAGAGCCTTTCATTAGAATTATTTTTGCAGGCATAAATAACCGAGTTGTGAGTTTATGTGGCTTTATTTATTGAGTCTGTTGTGAGATTTTAGCAGTTTTCAAATCACTTATCAGTTGGTGAATCACCTTGTTTTCCAATTTTTAGTGTATGCATTATCCTTCTTACCCTTTCCCTCTATTAAAAAATTAGTATTTTCAAGAAATATCCAAAGGGAGTCAGCCCATAACTTGGAGGTATATTCTCACCGTAGGATACCCACAGCCTAAGAGTAGTCTCATGTACACAAGATTTAAGAGTTTTTCAACTTATCTTCGGGTGAAAATCCTTGTGTTAAAAATTTTGGCATGCCCGGTGGGACATTGAACTAATTTATTAGTTCAAAAAGAGCTTATTTTTCTGCTATAACGGTGTGAGCAACAGTTTTCCAGCCTTCGAGAAGGAAAAAATTTCACACTTGGTGACTCCACAGTTTTGGTTTCAGTAGTTTTCAATGAGAAATCACAAGAGAAGTTACCAAACAAGATGAAGTGCAGAACCTGTTGAACATTCAGAGTTACCATCAAGGAGTACCAGAGTTATTAGAAGAGCAACAAGCCATGTTTCAACCTTCAATAACCCTTTATTTATAAGTTATGCAATTCAAATTTCAACTAGTTCTATTGTTTCAAGTAGTTCATCAAGTAGTATTAATTCTCCAGTAGTCAATATGGCTCATCCTCCTCTTAGGAATCAGCCTTTTGTCTCATTTGATCAAGGAAGCCCCTTGAATTTAGCCCAGCATAATGATATTCCAGCTACAGCCCTTAAGAGCTTACCATTTTTTACTGGTGAAGATCAAATAATAGCCATTGAGCACATTCAAGATGTGGCTTCATTATGTGGTTTGCATCATGTTACTAAATAGGATATTGCAGTAAGGCTCTTGGCAGCCTCTTTCAAAGGAAAATCTCTTCAATGGTTCAAAGGGTTACCTGTGAACTCAGTTACAACATGGGATCAGCTAGGAGAAAAGTTGAATAAGCAGTTCGAGGACAAATCAAACCATCTCTCATTGGTGGAGCAGCTCACTACCATCAAAAGAGCTCCACATGAACATTTGGTGGACTTCAACTATCGTTTCAAGAAGACTTGGAATAGGATTCTAGCCTCGGTAAAACATTCTAATGACTATGTTTTTTTTTTTTACTTGAAAGCTTTGAATAGTGATATTTCACTTGCAATACAGTCTATGGGTGGGGATTCTTTACCAGCAGCATTTGTGTTGCTATTAGAGCAGAAAATAGGCTAATTCAGGCTATAAATTAGCACCTAGGCCTCCAATGCCATATTTTGCTGATATACAGCCAATTATCCCAGTATTACCACCTACTATAGTTGGTGTTCCTTCATTTCCAGCTTTCAATAATCAAGTAGCAGCTCAAGAGCATGTTGTTCCCAGCCAATTTCAAGAGCTAATAAGCATAAAAGAGAAAAATGATAATATATAGAAGACCTTGTAGACCTTTGGTAATGAGCTGGTCAATATTAAAAAGCAGCAATATCAGCCGCCTTACCAAGCTCCCTTTCAGTCTAATCCTCAAATTCAAAGGAGGAATTTTAATCAAAGGCCTTTCCAACCTTATAATCCCAATGCCCCTAGTTGTTCCAAAGAGGTAGTACCAGTGCAAAATAATATGGTAGTTGATTATGAATGGTTTTTTCCATGTAATCAACTGCATAATCAATCTACTTGTTCTAATGGTATTCTGAATCAAGCATTAATGGTGCAAAGTAGTGTTGTTCCAAAAAATTCATCTCAGGAAGCTCATGAACAACATTCTTCTCATGCAGAGAAAGGAAATCTAGATGTCACCTTCATGAATTGGCAAGGTGAAGAGTTTTGTGGGTTCAATAATGCACAAAATCAGTCAGGTGATTCTATAGCAGCCAATACAAGGAGTAAGAAAAGGGTTGTGGACTTGGGGTGGCAACCTGTGATAAACAAAGATCAGCCTAAATCACAAGTTCAATCAACACAAGTACAAAAGGATGTGGTTGTTCTTAAAGGACAGCAAAAGGTTAATATTGGTAACTTTAACATATTAGATCATATGAAGAAAACACATGTTAGTGTTTCCATGTGGGATTCTTTAGCTCTTCTTAGGCAAAAAGATCTTTTACATGAAGCTCTGTTAAAGTTTTCTTTATCTGATGATATGTCTAATCATCAACCTTCAAAGGTTGTGTTTACCAATGATTCTCAAGAAAAGAAAGAATAGCATACCACCATAGTTAAGCAACCCCCGTTTTATGTAACTATGATTGTTGGCTAGCATTTAGTACACAATTGTATGATTGATTCAGGGGCCAGTAGTTCTGTAATGCCCAAGCAAATCATAGATATATTGGGAATAGAGTATGAGCCATTAGAAAAGGGGGTAGTTCAACTAGATGGTATTGTTGTTAAGACAGTGAAAGTCATTAAAAATATGAGTCTTACATTGCACGAATGTCCAAATTTCTCAATACCTCAGGACATTTATGTCATAGAGTTACCCCCATATTTTGCCATATATTTATCATAAGATTTTACTGCTAAAATTGGAGGATATTTGTCCTCTGATTGGTCTCATATGTTGTTTAGAACCAGATATGGCACCAAGGTCACCATCAAATCAGAACCTGTTGCTGAGAGTCATATTGAGTCATATAATGCAAGTGTTATTAATAAAGCAGTTGTTAATTGTGCTCTTTTTGAACAAGAAGATATTCTTGCAGCTAAAGAGACTAGTACACAGATAGAGAATATCCCTAATGTTCTGTTGGATGAGTGGGCAGCAGAGAATGTTTAGAATTCTTCAAATGAACAACATGAAGAGGTAAATTTGGGAGTTTATTTTATGTATGAATCTGATTCTGTCATTCCTAATTTTGTCGAGAGTGATGAACAGCAGTTTGAACAGCAAGTAAATGAGGTTTGGAAGTTGTTCTATGATGGTTCAAGGATTAGAAATGGTGTTGGAGGTGGTTGTATGCTTATTTCTTTGACTAGTGAAAAATATTATTTTGCATTCAGGTTCACATTCAGCTACACCAATCATATAGCTAAGTATGAAGCTCTGATGCATGGTCTTCAGTGGGAAAAAAAGAGAGGTATTTGTTGTTTACAATTTTTTGGTGATACAAAGTAATTTTCAATCAAGTTAGAGGCCTCCATACTACTAAAAATGATCTTTTGAAGTCTTCTAAGCATAGAGTAGGGGATCTTATGGAAGATTTTCAAGCTTTTAATTTGTTGTCAATTCCCATAACTAAAAATAATCATGTTGATAGACTAGCAGCCATAGGTGCTCAATATGATATCCCAAATGATATCAGTAATTCAAAAGAATAGTAGTATGTAAAATTAATTGCTAGGTCATAAATTCCTAACAATAATGAGCATTAGCAAGTTTTTGACAGTGACCAGCAAATCATTAATTTCTTGAGAGAAGAAGCAGAGTTTTCCAATGACAATCAAGAGAAACTCAAATAGCAATATGAAGATTAGATCATACAGCTGAAAACCAACAAACTGCCCAAAGGCTTGGTTACATTGGAGTCTATTTTTAATATAGATAATCAAGTCAGAAAAGAAAAATCCAGCTTGCAAATTAAAGATCATTATGAAGGTATTGAGATCTTCAAAGATAAGCTTTTAAAGCTTGGTAAGGTATGCACATTAGAAGAAAGGCATGCATTTATTTTACTTTGTCAAGAGTTCAGTGACATTTTTGCATGGGAATATTCAAATCTGAAAGGTTTTGACCCTTCTATTACACAACATACTATTGAACTTGAGCCAAATTCCAAGCCTGTAAGACAAAAACAGAGGCCACTTAACCCCAAGCTTGAACCCCTCATGATCAAAGAGTTGAATAAGCCCATTGAGAGTGGTATTATTTATCCAATTAAACATGCCTCTTGGGTATCCAATCTTGTCCCTGTGAGAAAGAAAAGTGGTGAAATCAGACTTTGTGTTGATTTCAGAGACCTTAATAGAGTTTCTCTAAAAGATCGTCACCCTTTACCTTCCATGGAACAAATTTTTCAAGTTGTTTTAGGTTCTAAGAGATTCTCTTTATTAGATGGCTTCTCAGGATATAATCAGACCCTGGTTAAGCAAGAAGATCAGTTTAAGACAACATTTACAACTAAATGGGGTACAATGGCTTACAAGAGGATGTCATTTGGTTTATCAAATGCTCAAGCTAATTTTTTGAAAGCTATGGACATGGATTTCAAAGGTTTAATGTATAAAATTGTATTGGTTTATTTGGATGACAACTATTTTTTCAAAAAATTCAAATGAACACTTTGATCACTTAAGGAAAATATTTGAAAGATGTAGAGAATTTGGTGTCTCTCTCAACATAAAGAAAATTTTGTTTGTTGTACACGAAGTTAAATTGCTTGGGTATATTGTATTAAAACATGGTATTTCTATAGATCTGGAAAGAGTAAGTGCTATTCTTTCTCTTCCTTTACCAGCACACAAGAAATTTCTGCAAAGCTTCCTGGGTAGAATCAACTTTGTAAGAATATTCATCCTAGATGTTGTTGAGTTATTAGTTCCTTTGACTTCAATGTTAAAAAAGAATGTTTCTTTCAGCTGGACTAAAGAAGGAAAGAGGATCTTTCAGCTTATCAAGGAAGCACTTGCAGCTGCTCCTACTCTGTTAAACCCAGATTTCTCAAAAGACTTTATTTTGTATGCATATGGAAATATTGATAGTATTGCAGCTATGCTAGATCAGGAGAATGATCATGGGTTAGAACAGCCCATAGCTTTTTCCAGTCAGAGTCTTAAGGATTATGAGCTTAATTATTCCTTTATTGAAAAGCATGTCTTAGTTGTTATCAAAAGTTTAAAGAAATTCAAACATATGCTTTCTAATAACATAATTAAATTGTTGGTTGCTCATCCTTCAGTTAAGGAATTTTTGATAAATAAATATTTAAATAGAAAAAGAGTTGGTTGGGTGACAAAAGTGATGGAATATGACCTTGAGATTAAGGTTACCAAGCTGATAAGAGGTAAAGGTCTTTGTGAACAACTTACAAAGAACAATAACAACAATACAAGAGAAGAGGAAAATGTTGTTTTAGCTCATCAGGATGAGGAACAAATTACTGCACCTGTTTCTTCAAGATGGGTGAAAGAAATGACACCTTTCTTGTTAATTGGTGAGTGTCCTCCTGGTTTGAGTAAATAAAAAAGAAGGTATTTTAGACTTCAGTCAATACCTTATGTACTTTTGAATGGTTTTCTATTTAGAAATAATTTCCATGGTGTTCCACTTAGATGTATTGAAGTTGATCAGGTCGATAAAGTGTTACATGATTTTCATGAAGAATCAGCTAGTGGTCATTTCTCTCCAAGAGCCATAGCTCTTAAGATAATGAAAGGAGGTTATTACTGGCCTACCTTATTCAAAGATGCCCATTCATGGGTAAGAAAATGCAAGGAGTGTGCCATTTTTGCAGGAAAAGAGAAGTTGGCAGTCCTTCTGTTACAACCAATTTAGATTGAACAGCCCTTTATGAAGTGGGGCTTAGATTTTATTGGAGTCATAAACCCACCATCAAGTGCAGGCCACAAGTGGGTACTCACAGCCACTGATTATTTTTCAAAATGGACTGAAGTTGTGGCACTTAAAGAAGCAAATGAGATAGTTGTTTTGAACTTCTATGAAGAGCTGATAACCAGGTTTGGAGTTCCTAAATCAGTAGTTTCAAATAATGCACTTGCTTTCATAGGAACTAAGATATTTGAGTGGATTGTTAGAAATGGTGTTTCTCTGAATACATCTTCTAACTACTATCCTCAAGGCAATGGACAAGCTGATTCCACTAATAAGAACCTTCTAAGGATTATCAAGAGGACTATGGAAGGTAATCAAAGAGCTTGGCATACCAAGTTGAAATCAGCCTTGTGAGCTGATAGAATTACACCAAAAATATCAACAGAATTATCATCATACATGCTTGTGTATGGAAAAGAGGCAAGGCTGCCAATATCCCTTGAACTTCCAACTCTTAATCTAGTCAATCAGCTTGACATGATTGAGGAAGATCCTATGAGAGAAAGATTGGCTCAGTTGATTGAACTTGAAGAGACTAGAGCTGAAGCAATGAAGAAGATTGAGCAACATCAAGCTCAAGTGAAAAGATCATTTGATAAGAGATCATCTCCAAGAGTATTCCAAGAAGGTGACATAGTTCTGAAGTGGGATGAACTGAAAAGCAAACCTGGAAAACACTCCAAGTTTGATGCATTTTGGACTGGGCCTTACATCATAACTGGACAGAAACAGCATAATACCTTCCAATTGTCTAAGTTGGATGGTAAAGTGGAGCCAATCCTAGTGAATGGGATTCACCTCAAACATTTTTTTTGAGGTAGGATCTAAATTTGTACATATTTGATTAGATTCTAGATGTTAATAAGTGCTTCTACACATAGATTAATTGCATCTATGTTTTCCCTAAGTGTTGTTTTGCATAATTGGTAGTTTACTTTGAGTTTTGTTGGGGGAGAAATAAAAGCTCTATTGTTATTAGTTGTAGTTCAATGAAATAGACACCTCTCATTCATAACATGGAATGGAGCTTCAATGTCATGAACAACAAATGTGTACTCCATGGAACTATAACTAGTAAAAGCAAAGTTACAAATAGTTACAACAGTATGAGTAAATTATGTACAAGTTTTATGATTCAAGGAAAGAACTGAAATAAACTCCATTCCCAATGGATAAGCAAGGCAACTGGCCTATTTTTTTTAGCAGGAAAACACCCCTGAGAGGTCGCCAAAAATGTTACTAATTTTTAGCTTCTTGCTTAGATTAGTGAAGATTTAATGAGCAATTATTTTTTGGAGTATAAAAATTTTGATGTTAAGTCATCTAATGAATCCTTGCTTTCAGAATGAAAGAGTTTTCTAGGATTGATTCGTTCAAATCATTCAAACAGTTTAGATTAAACTGTTGAACAATTCAGAAAAACCAATAAACAAATTTCATTTGGAAAGCAAAAATTCAGAAAATGTTATGAAAAGCTTAATTTTTTCTTTAATGTTTGTCATTGTTGATTATCAAAAGGAATTGCAGATCAAGAATGCAGAAATAATCATTCATTTTTATTACAAAACTTGTGCTTGAAACAATTGCAATTTTATTATTTCAGATTATCTAATTGGAACAAGTTCAGGTTGGTACATAAGCCATTACATATCATGACACAACTGATTTATTAAAATATATGTTTCTGTAACCCCACACAAGCCGTGGGTTATGACCAAGTTGATTAAATTCAACAACTATAAACCATACACCTGAAGATTAACTAAAAGAAGAAAGACACATAAAATGAAGGTCATGTCCATCATTGCCTAGGAAGGTTGATGTAGGGTTGACTTGTTGCTTTCCAGCTTGATCTTCACTGTCTCCAACTCCTTTGCTCCTGAATTCCAAAACCTGCAATTGATTATACAAGAAAAGTTTTACTAGTTCACCAAATTAAAGCATGAGTGGGGAGAAATGTGGCTCCCTCAAGGGTTGAGCTTAGCTCATGATAATGGCACAAGCATAGTATGAAGGAAAAATAATCAGAGCCATCTATGCATCTTTTCAATGATAGTGAACAGGCATACATGTTAACTTCATGAAGCATCTCAAAAAGGAAATACATAAGCTAAGATCAATTAGTTTTTCTTGTTGCATGGAGATAGAAGACAGCCATGATTATTTCACAGTCACATTGCAAAGAAGTATACAATGTCAAGTGTCATGTACAAGAAAGATTACAAGAATGAAATACAGTGATTGTCATTTGCAATGTAGAACAGAAACAAAATGACACTTTTATTTTGATGTCCCAGATATAATAATGGTATGCAAAGTATGAATAAACATCAGTTCATTTTTAGTTTGCATTGCAGATTCAAGGGGAAAATGATCTATGCTTCAATGGAGTCATCATTCAAAGGTAATCAAAAGAAATTCCATTATAACCATATTCAGTTATTCAAGAAGGATGATCATTTTGGGAGCAAATACAATTCTTAACTGCCATAATATAAAGAACAGTAAACAGAGTAACAAGGGCAACATTTCTTATACCCATAATCTCAAGGAGCAATCAAGACTGTTCTAAAGTAGCAGTCATTATGATCTAAGAGATAAAGGGTAGAGCCATCTTCATAGTGGAACAACAACACAATACAAGCAAAATAAATCATCATATTCAAGCTTAGACAATGTTTCATGCATTTTTGCAACATTCAAAGCAAGCTACAAGAAATTTAATATGTAGTGGAAAATGAAAGAAGTACAACATTGTAAACTCTCTTGAGCAAAACAAAAATGTTGACTTTATTATTTGTTCTAATCACACAGAGTTTTTATATTTTTCTTCAAATGGATGAACATGATGATAAATATTAAAGTACAAAGAGAAATCCAGGTACAGAAGGAAGAGAAAACTATATAAAATCCATATGAAAAGTGAAGTATTGTTCAAAGGAAAATCTCCATTTTTACATAACCATGACGTAAGGCTAACAGGGGTTTGAGATTTCACATATGAAGGTTTGAATCCATATGATAAGTGAAGTATTGTTCAAAGGAAAATCTCCATTTTTACATAACCATGACGTAAGGCTAACAGGGGTTTGAGATTTCACATATGAAGGTTTGAATCCTTATGAAGAAAATTCAAGAAATCTTTGTTTTTTTCAATTGCAGCTTTAAATATTGTCTCTTTTTTCTGAATATCAAATACCCAATAGAGATTTTCATGGTGGCTTACTCATAAAAATGAAAGTACATAAACAAGAAGGTTTTTCAAAACAAAAGAAAATGTAATTTATCAGAGATACCCAAACTGAAAATCAAGTATGGTCATGGCCTAATCATTAAAGTCAGAGCTGAAGCAATGAAGTTCATTTTGCATTTCATTGTATGGGTTCAATCGAATGTTCATTTTCAAAAATAAAGGATCAAATTCATTTGAAGAAACACAGAGGCTACATAGGTTGTTGGGATGTTGAAAAATAAGACAAGATTGCTCATGGGACCAACAAAAAACAAGAATCACATGAGAAAAATAGTAGATGGCCACGGCCTATAAGCTGAGCAAAGCTTTTCAAAAAAAGGAGAAGACTTCCAAATTTGAGTAAATCAAAAACTCACCTTCAGATTTCTACATTGAATCTACTAAAAACCTTCAAGAAATAGTATAAAGACAGAGTCTTCCATCTGAAAGATCAAACCAAAGGTATCTATGGCGGCCAGGAACAAAGAACACAGCAGAAAGGTAAGATTCACATTAAAATGAATCAAGAAATGTACAAGGTCGCGCCTTAAGAGCTGCAAAAAAAAATTAAATGTATCAAAAAAACTTCCAGATCTATGCAAGATCAAGCTTACCTTATGATTTTACTTCAAATCTTCAAGATTCTATTAGAAAATAGCTTGAATACAGATGTTTCCAGCTCAATAGTCGACTAGGGTTTCTCCATGGCAGCAGACTTTCTCTCGGCCAGCAAAGGTAAAATGAAAAAAATGAATGACTATCATTCATTTTAGGGTTTGAACCCTAGAAAGTTTGAATGGAAAAGGCTTTTTTCCTTCAAGTTTTATTAAAAACTTTATTCACTTGCTAAGTGGCATGGCTTTCTCTAAGCCTTATCATTTTGAATAGTTTTAAATAAAAATATCTCATAGAGACTTAGTCATTTTAAGTCTTCCATATTGGATTTCATAAAATGCCTTTATTTTTGCATTTATAATTCAAATGTATAGCTTTATTTGAGTGATTAATTATAAATCACTTCAAACAAAAGTTATTTATGAAAATGAAAAATAGAGGAAAAACATTATTTATTTGTGCATTTAATTAAAATGTAAATCTTTATTTTAAATGATAGTTATAAATCATTTAAAATAAATGATATGTGGAAATGCAAATAAATGAAATATTTTGAATGCAAATTCAAATGATGAGATAAATATTGTCAAAGGGAGTTCAAATGGAATATTCAAAGCCTTGCACAAATCATGGAGATAGTTGAGAAAGTTATGCCAACATGCTGAGGGAAATCAGGGATTTTGAAGCACCTAATGATGAGTTTACCTTCAATTTTCAGTTTCATTTTATTGGAGTTCAATGAAGGAGTGATTTGAGGCACAAAACTGGAATTCACTTTCAGTTACAACCCTCTTTTGGAGGGATTTTTAGTTGTATACGACCCATGAGGTTGTTTTGAGATTCACAACTCTTGATAGAGTTCTCTTGCAGTTACATGCCTTGTTTGGAGGAGAAGTAGGACAACACATCATATTTTGGAGCCAAAATTCAAATTCAAATTTTTGGAGGCTTTTTCTATAAGTTTATCTTCTCTCTCATTTCTAAAGGCTAGTTCTCAGTTTGGTGGTTGTTGTGGCAGATTATTCTTACTTTGTAACTCATTTTCTTGTGAGTTATTGAGAATTGTAATGCATATATCTCCTATTTCTTAATAAAAGCTTATTTCCTTCTCCATATCTCTTTGTTCTTTAGTGTTGATTGTGAGTTACAAGATAAAGTATTGTGTTATCTTTATTTTATTAGATTCCTTCAATACTGAATATGAAGAATATCATGTCATAGTGCAGGTCTATGTTAGTGCTTTCATTCCCTTGCATAAAGATTTGTGAAAACATCTTTGTTTTATTTTTTTCTAAGCATTAGAAAAGTCAGAGCCTTTCATTAGAATTATTTTTGCAGGCATAAATAACTGAGTTGTGAGTTTATGTGGTTTTATTTATTGAGTTTGTTGTGAGATTTTAGTAGTTTTCAAATCACCTATCAGTTGGTGAATCACCTTGTTTTCCAGTTTTTAGTGTATGCATTATCCTTCTTACCCTTTCCCTCTGTTAAAAAATTAGTATTTTCAAGAAATATCCAAAGGGAGCCAGCCCATAACCTGGAGGTATATTCTCACCATAGGATACCCACAGCCTGAGAGTAGTCCCATGTACACAGGATTTAAGAGTTTTTCAACTTGTCTTCAAGTGAAAATCCTTGTGTTAACAGTAACCCTACCTAAATTTAAGATATAGTATAGAAGGACTTAATGGGTATTCAAATCAATTTTTAGATCGTGGGTTTGAGTTTTCTTTTGCAAATTATGCCAAAATTACCTTATTTGCTGCTCTCATCAAAGCATAGTGGAAGATTGTGAGAAAATTTGTTTGTTTGAAGTGCTAGGGTTTGGGATTTGTAAAGTTCATTGATATTTTTTTTGTTTGGATTCTCCCACCTACTTTGCATCAATAATGATTCCCTTAAAATTGTGATCCATTGTAACCAGTTATGATATATAGTGAGTTAATCCTCATTGTGGTTTTTCCCTTTCAAGGGTTTTCCATATAAAATATGGTGTTCATCTGTTGATTGTTGTGGTGCATGCTTTATATTATTTCTTTCTATTTCTACAATTTTAATGAGATTCTTTGTAATGCACTTTTAATTTATTGAAATTTTAGGGAATATTGATTCACCCCCCCCCCTTCTTAGTATTTTGGGTGTTCAATAATTGGTATCAAAGCAAGGTTCCTTCAATTTTTCTAACAAATGAGGTAGATCTTGGAGATTAAACACAAGGAAACTAGGAAGTATCTTATCCCTCTTAAAGAACTTATAATGGAAGGATTCACTGAAGAATACTATGAAGTTGATACAGAAGGAGAACTCAGATCTACTCTTGATGACTTGGATAAAACAGAATGTGAGAATAAATATCTAAAAGAAACTCTTAAGTAGATGATTGTATCAAGAATTTGAGGAATTAAGTCGAGAAAGTTAAAGATCAACTCAAGGAAACAAATGAGCAACTCAAAAAATCAAATGAGATAATCACTACTATGAAAGTGTAGGTTGAAGAATAAAAAAGAGTTGAAGACTACTTGCATGCCAAGTTGAAAGACAAGTATGCAGAATGCTCAAATCTTGAAGAAGAGATTGTGTCTCTAAGGAAAGAACTAGAGAAAGTAAAGATTCAAGAGGAAAAATTCAAGAATATCTCCACCTTGCTTGATAATATGCTTGCTATTCAAAAAAATCATAAGGACAAAGAAGGATTAGGGTTTCAAAAAGGAGAAATCTCAAAGGAAAATCAGACTCCAAACAATGTTGAGAAGGAGAATAATGAACAAAGGGAGACTGGAGATAAGAAGAGAAATATCAAACATGTCCAGAACCACTAGAAGAAATATTTCAAGCGACCTCCTCTTAGACAACTAGCTACACAAAGGAATCCATCTTTTAAAGGTTGTTGTTATTCTTGCAATAAATTTGGGCATAGAGCTGTAGAATGTAAAAGCAAGATGAATCAGAATTTTCAATCATTTTTTGGTCAATGCTATGCATGCAATAGATTTGGTCATAAGGCTAGTGAATGTAGAAGACAAGTGAATGGTTACAATAATGGCATGGTTACTTGATCATTCCATGGTTACTATTACTCATGCAATGGGTATGAGTATAAGGCTCCTAAATGCAAATCTAAAATGGCAAGAAGTAAATTTTCTTTGCGACAAGGTGTCATATGTTATAAATGTAATAAAAAAGGACACATAGCTAAGTTTTGCATAGGAAAGAATGTGAAACCCTATGTTTCACAAAAGAATATTGATTTGATTGAATAAAAGAATAAGATGAACAAGATCTAGAAGAAAAAGAAGAGGCTGATGTTAAGAATGAATCTGTTCCAAATTTTGGTGTAGATGTTTCCTCCAAAAACTAGATAAGCATTGGCTCAAGGGGACTTTTAATAGAAAACTTTCTAGACCCCTACCAAAGATAAGATGTTAAAATATTCAACATACTGATGCATGAATTGGTTGATATGCTTGATCCATTGGAAAAAATTTAGGTGAGAAATCTCTTGATGCAGAGATTTGTGAAGTGTTTAGAAGTGCATGTGATGCTACAGAGAAATATTGACAATATTTTGACCTAAATTTTTACTACTACATTTAATGCATATTTTAGGTCACAAGAAAAGTGTTTATATTTCATATTTGATATTCTAAATACACTTGTGTTTGAGCAATTAAAAGAGGAGAGCAGAGCAAGCATAATCTAAATCAATTCTAGAGTTTTGAATGAAACCCTATCGACAAAATTCCATAAGGTATTTACAATCTCTTGCAAACCCTAGTTAAAAGAAGTTTTGAATGTTTATTCCTCAAGTTGTTGATTTGGTTGAGAGGCCAAGGCCTAAATTTAAGAAGCATCCACCCAAATCAATGGAAATAGATAAATCTATAGTGCATTCTCTAGGGTTCCTACAAATGTGCTACACACAAAAGATGTGCAAATTTATATTTATTCGCAAATGGGAAAATATAATCATTTAAAGTTTTTGGAGTTTAGGGATAATCTGCTAACTGGAGATGATTTCTAGTTGAAACTAGAGTATACCAACTTTTCAAAGAAAAATTTGGATGTATGGACAAAGTTTCCCAACTTTTGTTTTGAAGATAAATGGGTGAAGATTGTTCTGAGCAAAATACACAATGAATTCATGTGGTTGGACATGTCATATATGATAAACAAAGAAGAAATAAAGTTTGTTACTGGATTGAGCTCCATAGGACATATCTCATCATTTAAGGCGGTAAAGAATGAAGTAGTGATGAAGCTTAACAGTGCTTAATTTGACAAGTGTTCCCTAACAGTGGATGATATCAAAGATCTGGTGGTCAAATATGCCTCAATGTTGATTGCTTACAAGATATTCTACACAAACAGAGAAGGTTCTACCACTACCATCATGATTCACACTGCATATCAAATGGTGAAAGAAGGTATGTGTATGAAGATACAATAGTTTACGAGTTTGGTACATATGAAGATAATCATGTGGAAGAGAACCTAGAAAAGAAAAATAAGGATATTGAAGAAAAGGTTGGATAGATGAAATCCAAGTTGGAAAAGGAATTTGGTACCACTATGGACCTTGTAGCAAATTCTAAAGGAAAATCTACTCCTCCGCCGACTACACTAAGAACAAGAAGGTCAGACAGGACCTCAACCTCCACACTTGTTGTTTTAAAGTCCTTCGGAACAAAAAAAATATGTGGCTCTTAGTAGATACATCTAGACTCCCTATGCAATGAAAGGCTCCAAAGAGAAGAAATAAAGGATAAAAAAGAGATAAGTATATCGCTTCAAAAGAAGAAGAGGAAGAGGAAGAAGAACAATTAGTCTGCAAAAGGAAATAAAAAGTCTCTCACAAAGAGACCAGTGCAAAAAAGGGAAAGGAGAAAGAGAAAACCCCTCTGGTCTGTGACCATAGTCCCATGAAGGTTGATGCAATGTTCAGTGTTATAGCAGAGTTTGGAATCCTAAAGGATAAAGCTGAATTGTATCCAAATTCCAACAATGTAGATAAGGAAAAAATTGAAGAGTCCATTATCAAATACATGGTGACATTTAATGTTGGCCTAGGTGATATAGTGGATCGGTTGTTGAATGAGCTAAAAGGAGTATTGAGTGTAAGAAGTCAGGAGGCGATTATAGAAGATGCAAAGATGAAATATTTTGCCTTGGAGAAGATTGGTTCCTCATTAAATCGGGAGGAAAAAGTTATCTCAGTTGCAAGCCCTACAATTCAGGACAAAGCAAAGATTAAATACTCTTATGGGAAAAGATAAGAATGATATAGAGAAGCTAAGGGAAGAGACAATAAAATTGTTGGGAATAGGATGCCATTTAATTGCAATCCTAAATATATTTCATGTATATCCAAAGTCCTTGGAAAGTGTTCCCCAACACTAGGATTAGAAAGAGATTAAATTTGAATGAAATGAACATGTAAATTGACATTTGTAATTATTCCTAAATGATAGGAACATGTGAGGGTGTCCAAGAAAAGCTCCTACAAAATAGGAGCACATGGGGCACCCACATGGAAGGTGGAACCCACCTTGAGTTAAGTTAACTATTTGGAGAAAGATAACACTTCAGTAATGCATGTAAAGATCCTAGAAGTTAGGAATTGGAATTTACATGAGTTCAGTTCAGTTCAGTTATCTTTAGTTGCATGTAGTTAGTTTGAGTTGCATGTTAGTTGACTTTAGTTGACTTGAATTGAATTATAATTACTTGAGTTGCATGACAGATAACAGGTGACTACATTCAGTTAAGTGGGGGTGATCAATCATGCATCATGTTTGCATGATTTGGTGGAGAGATATGTTTCAGTTAACAAAGATTGACTTGGACCCACCTTGGGCGCCCAAGTTGAGATCTTGGAGTTAACACCTTTGCATGAGAAGATATTTACAAGGCTCAGTTAAGTGGGGCCCATTCTTGGGCGCCAACTTTGAGGAGAAGCTTGGAAGATATCTTCGTAATCAACGTTGAGTTAAGACTTCAGTTTGGGACGCCTAAATTGATGAAGGACTTGGTTTGAAATTTTTTTTCATGAAAGAACTCTACTTCCACAAGAATGGCGTAGATATTTGTGAGGAGATTTATCCTCTTGTAATTTTCAACTCTTTGGAGTTTACAATGTTCACAATTGTCTATTTATTGTAGAAAGTTGAAGAGAGTTCAAAGAGAGTACTTTTGTGAAGCATGGCACTGGATGTGTGGATTCATGCTTGGACACATGAGAGTTTATTGCATGTTCTGAAGAAGAGTTGTTGAAGGAAAAAGAAGTGTCTCAAGCAAGGATTGATAAAGAATTATTGTAATCTTGTTCTAAGGTTAAATAATACAAGCACAATTGATTTTGGTGGTGGAGTTTTTTCCCAAAAGGGTTTCTCCACGGTATATGTTGTGTCACTTCTATCTTTTGGTCTTGTTCTTCTATAATATTTTGTCTACTTCTACAATTGGTAAAATGAATCTAAACAAATAATCACATTCAAAGAAATTGTAACAAAGAACACTTAATTAGATCTACAATTGCATAGTTTTACAAATTATTAAGCTACATAATTACCTCCATTTTCAACAAAAATCTATGGAAAAAATTATTAAAGAATTGGGAGCCTCTCTGAGTGATGAAGATAACATGCAGCAAGACACATCCCTCCTAGAAAGCAATGAGCTAGTTAGAGAGCAACATGAGCATGAGCAAGGAGAAATGATGATAGATAACACACCTCTGGATGGGAAAATAACTACCAAGTAGAGCAAAAAAGATGAGAAAGGAGTCCCAGAGAAAAAAGAAGCTCAAAAGGAACAAACTATGTCTCCTCTAGAAGTTGGGAAGACTTTACAGAAAAGTGTTTTGATAGTGGAGAGAAGGAGAAAAATGATAAACATATAGAAGAAAGCACAAAAATAGGTTATGAATCCTCTGCACCCTTCGGAGATTCATTCAAATATCTTATGAATGTGCAAATACAATTCCAACCAGTGGTGTCTACACAACTGGTGCAAATTCCAATGCAAAAAGGTCAAGTGGGTTTGGATAAGATTTCTCCTCTAAACAAGTTGCAGCTTGGTGATGTTTTCCATGCCTCCACAAGAAAGGAGATGCTACAAACTCACCAAAAAGGTCAATGAGGCTATCAAGGTTTTACAAGAAGGCCTTCCCATAGTATCCATTGATACTTATTTACCAGGTGTACAGCAGTTGAAGCTACTACTAGATTCCTTTAAGGAGTACTCTACTGGTCCAAAAGAGAAGAAAAAGAAGGAAGTAGCAAATAAATTGAATGATAAGAGGCTAATTGATGCTTCAAATAAATGTGCTACTGCACATACCAAGTTGTAAGGAAACTTTAAGGATGTTCAAAAGAGTTTGGAGGAATCCAAACTATTTTTCCAATTTTGTTTGAAATGGCCATTATCTATGAAAAGTATAAAGGATCAGATGGACTCAACTAAGTCCCAAATTTCCTAGTCCTCAGGTGTGTATGATCTAGTGAATTGTGGGGATGGAGCAACCAGAGTGATCATTTAAAATCTACACACTCAATTCTTTTTACTATAGGAACAAAAAGAGAAAATCATAATTCAGTACAATCAGCTATGAGATACGGTAAGTCTAAAGCTGAAATCTCTAACTGAAGCTGGCCAATGCTGAAAATGTTGTGCAAAAGACAACAATGCCTAGCTCTTCGAAAGAAGGAAAATACCTCTATGTACAGTTTAAAAACTAGAGCTACATGCTTATATTTTCCAAGAAGGATTGGGAATTCGCCAAGAAGGACTGGGAGGCACACCTTGCAAAATTAGATGAAACCTATAAGGGTATATTACCCTCATCTAATTAAGGTTTATATTTTTCTTTAATCATATAGACAAGTTTTGATTTCAATGTACATTTGTAGAGTTTGTAGATGGTGTTGAGGTACATTTTTTTCTTTTTTGTGATGGATAACATAGTTAGGGGGAGCTATTCTCATGTAGATATATCAGTAAGGGAATGTAATGTGGATTTACTACCCTTTACCCTTGATGTCAAAGGGAGAGTAAAGCAGAGAAGTGTGTTGCCATCAAAGACAAAGGGGGATATTGTCAGCAACATGAGCATGATGGTGTATGATGTTGTCATTGATGATCATTGTGTTTTACAGATTTTATAAAGTGCTTGGAGATGTCAAATGTGTGTGCATTCCCAGTTTCAATTGTTTTGGTGATCCACGCATCAATTTTTGGATGAACAGTTGGTTCATTCAATTGTTGCTTTACCAATTTGGTTGTGTGGTGCCAACCTAAGGGTTTTGGGGTCATGCAAGACTGAATTGTGTATGGAGCATATTCATGGGAGTATCTATGGATCATGTTGAACTATTTTGGTGCAGAACACACATAGGCTATTTTCGCAAGGCATGTATGTTTGAGTTTTGACTCGGAAGGTTTCATGGTCATATATTTCATCCAATTAGGCTAACCTAATTGATGGTATGAGTGATTGCAGAATATATAGAGAGAGGTACAATTCATTATTTGGATGTAGAGAGAAGAGCATAATGTGATAGTGGTAATCTTGTGCATGCGCATAAGAGTGACAGAAAAGGATGAAGTGTATAAAGTCAATTTTCTAAGCAGAACAAGGAACTACATCTTCAGCATATAGCAGATACATTATAGACAATTCAAACTCTAGAAGTGAGTCATTTTTGTATGTTTATTTGTAATTCGGGAAGAAGTGATCTTCCTTGGGCAATAAACCCTCTTATTTTCTAGACAATGAGTCATTGGATAGTGAGACCCTTAAAACTATGATCTATTGTAATTGGCTATAATATATAGATGTAATCCTCATCGCAGTTTTTCCCTTTCAAGGGTTTTCCACATAAAATTTGGTGTTCATTTGTTGGTTGTTGTGGTGCATGATTTATATTGTTTCTTTTTATTTCTACAAGTTTAATGAGATTCTTTGTAATGCGCTTTTAAGTTATTGAATTTCAAGGAATACCGATTCACCCCCCCTCCTAGTATTTTGGGTGTTCAACAGTTTCATCTTATGTTGTTATTATGTAATTGATATGCTTATGTTATTAAGTTTAAAAAGGTAAAAATTGTGTTATACAGATTCACCCCCTCCTCTCAATATAACTATGTGCTCATCATAAGGTGTAGTTTCATGTTAAACAATACCTACTTACATAATTCATCAAAATCCCTAAAACAATATTCCCTACTATTGTTAGATCTAAACACCCTTATCTTATAATATGTTTTCTTTTCAACCAAGGTATTAAATTACTTTAGACTTAGTGAACTTCAAATTTAGAACAAAAATAAAGCCAAGTCTATCTAGAAACATCAATGATAATAACATAATATCAAGATTTACCCATAGAACCAACATCTAATAGACCAAACACAACTAAATGAATGATTTTAATAATATCTTAGCTCTATTGCTTCTAATAGGAAATGAAGAACTATTCTACTTGTCAAACCCACAATGCTCACAAAAAATATTTTTTACCAAGAGAATAATCAGAAAAACCGTCAACCAATTTTTTATTAATAATGGTCTTTAGACCTTTTCACTAATGTGACCCAAACATTGGTGCCATAAAATACATTTCTTTTTTAGTTCTAGTTACATTGGCATAATTACAAAAAGTGGAGGCATTAAGCCTAAATAGAGTTCCAATATGAGATCCTCTAGGAGTTACCATATTCCCTCTTACCAACATACAACCAAACTTTTCAAATATCGCATGCACACCCAAATATTTTCATGTAGATATAGAAATAAAATTTATCATAAGACCTAGAATATGCAAAACATGATCAATTATTTTAACCCTTTCGTATACCAAAAAAATCTTGGTACCATTATTATTAACAAAGAAAGTGAATCTTAGAAAAAAATCTACCAAAGAAACAATGTCATTATTATATAAAAATTGAATGTATTGGTTGCTTCCCCAACATTAACCTTCATAAAAATTTATTCCACATCAATTTGTAATAATTTTGTCTTTATTTTCTCCTTTATTCCTCATGAACTCCACCATGTGGGTTGTCTTCCGAATTAAATATATTCTTCCTACCAAATGTGTAATCTTCAAGTATACTTGTATGTCATAATCTCACAAATGAAAGATCCCATTTTTGTCCACAATTAGCCTAAAAAAGACCCCTTGTGAATTTAAATATGCACAATAAACTCTTGGTGTAATTTCCTTTTTGTTTATGTTGTCTTATAACAAGGATTTTTTTCTAGCTCTATCCACCCACTTTCTAATTGATTAGGTCATTGATCCAAAAATATATCACTTTAGTTGAACCAGGAATCAAGGATACAAGTTCACCCACAACTAATATGATACCATATCAAGGATGCAAATCTCTTATAGGAAGTTACAATGACTAAGTCCTACACATTCACTTATAATGGATGCCACACATGGTAAGACTATTGTCAAGTCACCTACAACAACATGAGAGTGGTAGGATTCACTTCAAATTCGTCTTTTCTTCCAAGATCCAATAATAACATATGGAGTAGCTTGACATTAATACTTTCAACAATATTATAGGTGTGGTCAAAGTCGTAGTTCCACTTGCAACAATGATGGAAAGTTGAAAGAAAGGCTTGAGCATAGGCTAAATTTAGGTTGTAAATGATAAAGGATTTCAGCATTATCTACCAAAGGTGAAATGCCACATAGAATGTGTGTTTGGAAAAAGTAGACTTGGAAGTGATAGAAAATAGGAAATTAAGGCACAACTTATTTGGTAAAAATAGTTAAGGTGGGCTATTTCCATTGGCCAATAGTTGTGTGATTCCATGCAAGATACTTTGGTGGCAGTTGCATGCTTGCTTAATAACCCTCATAGCATTCATTGTCCTTCATTAGCAAGTTTCCATTGTCCTTCATCAACGATGACCATTCACATTCTTGTGCAACCATTTACATCATGTAAGATGGTGGAAGATAGGGCAATGGGTATCTTTGGTGTGAGTAACTTTTAAGTGGACATTTTTGCAATTGCTAGTGATAGTCGTCTTGGAGGGAATTTTATATTTTGAAAGAATCCATCCTCTTATTTTCATGCATGTCCTTTCACCTTCCAATAGGTGTGTAATTCACCTACTAGATCATTTGTTTCCTTCCTAGGAAGCATCATTCTCTTGCCTTTTTATGGTCGCAACCAAATTGTTGGCAATGATAGCTAAGGCAATAACTATTATATTATTGGCAACAATTCTAAAAAGAGAATTTGTAGAGGCATAAGGTGAAGAGCTAAGGCATAATATGGATTGATGGGGAAGAAGGAAGAACCTTGATTATATGGCCTTAGAAGCCATACGAACAAGACTCCCCCTTTGGAAAAGTTGGTAAGAAATTTTGTGTGAGAGCTAAGTCATTGCAAGATGACAGTTTTGGGAGGTTGGATGAAGAATAGAGTTGTACTACTAGCAAGTAGAGAACCATATCCATGCAAAAGAAGCCTATGAATATCCATTCATGGTATATTTTTTCTTGACTTGGTTGGTAGATTGTTGAATTTATGGGGAATCATAGGAAAATCTTGGAGCCTTGTTACACACAAGGTACAAACCAAGAGTATGATTAAATTCATGGTGCAAGTTGGTAGAGTGACAAAGTTATGTGGATTTGGTTGGTCAATAGATAGCCAAAGCCACATGATTGATGTTGGTGTGAATATGTCTTGTACCTAACTAATTCACTCACTAGGTAATTAGGGGACATATTCGCATGTTAAGCTTACTTAGGATATAAGATTCCTTTTGCCCCAGGTATATTGTGATTACAGATTTTGCTCAGTGGGTCTACTAAAGCATACTTGGATATTTTGGCAATTGGGAAGGTGTTGTTTTGATAATTGTACTTCATTTCAGTTGTATTGTATATATTGATCTCATATTGTATCATTTGAGAAGTGTATTATCATTGTAATCATGGGTTATGCAGCTCATCCTTCTGTAATAGTTCTGACTAGGGATAATTATGAGTCATGGAAAAAAGGCATAATAACACATTGTAAGTGGCTAAAAAAAAATTCACATCTTTATGGACTCATTCCTGAACCAAAAAAAACATATAATAAATCAGTTTGGGGTAATAAGAATGATCATATCATAGGATTGATTGGTTCTAGTTTCAATGCAAGCATCTTCAATGAGACCTATCATCAGATATTCTTAGATGTCTCATGCCCATACACAGTTTGGACCAAAGTTTGGGAGATATTTGGAGATCCACACAAGCCACATTTCCTAGCAGATCTTGCATCATATTGCCTCATTCCATTTGATGATGTTGACAATGTACCCTATGATGATGAGACCTTAGATGAGTTTGAATATGATGTAGAACTTGAGTGTCTTAATGATCTAAAGACTTCTCCTGCAACTCCTACTTCTCCAGTTGAGATCACACATTCATCTTTTGTTGATGATTCATTGAGTACATCTAGTGATTCATTGCAATTTAGGTATTTGATAGTGTTCCTGATTGGGATTCCTATTTGACATACATTGCTTCTTTGTTTGTGGAGTCTCACATTTCAGATTTGGAGGACCAATTTGAGGGTCTATCTCTCCTATTTGATGATAGTCATGGATCAACTATTGTCACTTCATGCTTGTCTTTGGAGTTTTTTCAAGATCAATTTCCACTTGTTCCTGGTTTGTCACAGTGTGTTGTGATTGGGCATGTACCCGATTGGATTGTGGCATCATCTTCATCATCCAAGAACTTGGCAACACATGAGCAAATTTCAAAGACACAATCTTCATACATATGGATTCCTCTTCCTACTCTTCCTATCTAGAATGGGAAGCATTCCTGCATTTTTACTTGGTGTATCTTCTTCTTAAGGGGAGAAACATTGTTTGTAGGCATTGGATTATGTTTTGTCTTCAGACATTAACCATTTTTGCAAGTGATCATACATTGTGGGGGGATATCTTGTCTCTCTATTTCCCTCTTATGGGGGGTCATTGATTGTATATGCATGATGGATGTAGTACTTGGGGGTATCATTGAGTCCTCCATACATAATGTTGTTTCGTTTCTTTTCTCGTTTGGAGAGGATTTTTGTCCCGTTGGGTTTTCTCCTTTTCTCTGTTTGTGAGAGATTGATTGCATTTACATTTTCATTGTAAATGGGTACCTAACATGGCCTCGTAGCCAGGACCCATAGTTATCTTCATCTTTGCATAGTTTGCATAATAATCTTCTCCCTAAGTTGCACTTAAGGGGGGGTGTTGGTGTGAATATATGTCTTGTACCTAGCTAATTCATTCACTAGCTAATTAGGGGACATATTCACATGTTAAATTTACTTAGGCTATAAGATTCGTTCTAGAAGTCTTAGTTGGCTTTTCTAGAACTTATATTATCTAGCTAGTAATGTTGATTCCTAGATAGTTAGTTTGTTAGTTGTCTCATGTTATAGGATTAAGACACTTGTCACAATTTTGTTTAATCCTATCTCTCACCTTGCTTTATAAGCAAGGCATCTCATGTACATTGGCATATTCAACCATTATTCAACTTGCATTGTTGAAGCAAATTTTCTTACCATTTTCTCTCTTGTGGAAGATATGTTGATCTAGCAACTATTCCTGGGGGTGTTGGGGAGTCATCATTAACTTCCACAAATGATTGGCTAATTGAGACTAGTTTGTAGAGAACGGATGTTGGAGGAAGGAGAGGCACAATGTTGCAAGTGGAAAAATAGCACCTTTCCATCATCCCGTCCAATAGAAGTTGCATGTGAAGTCACTTGAGATTGATATAATGAAATTCCATATTGTTGTAAGTGGATAAAAAAACGTGTGCACAAAAGTGTTCCCATTCATTATCCACCATTGTAAATAGGGTTGCACTTCATGATCATCTTCAAGACAATCTATGGCATGTAAGTTCCATTGAGGAATTATAAAAATGTATGACTTTGGATTAATGACATGAGGACCATAGCTCACTATTCCTAGATTTTTTTTTCCAATTAAAGGGTTTATCCATATTCGTTCTTGTATTGCATATTATTGTGTGCATGATGCAATATTTATTTCCACATTTAATATTTTTCATTTGATCCTATAATTTATGTCATGGATATTAGAAGCCACTATACATAGTTAAGTGCATGTAAAAATATTTTAGAAGTCTCACTTTAGAAACCATGTGATGTACCAAAGTGCAGCATTGTTGCCCCGATTTTATGGATCAAATGGTATCAAAGCTTTATATTCTTATTGGAGAAATGGTTTAAGAGAAACCACAAGGGTTCACATGATTCAATGATCACCTATAGCACCAATTACCTTCCACTCAAGAGAGAAGCAATGATTATGCTCTATTTCCAAAAATGATACAATGCAACCTTAATTATCAATATATGATACTTATGTACAATGAGGGAACCCTTGTATATATAGGAAAGGGTGAGAATTAGGACAAAATAAGATGATATGTGTCTTGATAGTATGACATGAGACACAAAAATTAAAATCCTCAAGTAACTTGACTAGTGTGAAAAGGTCCTAAAAGGAAATTGGATAGGTAGAAAACCACATTCACACCAACACACCCTTAAGTGCAACATAGGGAGAATGAGAAAATGTACAAAATCTTTAAAAAATAGAGAAAAACTCAAAAAATCCACCTTCAAAAGAGAATATAAAAAGGAGAAAAAAGAAGGAATGACTCAAGATGGAGCCCCTAAGGATAACTTCATAAATGCATAAAATATTCTCTCTAAATTATGAGAAGCTAGAACCCCATGTGAAGAAAATTCACCCCTATGAGAAAGAAGAAGAGAGACCATGCAACCCCCATGGACATATAATCTCCTATACTTTGGTATATGCTTGACACTAAATGTTGAACATCATTTCTCCCCTTGGGAAGAAAAAAATAGGTGAAGGAACAAGAGGGTCTAAATGTGTCCTTGTGACATCTAAAGAAGATGATGTAACTCCATTGGAGCTAACACTATATAGGATAGAAATTCCCTCAAAGACATCCTCCAAATCTACAAGATGGGACTCAAAATAAACTTGATATATTTGTCAAGTACTCTTCCCAAGATTATATATTTGGAAGAATGATATGAAGACCCCATTATCCTTAATCATGAGATGCCCATCTAAAGCAACATTGAACTCTAAAGAAGCAAAAAATGAATGTGATCTCAATGAACATCATCCAACTATATTGGCCATCCATGATGATGTGTCCACCACATAAGTTGTCTAAATAGGAACACTTGTAAATGAATATATCAATATTGGAATCCAAGAGTCCTTAGCCTTAGGATAGTGACTTGAAGATAAAGAAGATAAACTCTTTAAATATGGATTGGGAGCCACATAAGCCAAACAATTAGTGGACATATCTTTAGCAGGAGAAGGAGCATCAAGAAAAGCCTCAATATAATCATATTGTTCAAGACTTTCTAAATAAGAAAGCTCCTTTATTGTATCATCATTATGGTAAGTTGTCAAAATCATCAAGTAGTACAATAATATCCATAACAAGATCTACTAGAAATGGACAATGATCCAAGTCTCCATGTATCTCCCAAATTCTAGTCCAAAGAGTGTTAAGGCACTTAATATGTGAGATGGAACAAATAGTGTCAAGAACAAGACTACAACTGATCAATCTTAGGACATGATCATTCATGTTAGCCCATACGTGTTCCCACCATGAGTATTTGGTCCAAGGGCAAGTCCAAATAGATGGGGCAAAAGATAAAGCCACCTAAGATGTTTTAAGATGATGTCTTGCTAAGACATAGTTTCATTTGTTCATGATGATAATGAAAGGATAAATTGAAACCCCAATATTGACTAAGATACACTCCTTATGAATCAATTTAAGATCAAACTAGTTGGGAACGAAACCTCCATAGCAAAAAAATAAGGGTTGTGTATTTGTAATTTTTTAAAGTACTAGTCAAAGTATAAAAACTAACTTCAAACTAAAAATGATAAGTACCTAGTACAAGATTTGGAAAAACCAAGTGGATGGTTATGAAATGCTTGAAAATAGCTTTCCAATGCCTATAAGAAGTCAAAAAAATAAAAATGGGCAAAATTTATGCTTCCTAAAAAAATTGCCCCTTTATGGATGAAAAAACAAACCCATGTCATTAGTAGGGTGGCGCAATGGTGGTGGTACTTGTGTGAGCAAAGTGTTAATAGTTAGAAAGGGAAACACCACT
>VDFB02000008.1:103869067-103932834 GCA_007258455.2 Sequoia sempervirens | reverse complement strand
AAAAGATCTCGACCCCTTAGGGCTTTACAAAAAATATCAGTCCCAGAAAGATCTCCCATAGATCTTTTGATTGAATTAAATGTTGCACCCCTGCATGTCCTTGCCGTGTGTGTCGGTGAAAGACTACTGCCTGGAGAAACCCCTTAGATCTTTCGAAGCTACCGGGTGTATTTACTTCTGGTCCTTGTGTCCACCTACTGAATCCCCTTGTTGAGCGCCTTGAATGCTCTTAAGTCCAGAACAGATACACGTTGGTTCTCATTCTGTTGATTCTCTTGGCACTAGTCAAGCTACCAACGATTCACCTGTAGCTCTCCTTGATTGGCTGGGCACACTACACACAGACTCCCCTCTGGTCAAAAGCTTGTTCAGTCGAAATCGCATCTCGAAAAGACACTGGAAGTGTCTCACCGATGCGATCATGTCCCTCTGCAACTATCAGTACGACGTGGAAACATCGATGAGAGTCTCTATTGAGCTTCAAAATTCATACTGATGTTGCCTCTGTGGTCGCCAAGATAGCCAATTGTCGGTGAGATGATTTACCGAAGGCAAAACGTTACCCCGAGAACTCCCTTATCATTTCGGCAAGAGCTTATTGATATCACCCCGAATGCATTCCACTCCACCGAGCTCCAAATTTCCTTCAGTGAGACATTATCAAGTCGAGAAGACTTCATAGCGAGGCTCATTGTCTTGCTGATGTTCCTCCTTTCATTGAGACTACACTGTGTCAATAAGATGTTACCGCGATGGCTGGGAGCTCCGCCGATATCATTTATGTCGGGGAGACCTCTTGCCGATCTCTCTTTTCCTCCTCGGGCTCATTCTGCATCGGCAAGACCCTTTGCATCGCTGAGACTTCACGGCGATCCCACCAACCTTCGCCGAAACCAACTTCTTTTGCTGGTCCTTTGCTTTTTAACTACTGTCGGCGTGACCCCTTGATGTCGCTGAGACCATATGTCGAACTCCTTGTTCTGCCTGAGCTCCCTTTTGTTTCGCTGAGACTTCCTTGATCACTGAGACATCACATAGACTTCCCCTTGCCTCATGTGTTACACCGAAGATCTTTCTTGTTCGCCAAGACTCCTTTCCATCGGCCATACCTCACATCGATATGACTTCATTGGTGGGACCGCTGGCTTTCTTCGGTGTGACCTTCATCCTTCGGCAAGACATTATGCTGAATGCAATAAATTATGCTGAGCTCCATTTGTCGGCGAGACATCGCCGAGTTGGGGGGACCTTTCTCCGACTTGGAATGCTATACTGAAGGCCATTCTCATCGGTGAGACTTATCAGGTTGCTGAGACCTTCTCCCTTCGTTTTGTCTTCAGTGGGTTCCCTTTCATGTCAGGGAGACATCTCCACTTTGACATGACCTTACGCCGATATCAAACATTCTCGGCGAAGTCTTTCGTGGTCGGCGAGACTCCTGCCGAAGGCAAACATATCAAGGCCCCCTTTTCATTCTTTGGCAAGACATCCTCCGCTCGCTAAGACCTCTTTTCCTTCTAGCCCCTAGCTTTTGCCGAGCTCTTTGTTTCGGGGAGACCCTTTGTAATTGCCGAGATATCTCAGCGAGATCCCTTAGTCGTACCAAGAGCCTTCTTTCTTTTGTGTCAAGGAGACTTTCACCGAGCTCATTGTCATCGCCAAAGCACCTCCGGGTTGCCGAGACCTCTTGGCGAGCTCAAATTTCCACACCGAAGACTTCAACATAAGGCACTGTCAGTGAGACATGTTAGTTTCGCTGGAACTTCTCACCGAGAGCAAGGACTACCCCGAAGGAATGCAGTCAGTGTGACCTTTTAATGTCGGTAAGACTTCTTACCGGCAGTCCTTCTTCTGGCGAGAGCTTCCCCGATGGCTTTTAAACCAGCTGCTATCAGCGAGACATCAACTCTTCGCTGGGACTTCACATCAAGCCGCTTTGTTATCTCGAAGCCCGTGGTCGCCATGAGTCTCGCCGATTGATGATTGAATGGCCTATCGGCCAAAGATCCTAATGCGACAAGAGGTCATATCGAACCCTTCCTATCACAATGATAGGCTCTGCAGCTTCATTCAGTAGGACAGAAGCTAGGTCATAGCGACCTGTTTAAAATGGAAAGTAACAAAGCAGCCAGTCGGCCAGACAGTAAAGATGTCATGCCGACCTGGCTCTAATGGAGGCTGAACTTGTAACTACTGAGGCATAATTCCAACAGAGCAGGCCTCTTAACTGAACTCTTTGTGAATTGTCATTAGATGCATGAAATAACCCTTAATGGAAATATCCCATTTGGCCCTTATGAACATTTGCAATATAGATGCCTTACCTGATTAAGCCTGAGGGTGATAATTAGGTAACATTTCTGGCGACCTTTGTTGGATGTTTGCCTGCTAAACATGAAGACCAGTAGTCTAGGCTTATCCATTGGGCATGGAGTCATTGGGAAAATTCAAGAACAAACTTGGAATAGCTATGTACATTGTAACTTGAGACACAGATCACCTGGAACTTATTGAAAACAAGAAAACTGCAGAAGGGAAACTATTTAACTGTGTTGAAACAACACTTAGGGAATGTAGACTGCACCTAAACCTACCCTACACTAACCAGTAAGAAATTAGTCAAACAAACCCATTAACAGGTTGGGTGAAATAACTGCCCTTTCTACTCAATATGCAGGGACTGACATGTTTAAGGACAGCTGAGTAAAAGTAAAAAATAGAAAAAAGTTTACCAAGACAATGCACTGCCTCTTGAAATAGGTGAACAAATTCACTTACCTCACCAAATGGACCATACATATTGTCAACCAAAGGAGGACAAATGAGTTGAACATACTCTTGTTTGGCTTTCAATGCATCTTGGACATCTTCTTTCATTGTACCTTCATGTATAGGTACAAGATTGGTGCTTGGTGTTGTATTGGACTCCATTTGAGCTAGGTACCTGATTGGACAGCCTTTGGTAAGGGCAAAGATTGAGCCTCCTTTGATCTCTTGCTCATGAACTGCCATCTGAACACCTATTTCTTCAACAGAGAACAAAGAGATAGCTTCCTCGATCACATCTTCAATCAGCGCATCAGCCTCAGGCTCTTTTATGCACCAGAATGGAAGCTGCTCATAATTCTCATCATCACTGGAAGAGTTACATTCTGATTCAGGCTTGTTTTCCTCAATAAAGGGGGGCAACAATTCAAGCAATGATGTAGCCTCGAGCTCCTCTGCATAATGGAATGGAAGCCCCTCCAACGAGTTATAACCTTGCAAATCAGGCTCATTAGGCTCCTCCTGATGTTTCAGCATTTGTTCAAGTTCATGAACCTGTTGCCCTAGTTCATCATGACTATCAACTACTTCTGAGTCTTCACAAGGATCAAAGTTAGCCTCCTCCTCAAAAAACTCAACAGTGGCTTTTCCAACCTCAACATGTTCAAAAACATCAAAGCTCCCACCTTGGAGGATAATATCAGGTTCAATCTCAGGCTGTTCTTTCTGAATTAAGGCCCTATTGTCTTGCTTATTATCATCAATAAGCAACCCACCCATGCTTTCTTGATGTTCAATCATTTGTTGCTGTTGTCTTCTATATTCCTCCATAGCTAGATGTAACAGATTTGGGATTCTATCCTCCCCCATAGTGACTGAACCAACCTGATCATTGGGCTGCTCTTGAGGGATGATGGACTGATCTTGTTCAGGTACTACATTCTCTTCCATCGAATTGAATCTCTTAAAGCTTGGAATTTCAAACTGAGAAGACTTACTAAGGGAGTTAAGAGGCTGATTTTGCTTGAAGTTGGCAAACTCGTAGTTGGGAACCTCTTGTTTGAAAAATTTTAGCCTCATTTCTGCCTCTTTTGTAGCCAGCTACTGGGCAAGGTTCTCTTCCAATTGCCTCCTTTGCAACTCCTCCATTAGTTAATGCAGATAATCCCTATAAGCTTGACTACTCTGCACCTGAGTAGAGAGCAGCTTCATTTATTCTTCTTTAGCATCTATTTCCTGTTCAAGGCCTTCCTCGAACCGAATTCTTTTTGCCACTCTTTCTTGATCATAAAAGCCAACTTGCTCAGCCACTTCTTGCTATTGCATAATGGTACCCTACTGCATCTTGATCTTAACCAACATCTTAGATAGTTGTACAAGCACCTTACTAATATCATTAATCTTCATATTGTGAAGACCTTGACTAAGATCCCACAACGTATGGTCAATCTGTTGGAGCAAGTCCAATACACTCTGGTATGGATGTGTAGGAGCAACATACTCATGATATGGAGGGTAATAATAAGCATCTTCATAATTACTTGACATCTTTTTAGTCAAAGAGCTGGAAAACTCAGAATTAATAGATTATTTTGAGACATACCAAGACTTGTGTCTGTGAAACTAGAAGATTTGAGCTCGAAGTCGCCAGGTATGTAAAGAAAATGCCTCCAAAAGGCTGAAACTACTGCTGCACACACCAAACAGCAGCAATAAAATGCATAAACATGAACTGAGAAGCAGTTCACAGTCCCACCGGGCGTGCCAGAAACTATTGTCACCTAGAAATGCACCCTATGCGAAGTTATGAGAACTAAGCTTTTCTGGTGAAACATGGGATCATTTCAAGGTTGTGGGTCACCTAAAATTGAAATGAACCTCCGGAGAAGGCCGACTTCCTTTGGGTATCACCTAAAACTACTAATTTTTGAAGAAAAAGGAGAGAGAAAATTCATAAAAATGAAAATTAAACTCTAAGGTGATGCACCGAAATGACAGGAACAATGAGATACTCGAGCTACACTTGAATAATGGTGACAGCCATTGGATTGCACAACCAGATCCTGTAGATCACACATTCAAACATGTTTGACATGCACATGCCTTCAAGAAGGAAAGGCAGATTTTCACAAACTAGAAGCTCATGTGCAGGATTAAGTAAACACAGGTTTGTAACCTACATGATACTACTTATGCAAAGAAAGGCATGACATGAAATAAAAGCTATAAGGAAAGAGAAAATTTCACTAAGTAGCTCAATGAATCACTTAAAAAGAATGCACTATTCTTGACAAGAATCAGAAGGCAGAATGATGGACCATCAATAGTAGCCAAGGTAGATTTTGTATATTATGTTCCAAATTGAGTTACAGAATCCTGCTAGTCTAAGAAAGGACTGCAAAAGGGTCACAGACTTCAGAAGAGCATACATCAGAACTCCTTTACGAAAAGGAAAAAATGCCTTATATACAGAAAAGATCTCGACCCCTTAGGGCTTTACAAAAAATATCAGTCCCAGAAAGATCTCCCATAGATCTTTTGATTGAATTAAATGTTGCACCCCTGCGTGTCCTTGCCGTGTGTGTCAGTGAAAGACTACTGCCTGGAGAAACCCCTTAGATCTTTTGAAGCTACTGGGTGTATTTACTTCTGGTCCTTGTGTCCACCTATTGAATCCCCCTATTGAGCGCCTTGAATGCTCTTAAGTCCATAACAGATACACGTTGGTTCTCATTCTGTTGATTCTCTTGGCACTGGTCAAGCTGCCAACGATTCACCCGTAGCTCTCCTTGATTGGCTGGGCACACTACACGCAAACTCCCCTCTGGTCAAAAGCTCGTTTAGTCAAAATCGCATCTCGGCGAGACACTGGAAGTGTCTCACCGATGCGATCATGTCCCTCTACAGCTATCGGCACGATGTGGAAACATCGATGAGAGTCTTTATCTAGCTTCAAAATTCATACTGATGTTGCCTCTGTGGTCGCCAAGATAGCCAATTGTCAGTGAGACGATTTACCGAAGGCAAAACGTTACCTCGAGAACCCCCTTATCATTTCGACAAGAGCTTGTTGATATCACCCCGAATGCATTCCACTCCACCAAGCTCCATATTTCCTTTGACGAGACATTATCAAGTCGGGAAGACTTCATAGCAAGGCTCATTGTCTTGCCGATGTTCCTCCTTTCATTGAGACTACATCGTGTCGATAAGACGTTACCGTGATGGTTGGGAGCTCCGTCGATATCATTTATGTCAGGAGACCTCTTGCCGATCTCTCTTTTCCTCCTCGGGCTCATTCTGCATCGGCAAGACCCTTTGCATCACTGAGACTTCACGGGGATCCCACCAACCTTCGCCAAAACCAACATCTTTTGTTGATCCTTTGCTTTTTAACTACTGTCAGCGTGACCCCTTGATGTTGCCGAGACCATATGCCGAACTCCTTGTTCTGCCCGAGCTCCCTTTTGTTTCACTGAGACTTCCTTAATCATCGAGACATCACGTAGACTTCCCCTTACCTCATTTGTTACACCGAAGATCTTTCTTGTTCGCCAAGACTCCTTTCCATCGGCCAAACCTCACATCGATATGACTTCATTGGTGGGACCGCTGGCTTTCTTCAGTGTGACCTTCATCCTTTGGCAAGACATTATGCCGAATGCAATAACTTATGCTGAGCTCCATTTGTCGGCGAGACATCGTTGAGTCGGGGGGACCTTTCTTTGACTTGGAATGCTATACCGAAGGCCATTCTCATCGGTGAGACTTATCGAGTCACTGAGACCTTCTCCCTTCGTTTTGTCTTCGGTGGGTTCCCTTTCCTGTTGGGGAGACATCTCCACTTCGGCATGACCTTACACCGATATCAAATGTTCTCGGCGAAGTCTTTCGTGGTCAGCGAGACTCCTGCCGAAGGAAAACATATCGAGGCCCCTTTTCATTCTTTGGCAAGACATCCTCTGCTCGCCGAGACCTCTTTTCCTTCTAGCCCCTCGCTTTTGCTGAGCTCTTTGTTTCGGGGAGACCCTTTGTAATCGCCGAGACATCTCAGCGAGATCCCTTAGTCGTACCGAGGGCCTTCTTTCTTTTGTTTCAGGGAGACTTTCACCAAGCTCATTGTTGTTGCTTAAAGCACCTCCGGGTCTTTGGACCTCTTAGCGAGCTCAAGTGCCCGCGTCGAGACTTCAGCATAAGGTGTTGTGAGACATGTTAATTTAATGGGACTTCTCACGGCGCAAGGACTTACCCGAAGGAATGCGATCCAGTTATGCCTTTGATGTCCGGTAAGACTTCTTACCCGTGATCCTTCTCCCCAGCGAGGAAACTTCCCCGGTAAAGCACCAAACCAGTTGCTATCAATGAGACATCAACTCTTGGGACTTCACACGAGCAACTTTGTTGTCAAAACTGTGGTTGCCATGGTCTACTTGTTGTGATTGAATGGCCTGCTCGGCCAAGATCGATCGCGACAGGGTCATACCCGAACCGCTTTCACATCGCGGTGATGAGCTCTGAAACAGTTTGAGGACGGTAGATCCGCGGCGACCTGTTTAAAACAGAAAGTAACAAAGCAGCCAGTCGGCTAGACAGTAGAGATGTCATGCCAACCTGGCTCTAATGGAGGTTGAGCCTTTAACTACTGAGGAATAATTCCAACAGAGCAAGCCTCTTAACTGAACTCCTTGTGAAATGTCATCAGATGCATGAAATAACCCTCAATGGAGATATCCCATTTGGCCCTTATGAGCATCTGCAACATAGATGCCTTGCCTGATTGAGCACGAGGTGATAATTAGGTAACGGTGGCGGTATTGATTTTTGAATTTTTAAGTTAATCAAATAATTTATATTACTTTATTTTTATTAAAAGAAAAATCATTAAAAAATTAGATAATTTATATTAGAGGATTTACGAGAGTGAGTGGGGAATTTAATAAAATTCTTGTTTAAAAATATTCTCTCTATTGGCATGATGGGAATGACAAGAAGTTTCTTCATGGAAAGAATTTGGCTGTAGAATGGTGTGTGGGTTTTTGGGGGTTTTCTGGTTTTGAATGAAATTTTAGGATTACAATTAGATTTTAGGGCTCATATTTTGCTTTTGGCTGGAGGTGAAGTTTCTAGGAAGGATTTAGGAGTTGAAATTCTGAAGGCGAAGCTTTGCTCCAACCCTCATTCCTTCAGGCTTTAGGAAATAGGTTCCTTTACTACTTATTTAATTGTTTTCATGTTTTGAAAAGATTGCCTAAAATTGTCTGTGTAAGAGGAAATTGCCGTGAATTAGTTGTAACCGTTTGTAGAAAAAATTGTTAAAAGTTCCTTTGTAGAAAAGCGTATTCTCATTGTTGAGATTTTTGTCGTGCCACTTATATTGTTGCCCTACAGCAGAAATTTTACGATCGTCGAGAGAACCTCATGAAATAAAATATATTGTTAAACAATAGGAAAATTACAAAAGGGAGACAATTGAAAATATCTATAAGTTGCAAATGGAATCCTCTATTAAAATTGTGAAATTGAAGAAAAAATCTTCACATAGAAATTATGTGGATAAATTTATTTTCCGGTCATACAGTTGCTTGAGAATATAAATATATATATATATATATATAATATTTTAAATAAAATGTTTAAAAAAAAAACATATAAAATAAATGATAAATATTTATTTATACGGTATGTGTCCACCTATTAGATCCCATTGAGCGCCTTGAATGCTCTTAAGTCCATAACAGATACACGTTGGTTCTCATTCTGTTGATTCTCTTGGCACTGGTCAAGCTGCCAACGATTCACCCGTAGCTCTCCTTGATTGGCTGGGCACACTACACGCAAACTCCCCTCTGGTCAAAAGCTCGTTTAGTCAAAATCGCATCTCGGCGAGACACTGGAAGTGTCTCACCGATGCGATCATGTCCCTCTATAGCTATCGGCACGATGTGGAAACATCGATGAGAGTCTTTATCTAGCTTCAAAATTCATACTGATGTTGCCTCTGTGGTCGCCAAGATAGCCAATTGTCAGTGAGACGATTTACCGAAGGCAAAACGTTACCCCGAGAACCCCCTTATCATTTCGACAAGAGCTTGTTGATATCACCCCGAATGCATTCCACTCCACCAAGCTCCATATTTCCTTTGACGAGACATTATCAAGTCGGGAAGACTTCATAGCAAGGCTCATCGTCTGCCGATGTTCCTCCTTTTGCTGAGACTACACTGTGTCGATAAGACATTACCGCGACGGCTGGGAGCTCCGCCGATGTCATTTATGTCAGGGAGACCTCTTGCCGATCTCTCTTTTCCTCCTCGGGCTCATTACGCGCCAGCAAGACCCGCACATCAACGAGACTTCACGATCCCACCAACCGCCAAAACCAGCATCTTTTGTTGATCCTTTGCTTTTAACTCGCCGGTGTGACCCGCCAGTATTTGCGAGACCATATGCGAACTCCTTGTATTACGCCGGGCTCCCTTTGTTTCGAGACTTCCCTTAATCTTCGAGACATCACGTGAACCCCTTACCTCATTTGTTACGCGAAGGTCTCTTATTCATAAGACTCATTTCCATCGGCCAAACCTCACATCGTGTAACCATTGGTGGGACCGCTGGCTTTCTTCAGTGTGACCTTCATCCTTTGGCAAGACATTATGCCGAATGCAATAACTTATGCTGAGCTCCATTTGTCGGCGAGACATCGTTGAGTCGGGAGGACCTTTCTTTGACTTGGAATGCTATACCGAAGGCCATTCTCATCGGTGAGACTTATCGAGTCACTGAGACCTTCTCCCTTCGTTTTGTCTTCGGTGGGTTCCCTTTCCTGTTGGGGAGACATCTCCACTTCGGCATGACCTTACACCGATATCAAATGTTCTCGGCGAAGTCTTTCGTGGTCAGCGAGACTCCTGCCGAAGGAAAACATATCGAGGCCCCTTTTCATTCTTTGGCAAGACATCCTCTGCTCGCCGAGACCTCTTTTCCTTCTAGCCCCTCGCTTTTGCTGAGCTCTTTGTTTCGGGGAGACCCTTTGTAATCGCCGAGACATCTCAGCGAGATCCCTTAGTCGTACCGAGGGCCTTCTTTCTTTTGTTTCAGGGAGACTTTCACCAAGCTCATTGTTGTTGCCAAAGCACCTCCGGGTCACTGAGACCTCTTAGCGAGCTCAAATTGCCACGTCGAAGACTTCAACATAAGGAATTGTTGGCGAGACATGTTAATTTCGCTGGGACTTCTCACAGCTGAGACTTTTTTTCGAAGGGATCAGTGTAACCTTTTGATGTCGGTAAGACTTCTTACCGACAGTCCTTCTTCTGGCGAGAGCTTCCCTGATGGCTTTTAAACCAGCTGCTATCAATGAGACATCAACTCTTCGCTGGGACTTCACACCGAGCCGCTTTGTTATCCCGAAGCCTGTGGTTGCCATGAGTCTCGCCGACTGACGATTGAATGGCCTATCGGCCAAAGATCCTGATGCGACAAGAGGTCATACCGAACCCTTCCTGTCACAGTGATAGGCTCTGCAGCTTCGTTCAGCAGGACAGAAGCTGGGTCACAGCGACCTATTTAAAACGGAAAGTAACAAAGCAGCCAATCGGCCAGACAGTAAAGATGTCATGCCGACCTGGCTCTAATGGAGGCTGAACCTGTAACTACTGAGGCATAATTCCAATAGAGCAGGCCTCTTAATTGAACTCCTTGTGAAATGTCATCAGATGCATGAAATAACCCTCAATGGAGATATCCCATTTGGCCCTTATGAACATCTACAATATAGATGCCTTGCTTGATTGAGCCTGAGGGTGATAATTAGGTAACAGGTAGCAGTATTGATTTTTGAATTTTTAAGTTAATCAAATAGCTCATAATGCTATATTATTATTAAAAGAAAAATAAATAAATAATAAAATAATTAATTTATATTAGAGGATTTATGGGAGTGAGTGGAGAATTTTAATAAAATTCTTGTTTTAAAATATTCTCTGAGAGAATATTGGCATGCTGGGAATGACAGGAAGCTTCTTGACGGAAAGAATTGGGGGCTGTAGAATAGTGTGTGGGGTTTTTTTTTGGGGGTTTTCTGGTTTTTAAAAGAAATTTGAGGAGGATTACAGTAGATTTTTGGGCTCATATTTTGCTTCTGGTTGGAGGTGAAGTTTATGGGAAGGATTTAGAAGTTGAAATTCCAGAGGCGAAGCTTTGCTCCAACCCTCGTTCCTTCAGGCTTCAAGAAACAGGTTCCTTTACTACTTATTTAATTGTTTTCTTGTTTTGAAAAGATTGCCTGAAATTGTCTATGTAAGAGGAAATTGTCGTCAATTAGTTGTAAGTGTCTGTAGAAAAATTTATTAAAAGTTCCTTTGTAGAAAAACTGTGTTCTCGACTGTTGAAGTTTTGTCGTGCTTATATTGTTGCCTCTGTAGAAATTTTACAGTAAAATCAGAGAACCTCATGAAATAAAAATATATTGTTAAACAATAGGAAAACTACAAAAGGAAAACAGTAAAAAACCTCTGTAGGTTGTAAATGGAATCCTTTGTCAAAATTGTGAAATTGAAGAAAAAAAATCTTCCTGTAGAAATTATGTGGATAAATTTATTTTCCAGTCAACACAGATTTGCTTGAGAATATAAATATATATATATATATATATAATATTTTAAACAAAGTATTTAAAAAAAAAACATATATAAAAATAAATAAATAAATATTTATTTACTTCTGGTCCTTGTGTCCACCTATTGAATCCCCCTGTTGAGCGCCTTGAATGCTCTTAAGTCCATAACAGATACACGTTGGTTCTCATTCTGTTGATTCTCTTGGCACTGGTCAAGCTGCCAACGATTCACCCGTAGCTCTCCTTGATTGGCTGGGCACACTACACGCAAACTCCCCTCTGGTCAAAAGCTCGTTTAGTCAAAATCGCATCTCGGCGAGACACTGGAAGTGTCTCACCGATGCGATCATGTCCCTCTATAGCTATCGGCACGATGTGGAAACATCGATGAGAGTCTTTATCTAGCTTCAAAATTCATACTGATGTTGCCTCTGTGGTCGCCAAGATAGCCAATTGTCAGTGAGACGATTTACCGAAGGCAAAACGTTACCCCGAGAACCCCCTTATCATTTCGACAAGAGCTTGTTGATATCACCCCGAATGCATTCCACTCCACCAAGCTCCATATTTCCTTTGACGAGACATTATCAAGTCGGGAAGACTTCATAGCAAGGCTCATTGTCTTGCCGATGTTCCTCCTTTCATTGAGACTACATCGTGTCGATAAGACGTTACCGTGATGGCTGGGAGCTCCGTCGATATCATTTATGTCAGGAGACCTCTTGCCGATCTCTCTTTTCCTCCTCGGGCTCATTCTGCATCGGCAAGACCCTTTGCATCACTGAGACTTCACGGCGATCCCACCAACCTTCGCCAAAACCAACATCTTTTGTTGATCCTTTGCTTTTTAACTACTGTCAGCGTGACCCCTTGATGTTGCCGAGACCATATGCCGAACTCCTTGTTCTGCCCGAGCTCCCTTTTGTTTCACTGAGACTTCCTTAATCATCGAGACATCACGTAGACTTCCCCTTACCTCATTTGTTACACCGAAGATCTTTCTTGTTCGCCAAGACTCCTTTCCATCGGCCAAACCTCACATCGATATGACTTCATTGGTGGGACCGTGGCTTTCTTCAGTGTGACCTTCATCCTTTGGCAAGACATTATGCCGAATGCAATAACTTATGCTGAGCTCCATTTGTCGGCGAGACATCGTTGAGTCGGGGGGACCTTTCTTTGACTTGGAATGCTATACCGAAGGCCATTCTCATCGGTGAGACTTATCGAGTCACTGAGACCTTCTCCCTTCGTTTTGTCTTCGGTGGGTTCCCTTTCCTGTTGGGGAGACATCTCCACTTCGGCATGACCTTACACCGATATCAAATGTTCTCGGCGAAGTCTTTCGTGGTCAGCGAGACTCCTGCCGAAGGAAAACATATCGAGGCCCCTTTTCATTCTTTGGCAAGACATCCTCTGCTCGCCGAGACCTCTTTTCCTTCTAGCCCCTCGCTTTTGCTGAGCTCTTTGTTTCGGGGAGACCCTTTGTAATCGCCGAGACATCTCAGCGAGATCCCTTAGTCGTACCGAGGGCCTTCTTTCTTTTGTTTCAGGGAGACTTTCACCAAGCTCATTGTTGTTGCCAAAGCACCTCCAGGTCACTGAGACCTCTTAGCGAGCTCAAATTGCCACGTCGAAGACTTCAACATAAGGAATTGTTGGCGAGACATGTTAATTTCGCTGGGACTTCTCACCGAGCGCAAGGACTTACCCCGAAGGAATGCAGTCGGTGTAACCTTTTGATGTCGGTAAGACTTCTTACCGACAGTCCTTCTTCTGGCGAGAGCTTCCCTGATGGCTTTTAAACCAGCTGCTATCAATGAGACATCAACTCTTCGCTGGGACTTCACACCGAGCCGCTTTGTTATCCCGAAGCCTGTGGTTGCCATGAGTCTCGCCGACTGACGATTGAATGGCCTATCGGCCAAAGATCCTGATGCGACAAGAGGTCATACCGCCTTCCTGTCACAGTGATAGGCTCTGCAGCTTCGTTCAGCAGGACAGAAGCTGGGTCACAGCGACCTATTTAAAACGGAAAGTAACAAAGCAGCCAATCGGCCAGACAGTAAAGATGTCATGCCGACCTGGCTCTAATGGAGGCTGAACCTGTAACTACTGAGGCATAATTCCAATAGAGCAGGCCTCTTAATTGAACTCCTTGTGAAATGTCATCAGATGCATGAAATAACCCTCAATGGAGATATCCCATTTGGCCCTTATGAACATCTACAATATAGATGCCTTGCTTGATTGAGCCTGAGGGTGATAATTAGGTAACAGGTAGCAGTATTGATTTTTGAATTTTTAAGTTAATCAAATAGCTCATAATGCTATATTATTATTAAAAGAAAAATAAATAAATAATAAAATAATTAATTTATATTAGAGGATTTATGGGAGTGAGTGGAGAATTTTAATAAAATTCTTGTTTTAAAATATTCTCTGAGAGAATATTGGCATGCTGGGAATGACAGGAAGCTTCTTGACGGAAAGAATTGGGGGCTGTAGAATAGTGTGTGGGGTTTTTTTTTGGGGGTTTTCTGGTTTTTAAAAGAAATTTGAGGAGGATTACAGTAGATTTTTGGGCTCATATTTTGCTTCTGGTTGGAGGTGAAGTTTATGGGAAGGATTTAGAAGTTGAAATTCTAGAGGCGAAGCTTTGCTCCAACCCTCGTTCCTTCAGGCTTCAAGAAACATGTTCCTTTACTACTTATTTAATTGTTTTCTTGTTTTGAAAAGATTGCCTGAAATTGTCTATGTAAGAGGAAATTATCGTCAATTAGTTGTAACTGTCTGTAGAAAAATTTATTAAAAGTTCCTTTGTAGAAAAACTATGTTCTCGACTGTTGAAGTTTTGTCGTGCTTATATTGTTGCCTCTGTAGAAATTTTACAGTAAAATCAGAGAACCTCATGAAATAAAAATATATTGTTAATCAATAGGAAAACTACAAAAGGAAAACAGTAAAAAACCTCTGTAGGTTGTAAATGGAATCCTTTGTCAAAATTGTGAAATTGAAGAAAAAAAATCTTCCTGTAGAAATTATGTGGATAAATTTATTTTCCAGTCAACATAGATTTGCTTGAGAATATAAATATATATATATATATATATATATAATATTTTAAACAAAGTATTTTTAAAAAAACATATATAAAAATAAATAAATAAATATTTATTTAAGAGGGGGAGGGTTGGCTGCTACTGTACCTCCCCACTCCTGTGGTGGAGTGCAGCCACCATGGTTGCGCACAGCAGCCATAGGCTGCTGGGCGCAACCTTGGTGGGGTTGCGGCCTCCCCACAGGGAGGACGCAGTCCTCCAGCTATGATATGTTAGTTTAAAAAAAAAATTAAATTTGTTTTTTTTGTTTAATGAATATTTAAGATTTATATATATTAATTTCAATTCAAATTAAATTTGTTATTATAAATTAATAAATATACATATATGTATATGTATATATTATTATATGTGTGTGTGTGTGTGTGTGTGTGTATATATAATTATGTGGATTATATTTATAATGTTAATTTAAATTGTGATAATAGATGATATATATATATATATTCATTTGGTCAAAATTATGGAAAAATATTACATAGGTTATTTATTATGACTTCATGTTGTTACTAGACTAATTGAAAGAAAATATTTTATCAATTCCAAACGAGTGTTTTTAATTAACGAAATAGTTTGAGTTAACTGATAGTTTAACTTCCATGGTGGATTTCGTGCAATGAGTTATCTCAAAATGTGATTGTTAAGTATAGTGAATTTGTGTTCTTAAACAATATTTTGATGTTGAATAGATATATAGTTCTTTGATTTTCTTTGAGTTCTTTGTCGATTTTCTTGAGTTAGGTTATAAGCATGTGGGGACCCTTAAGTTAGTTGACCTTTTTATAGGAGATAAGGTTATTGTTAAAACTTCCAGATGCATGGGAAATTGTTGGTTTATTATGTGACTTTTTAAATTGATACTTGTCTCCATTTTTATTATAGTTGTGATCTTGAGTTTACATTGGGTTGTACCGTTTTGTTATGGGAGTTGATTTATATGATTTTTGGCAAGATGGTTTTGCCTCGCGGTTGTTCTATTTTGTGTTTTAGAGTACTTGTGGGTACAACCCCTTGGAATTTGTTGTGTTTTGGGTTCTAGGGAGAGTGGCTCTACATGGGCACCAACGCACAAAGGGGCTGTCAGGATAACCCACGATAGAGTTTGAGTAATATGTGAAAACCTAATCAATTAATTAAGGGGTGGATAGTTAAACATTAATAAGATAATTATGGATGCCTAGTTTTCCTGTTAGGGCTTTCATAGACTAAAGGTGGTAGAGAAGGCCGTGGTTGGCATAATCATGACCTCGTCTTCACGAGAGGTTAACAATTCCGCATGAGTCACCTTATGGAGCAGTGCCTTGAGATAGGTAGTCAGGATAACCATAGATGGAGGCGACACCTTGTGATAGGTTGTCTGGATAATCCATGTAAGGTCGCGTGATGATACTCTCCTCTAGCATTCCCTTTTAGTTGTTTTATTGGAATCCTTTGGAAGTGGTCTATTGATATGTTTTGGTGATTTATTGTTGTCATGTTTAGGAAGTGCTCTTTGATGTTATGGTTTCCTTTATGTGTGATTTGTCTTTCCATGCTTAGAGTTCAGTCTTGTGTATTTGTTTAGATGTTCTTGGTTGGGGACCCTTCTTATCTACTCCTAGCATGGGGGTGGTCGGGTGGAACGTGCTACGCACCCCTTTGGGTTCCCTATTATGCAGATGTACCTTTCAGTGTAGAGTTTGCTGAGACAACTTGATCCATAGTTATATGTTTCCAGATGTATATTTGTATTTTTTTCATACTTTGTATATTGATATGTTACTCTCCCATGTATTGGGTAGACTTATGATGTAACCTTGGGTAATTGCTCAATGAGATATACTTGTAGAATGATGTAATATATAACCACATTTTGTAGTTCATGTTTTATCCATAAATGTAAATATCCTTGATGTTGTGTTATGTTCGAGAAAATAAGTTCTTTATATTTCCAAGTTAAATTTGTTATGAATACATGTATGGATTCTATATGGTTCATTCTTGTCTTAATGCTTATCTTTAATAAATGTTTAAATGATGACATGTGAATGGATGAGTTACGCTAGTAGAATTGATAATTACTTTTATCAATTTTGTTATTGGATAGATTACGTAATGTCACCTCGTGTACCCCAAGGGACTTAGGAGTTTAACTTGTAATCGTTAGCTATGTTAGTTGCATTAGTAAACTTAATGTTTATACTTTATGTTTTCAAAAAAAAAATTGTTGCATTTTTAGTTGTCCTTTGGGGTTTGCATGACGGGGCGTTACACATTAGCCAACATTTTGGTGACACTAGGATGTCCTGAATATGGTGCATTGTGAACTTCCTTCCATACCAAGTTCCTCAATTCACCAGAGTTAGGTACATAAATTCTCCCTTGAAATCTCAATAATCCATTTAGTTCAAGCTGATATCCTTCATACCTTTGATCTCAAGGATCATCCAATAGTGCTTGCTTGAATTCTTCATAGAACTTGTCACCCTTGGATTCCTGCAACACTTGATTCTTAAAGTCAATTTGAATTGAAACCATCGAGGAGATATGCCTCCTACGACTCAAAGCATTAACAACTCGATTCTCTATCCCCTTGATATAACTAATATTGAAATCATAGTCCGATATTAGTTCTAACCACCTTCTCTACCTTGCATTAAGATTAGGTCGAGTAAACAAATATTTGAGACCATGGAGATCAATCTTAAGTTCAAAGGGTTTTCCCTACAAATAGTGTCTCCACATTTGTAGTGCATGAACAACTACTACTAACTCTAAATCATTTGAAGCATAATTTTGGTCATAGGGCTTTAGCTTCCTTGATTCATAAGCTATGACTCGCCCCTCCTACATTAAAAATCCACCTGTGAGACAAGGATTGTCAAGGTGGGTCGATTACGCTTGATCCATGATGAATTGAAGCATAAATTAGCCACTACGCCTCAATCACAAACAAGATCATTCAAATTGAAAGTTAAACTAAGCATTTATTGAAACTGAAAGTTACAAACTATGAAAACAGTTAAATTCCTGCTCTAACCCATTTGAAACTTATCCTGTTTTGGAATTGGTGTCGTGTTGATGTGGAACAATGACCCTTTCCCAATCTTGTGATTGGTGAGCCTGTTTCAATCGATTCTATGGAAGAGAATCAATGAAACCATTGTGATAAATTGATGAAAACCTGATCTATGCTAAATTAAACATGATGCGAGCTAAATTAACATGATTTTATGCTAAAATTGATCTAATTATGCAATTTCTAAGCTAATATAAGCTAATTTTAAGCTAAAATATGGAAACCCTAATTTATAAACAAACTAAGATGGATGCATGGAAACCATTAATGGATATCTTAAGCTATTATGCAACTAAAATGAACTAAATTAAGCTAAAAAGTTAGTAAATTGAGAGTGTGAGTGAATTCAACAACATGACTTTGCAATTGAAAGATGGATCCATTTGTCTCCAAATAGTGTTATATTTAGGAGAGCAAATGAGAAATGGAGGGTTGAGATCGAAAAGATTAATCAACGGTCTAAGATGAAAGGAAGACGAGGCATGGATCATGGATTCTTGTCAACGAATGAGAATGTAAGATGAAAATTAATCAAGGACTCACATTTTCTCCAAACAAACACACTTTTGACCTGCTCACACAAGTTAAAGGTGACTTGTTCAAAAGGTAAAAGGTTTAGCTTGCTTAAGAAGCCAAGTAAATTGATTGGAGGAGAGAGAATATTCTTTGGAATATTCTCATGGGTGAGGATAAAGGTATTTTGCAAATTAAAAGAAAGTTTTAAATATGCAAAAAAGGAGATAAGGAATATTCCATGGGAATATTCCCCTTTTAGAGGAAAAATTAGTTTAATTGTTAATTAAACATGGTTTAATTGCACAATTACGGGATTAGAAGAATTAAAGTGTTTTTTATTAAATTAAATGATTTAATGAATGGGGGAGAGATGAAATGATATATAATTAAATAACTTAGGGTTATTTAATTAAATAAGATGACTTAGGGAATTAAATTAAATCTTTTGATTTATTTAATTTAATGAGATGAAGTGTTAGCGTGAAAGGGGGTGAATTAATCCGATTTGATGAATTAGGTTAAATAGATGAAAATGGTACAATTAATTAATTAGCTAGGCTAGTTCAATTAATTGAGTGAAAAGAGGATGGATTCTGAGAGGAAATGATGTTAGTTAGCCAATGTGATCCATCGAGACATTTTTAAGTGTCTACATTTTTCCCCTTTTTGAAGCAATGTACTTGTTGCATTGGTTCAAAGACTAATGTTGATTTCGATGTTGATTTTGATGTTGATGATGATGCAAAAATGAATATCAATGATCTCTTTGAGATGTTGATATCCAAGCTAAAGTTGATTGATCTGATTGATTGATTGATAACATTGTTGAGGATTCACAACAATGCAAGGATTGTGTTAAATAACATGAGGATTGATAGGGAAAGATATATCCCAATGATGGTTGATTTGATAGATTGATCAAGATTTGCTAGCAAGGCTAGGAACAAATTCATTAGATGATTTGATATCGATATGATCGAAAGATGGTTGGTTGCCCCCTCGAGGGATCAATTGGGGAATAAAGTGTTCTGATCAGGCTCACGATAGGTGAAAAATAGACTTATACTTGAGATGCTTGAGACTTCAAGATGCTTTTGAATTAAAGAGTTGCAACTTTTTAGATTGTTGAGTTGAAGATGATATAGATGCCCCATTGTGCCCCAACGGAAGAGGGATTGTTGGTAAAGAGGATGAAAAATAGTTCCTGGAAAGCTTAGATGTTGAAGTAGACAAACTTCATGATGTATAGACAATCATTGACTATGGGTAGCCTCATGTATATTTCAATGTAGATCACATAGATTTGATGTTTGGATAGAAATTATAGTAAAGATAGAAGAAGAAGAATAAGAAGATAAGATGGATGGGTTGACCATTGATCTGGATGATTGCTTCAAAAAAGATTCAACAAGTCTATGATCCCCCAAGACTTTATTAGAGATGGTGAAGAGACAATGCATGATGAGGATGAATGCAGGATGATGAGTTGCTCACATTTTTGGATTGGGATTTTCCATCATTCCTTATTGTTTGATATAACACATAGACATGATGCATCAAGGTATTAATAACCAGGACAATGTTGTATCTAGTGTAATGAACTTTGACTCTGCAAACAAATAGGATAGTTCTTGTTCACACCTTGACATACGAAAACCTTGTTGGAATGTAAGTTAGAAACTTAGAATACATTGGACCAAAGCATATGCAATAGTCAACGACGTACTCCAAACAACTTCCTTGCACACAACTAAGCAAGAATGCACCAATATTATTTTACAAGAGTACCCACAAGCACAACAAATGAAAGATAATGATTGATGCCCCATTCCTTTCTCTCAATCATTTTGATAAACATCATCGAGAGGTCCTTGGAATGGGTTGTTAAGATAAATCATAAGAAAAGATCAAATACAAGCAATTAGTGTTATCTATATCTCTTGCCTAGTTTAAGTTTAGCTAAGGTAATGTCTGATACTAATTTCCATTGCAGGAAGGATACATCCTAGGACATGTTGATCAGAGGATGTTTGATGTTGGGATGATGATGCTAAAATGAGTTGTTGATATACACTTCACTAACGTATTTACCTATGATTTAGACTTTAGATTTTGACGATTAGGTTCACACTTTACGACTTGCTAGTCTTGTTTTCTATTTGTTTTGCCAAAGGGTGAAGGTGACGACTGATTTATTATGGATGAAGGTTTATTTCGGGTGAAAGCAAGATGGGATGGATGGGTTTTGGATTTTTTTGGAATATTTCAATGTTTTTGGTGTTTTCTAAATGTTTTGAGGCTATTTTTGGTCGTTTTGAAAGTTTATGTGAATGTTTATGTTTTTGATTTTCTGAGCTTGTTTAGGGTTTTCCAAGATATTTGAGGTGGTTTAGGTGTTTTTAATGTGTTCTAATGTTTTTGTGTTTTTGGAATATTTGGATGTTTTGGGATTTTCAAAGTTATATGGATGTTTTTGGTTTTTTCAAGGGTTTTACAAATGTTTTTTGGATTTTTTGAGATATTTGGATGTTTTGGGATTTTCAAAAGTTTTGACCAAGAACCTAACTTAAATACCTATCCTAGGGGTCTTGAGGGCTTATCAAAGATAAGCCTTTCATATGTTATACATGCAAAGACCATGTAGTTCGATTGACTCAACTTATTAACAAGATGAGATATGAACAATTGAGAAATATCGATTTATTATGATGGACTCCTAAAGGGCTTACCTAGGGTGTCTCAGGAGCACATCAATGATAGCCTTGTTTACGTTTAAGCTCAAAGACAATGTAGTTTGACAAAGGGTACCTCTTTTTGGATTTTTGATGTTTTGACCTTTTTAGGGATTTTGATGTTTTTCAGATGTTTTGGATTTTGAATTTACAAATTTTCAATTTTTTTTGGGATTTTTGATGAGATTTTGAGGCAAACGATACCTAGATCATGATGTCAATGTCACGTTTGTGAGATATAAGACATGGATCAAGAATTATTCAAAAACAAGAGTGCAATAACCTGCCCCCAGTGTTTAGAAATTCTTCATAATGCAATGGATAACCAAGATAGGTAATGTATATGCAAAGATTTTGGCAAAGTTTTAGCATGCTAGATATGGGTTATGGGACTTCATGAGATAAAATGGTAAAGAGCCTATCAAAAATTTTCCATGAGTAGAGATGAAGTATACGTTGAATCTTTGTCAAGATCAAGATAAAGTGGGATATCTAGATGAATCTGGATTGGATGGATGGAGGGAACATTGGATTTATCAAGACAAGGATGAGATGCTTCTATCTGAGAAGGATCATACAAATGCTCGATTCTACTCATGACACCTGTTTGTCAGGTTTTCCTCATAGTACTTGCCCAAAGAGCCACCATAGTGGGTTTCATTAGAGGACAATTTTTATTTTTACTATTTTCTTGATTTTTTGGAAATTTTACCCTCATGTTGAACCACCTAGTGGAACTGATGTAGAGGCCACTATCATAACATGCCAACGATATCCTACTTGAAGAAGTTGCTTTGCTAAGATACAAGCACTTGAATGCAACCTTGAAGAAATCTGATCTGCCTTGTTGGTATCAGAATTAACCTTGTCTATGTGCGCACATTGCAATAGAGTGCCTTTTGAATCCTTGTGATGAAGGGTAGCTGCCAACACATGGTCAATGCAAGAATTGGATATCATGAATGGAGTGGACAGTGACATGTATGAAGGAATATGAGATGGATTGGTCGATGGTTTGGAACCTTTGACTCTCCAAACTTGGGAAGATGAGCAATGATGGGTGGGAATGGAGGTTTTCCAACCACTTGATATACTTCATTCCTTGCTTGAGAAGCCTGCTTTTGTATTTGAGGACTCTTTTGATGGATACATTTCCCTTTTTTATTTTCCCCCATAGTTTCTTTGACTAATGGAGTCTTGGAGAGATGATTTTCTTTATTTTTCTTTGGTATCCATTTGTATTTGCTTTGTCCTTTTTGCTTGAATGCTTCATTTTCTTTGATGATCGTCGCCTTGCTTTGATAGGAATTCTTCTTTTTACGTTGGTCCCAATTTTCATATGAGATGATGGGTGAATGCCAACTAATGGTATGACTAGTTGTAGCATTGACTGCATTTTCATCATAAGGATTCTTCATGCCCCATATGTTGATGTTTTTTGTAGAAAAGATTTCCCCTAGCATTTTGAAGGTATTATCAATACCTAATCCTTTGCCTTGATAATGTATCCTCTGATCCATAGCCACTAAATAGGACTTGTCATGAACACATGATATTGTTATGGGTTCTTGTTGTTCAGGAATATGAACTATTTGCTCTAGTTATATGACATCATTCTTTGTTGATGTTGCTTCAAAAGATGTTGATGTTGACTCAAAAGATGTCAATGATGCACAATCACTATAAGAATCAAGAATCTCAACCGTTGCTTGCTCTCATGTAGGAATATCAAGAGTGGGAGATGCATGTTTTGGATGAAGAACGTCTATATGCTCATCAGAAAGAAACATCTCAGGGGTGATATTGGGGACATCTTTGGAGTTTAAAATGGTTTGGAAGATGTCCCTTAGCTCTTGGTAAAACTCTAGGGATAGGGGTTCTTGATCCTGACTCAATTCAAAGTAACTTTCATTATCCTCAAGAGCCTCCTCTTGACATGATCCTTGGGTGGATGATATATCATCGGTAAAAGACTCTTCACAAAATTTATGGGTATAGGTGCAATAAGGGATATTTTTGGCTCGTTTGGAACTTCTTCAACATGCCCAATCATTGAGTCATATGCAGGAGAGATATCACAATCTGATATCCACTTGATGTCATTACGATATAAAATAGTGCTAAACACTATTGATGGGTTTGGACTTTGTTTTAAAATAGTATCTTGATACATATCTAATTCCTCATAAACAGTGTAAACATGTCCCAATGTGGTATCCTGGGTATTGTTTGAAGTTGATGCCTTTGTCGAATCTTTTGTTTCTGTATGATCAGGCATAGGGTTCATGTAAATTTTTAGATTTTAATTCCCAATTTTTTTATTGACCTCACTATCTCATTGTTCAATAGGATCCTCTATTATATGCTTGAGCCTTAAAAAAAATTGTGTTATGACCTTTGTACCGGTGAAATTCACAAAAGTGATCTTATCTATAGCTACGAGGTTTGATTTGTGGCTCTTGATAGTTGGAGAAATCTGGGAGTGTGATAAGGTTAGACTATATCAACCTCTTCAACACGTCTTCCATAGGTTCCTCTGAGGGAGTGAATTGTTGCTTAGGAGCATTGTTTGTTCTCTATTGTCCGCGTTGAGTGTTTGCAACATTGATTGTTTGATTATTTGACAATGACGTGTATGGTTGTTGTGTATTCATGGTTTGGGTGTTTTTCTTGTATAGGAGAAGTTAAGACCACCTTTGCATCAGCAACACCATCATTAGTAACATTCTTGTTCTTGGCCCAATAGCGGGGCTTGTTGTTAAAACTAGTGGATGAGCGGTTGTCTTTATACACTTGTGTGTTTCCCTGTTAGACTTGAGCTCTCTCGATGTTAAGGGCTTTAGGGACAAACTCCTCATAAGATGTGATGCATTGCATTTTCAAGTGGAATGATAGATCTAGATCTATATTTTCTATGATAATTCCCACTTGTTGTTCATCGGGAATTGGCCACTTGCTCTTACTAGCTCTTTGTCTCCACCATTGTAAAAAATTAGCAAAAGTTTCCGCTTGGTTTTGTCTAAGAGTGTACAGTTTTTTCTAGAATTACATCCATGTCAAGATTGAAGGAGAAGTGATCTATGAATTTGTCAATGATTTCTTGGAAAGTTTTGATGTCGGGGGGGAATTGAGAAAACCAATCCATGGTAGGACCTGTTAAACTTCACAGGAAAAGGCACATCAAATAGGACTCATTATAGGCGATCTCCGTACACATGGTCCACATGACTTCCTCTCCCTTTGTATTTGTCGAATTTGGAGATTTCAAAACTAGGAGGGAATGGTACCATTGCAATGTTTCGATCAAATGGATATGGACATAGGTTCTGTGTATAGGGATTCTTTGTCTTGCCTATCTAAAAATCCTACATTTCTTGTGAAAATGCCTTAAGTTGTGATGCTAGATCATCTTGCGGGTTTGGTGGAGGAACATATGTTGGGATGATGAATGGGTTGTATGTGGGATTCTGATATGATAAGGTGTTGTATGGGGTGTATGGTGGTGTGAGATTCTATGAAGGTGATTGAGGTGTTGATATATATGTTCCTAGCATGTTTGTATTAACGATGTTCTATTGAGGGTTATAGTATAAACCCTGTTGTTGTTGGGAATATTGTTGAGCAAGAAATGCTTGTTGTTGGGTTTGTTGTTTTTGTTGAGCTTGTTGTTGTGTGGCTAAGGAGGCTTGTTGGGCTTGTTGTTGTTGTTGTGCTACTAAGGCGACTTTCTATTATTGTGCTGTTAAGGTGACTTGTTGAGCTTTATGTTGTTGTTGCACTGCTAAGGCTACTTGTTGTTGTTGTGTTGCTGCTAAGGCTACTTGATGTTGTTGCTGTGCTACTAAGGCTACTTGATGTTGTTGTGCTCCTAAGGATTCTTTTTGGATTTGTTGTTGTTGGACGACTTGTTGATAAGCCTGTTGTGCTTATTGTAAAGCTAAGGCATGTGCTTGCAATGTAGGATCGTTTGATTGTTGAGACATCTATAATGGATTGGGGGTGTTAATGTTTTGAGCTGGTAGCAGATTGTTGATGAGGGGTTGAGGGTTCTCTTGGTTTAGCATTCCTTGCAAGATAGTGGATTGAGGTGGAGGAATGTAAGTTTGAGGTCCCAATTGATTTTGCATGGTGAGAGGGACCGTGGGGAAAGATGATGATGCCATTAGATATTGCAATGGTAATGGAACATTCAGACTTTGTAACTGATTGAAAGGGTTCCCTTGACCGATGGATAGGGGGTTCCCTTGTTGTATTTGAGGTGTGATCAAGGTATTACCTTGGTTGATGGGATTTGTAACCAAGGTGTTGCTTTGATTTGGATCGATGATAGATGGGTTTGGTGTGGATGCTGGATTGACTTGAGTAGCTTGGGTAACCACTTGTTTCAATGTGTTAATGGGGTTGCTAGAACCACTTGTCAGGGGTTGACTTTGCATGAGAGTGTTAACTCACCCTTGTTTTCCTACTTGAGGTACTTGGTTCATATTACCCTGTGTTATGCTAGGCACACTTAGGGTATTTGAGGTGATGGATGAAGAAAGTTGCACTCGAAATGTTGAGGTTGTTGTCGCATCATGGAATGTAAGTGGTTTTCCAAATGTTGGTGTCCAAGTTTTTGTCTTGGGGAAGGTTGGTGGTTAATGTAATGGTCATTTTGTGAATACCCAAAGTTGTGTTTGTTCCTAGACATGAAGTGAGACCAAGGTTGGTTCCTACCCGAGTTGCAAGAATAGATGTTAAGGGTTGACTTGGCACAAGGGATGGAGTTGGTTGAATCATAGATGGATTCAAGCCTTGTGTCAATGATTGTGCAACAAAAGATGGGGAAATTGGAGCCACGTTTTCTAAGGCTTGATGTTCCATGATTTCTTCTCTAGTAAGTCTGAATGGATTGTTCGTGACATCTTCTATCTCATATGGCCCTGATGGAGATGATGGTTGTTGTGAGGGGGTAGAGTAACTCCTTGGATTGAATTCTTGAGGATTGGGATCACCGATGATAGATGAGACTTTGGTTTTCTCCATGCTTCTCTTGTGTTGTGATCTTGTTATAACCATAGATTGTGGGTCAATGATGGGAGAGGTGTGTTGAAATTTGTAATGTTTGAACTCTCTAGTTGACTCAAATTTTGTTTAAAGAGACACTCTAAGTCTTTTTGGAGCAATGATGATAATGGGAGATGAAAAGGTGGATGATGCGAAAAGTGATCTTTGCAAATGTTTTGGGACAACACTTTTGACTAGAAGTTCGATGTTTTGATGTTTGGATAAAGGATGTTTATGAACTTGGAAATCTTTAGGGTAGAATCGCGACCTCCAAGATAAACTGGTTCAAAGATGATAACTAATTTACTCCAATGCATGTAAAAGGATACATTTCTCATACAAAGTAGACAATTTAGGGTTTGGGTTTGATTGATGTTCAAGTCAAAAAAGTGTTTGGTGTATTCAAATTTTTTGCAAAGTTTAGTGAAGTGAAGGATGAAATTTCATGGAGGGGTGAGTGAAATGTTTGACCCAATGTTGACCTGGAGTGAACCTTTGTTTTCCAAGACCAAGGTAGTGAGAAACATGCTATACCTCTAAAGTGATGAAACCCTAAGAACTCAATGATTTTGTTAAAATAGGACTCAAATGATTTTGGAAATAGGACCCAATGATTTTGATAATAAAACTCAATGAGTTTGGATAATGCAACTCAATGATTTGGACAATAGAATTTGGATTTGATGTTTTGCAATGTTTTTCTTGTCTCAATTTGCTTGTTTTGGGGGAGTCAAAGTTTGAACATACATCAATGTGGGGTGTTCATTTGATTTAATCTTGGATTAATGAGGTTATTTTTACCACAAAAACTTGTCTTGGTTATGTTTTCAAACTAAATGTTTATGTCAAAAATGTCATAACTTTCACAATGTCCATTTTGTGAAAATCATGAGGTTGAAGGCATAATTGCCTATGTTGTCTTTGGAAAATATGGATTAAGATATAAGTCAAGATATTTAGAAATCTCTAAGAATAAAATCCTTAGGACAAGCAACAATATAAAGTCTTTTTCAAGAGGTATCCATATTTAGGCCAAAGTGTTTGAAATCTTGAGGAAGCTAGTGAATGTTTGTTTTTGCATCATTTTGGAACCAAGCAAAGTATTAAACTGACTCACAATCATTTACAACACTAGGTTCGAAATGGCTATACTTGTTGAGTCCCCACTTGGATTTCTCCAAACACTAAACAATGTGAATAGTTAGAGATTTGGCGACATTGGCTCCCCTCCATGGCACACACTTCTCAGGACCACCAAATCTCAAAATCCTTAAAATCCAAAGATCAAAAGGATTTTTTCTACTTCTACAATTGAATAGTAAGAATGTGGGGTGGCTTCAGAATGATCGTTCCTGCACCAACAAATATTAAAGATTTTGGCTTCTAAACAAGGGTTCGTAGTAAGGGCTTCCAGTTTAGGGGGTGCAATGACAAACTATATCAAGAGGTCTCCCAACCCTTAGAACAAGGGCTTTATGCATCATAAGATACTGGGGGAGAGCTATCATGTACCGCTTCCCATTGATCATAATTTTCATTGCAATCACACATTTATATCACAATTTGGAAGAGCTTGGCTTTAGCTCATTACCGTTTGGGTCGTTCCCCCCTTTCAAAGCAAGGAGGCAGGCCCTTTAAGGATTTACAATAGTGAGGAAGTACATCCATAGTTCGATCATCTCCATTCGTATGAACAAAGAGAGAACACATGCTATGCCTTTTTCTCATACTTGCAAGGGGGTTCAGTTTTAATCCAAATTGAAAGATGTAGGTGATTACACCAAGTGTTAAGGAATATTTCTATTTCTCAAGGCCGTCGAGTGGCACGAGAGAATTGCATACGCATCCAATAACAACATTATAAATCAAAACACATCAAACACTCATAAATTTTAACACCTCAAAGCAGTGATGAGTTTGATTTAACCACCAAATGAAATGTTAAGTTGCCTTGTTCAATTTTAAACCCAAAGTAAAATGATGATGTGAGGGCTCAATTTTAACCAACGTTGAAAATGAATTTTAAGCCCAATTGAAAGCTAGTTGGTCCTAAAATTGTAAGTTTTAAAACCCAATGGAAATTTAGTGGTCCTAAAACATAAACCAAAGTAGAATATGATGGGTTATAATTACCCCACAAGTGTCAAAACACTGTTACAATAACTAAAACCAAGAAAAACCAAAAATTAAAATTTTCAATTTTTTTTGGTTTTTTCCATGTTGTAGTAAATAACATTTTCAAAGGCCTTTGGAGCATAATTTGAGGTCAAAATTTGCGTTGGTCCTTACAAATGGACTACCATATAGGCATTGGATTTTTAGGGACTAAATTAGTACTCTTGGAGAGCTTTCCAAGGGTGCAAATGGATTCTAATTTTGAGCAATGAGTAGAAATTTATGATCCCAACAAGTTGGGGTAAATTTTTTCCTAATTTTTTCTCCAAATTTGCAAAACCAGTTAGTCTAAAAAGAAAAAAATGAGAAGTCAGTGACATGTTAGCATTCATATAAAGTTAAAAAAATTAAAGCACATGGTGAAAGTTGATCGTAAGACTTCTTACTTGAGTTGGGGATCGCTACACATGATAGCGTCGCAATTTGTCATTTGGGCATCGCTCTAGTGAATTTGGGCATCACTCTGTAGCAGAAACAAAGAGCACGATAGCGTTGGTATTTTTTTGGGCATCGCTCTGGTGAATTTGGGGGTGTTGTCGTTTGAAGTCTTCAATACCTCTATATTAAATCGACATCACCATATTTTAAATTAGCGCCAGTGCATTTAATCGATGTCATTGTTTCAAATTGAAATAGCGTCGGTATATGGTGATGCTCTTCAAAGTGTGTCGCTCTTTGTGATTTGGGCATCATTGTATCTGCAAAAAGCAAAACGAATAGAGTTTTAAGCTAAAAATTGATTAATTGATGGTTTGCCCTCCTTCTAGTGCCAAAATGTGAAACAAGGATTGTCAGGGTGGGTTGATTACGCTTGATCCATGATGAATTGAAGCATAACTTAGCCACAACACCTCAATCACAAACAAAATCATTCAAATTTAAAGTTAAACTAAGAATTTATTGAAACTAAACGTTACAAACTATGAAAACAATTAAATTCCTACTCTAACCCATTTGAAACTTATTCTGTTTTGGAATTAGTGTCGTGTTGATGTGGAACAACGACCCTTTCCAAATCCCATGATTAGTGAGCCTATTTCAATCGATTCTATGGAAGAGAATCGATGAAACCATTGTGATAAATTGATGAAAACCTGATTTATGCTAAATTAAACATGATGCAAGCTAAATTAACATGATTTTATGCTAAAATTGATCTAATTATGCAATTTCTAAGCTAATCCAAGCTAATTCTAAGCTAAAACATGGAAACCCTAATTTATAAACAAACTAAGATGGATGCATGGAAGCCATTAATGGATGTCTTAAGCTATTATGCAACTAAAATGAACTAAATTAAGCTAAAAAGTGAGTAAATTGAGAGTGTGAGTGTGAGTGAATTCAACAAAATGACTTTGCAATTGAAAGATGGATCCATTTGTCTCCAAATAGTGTTCTATTTATAGGAGAGCAAATTAGAAATGGAGGGTTGAGATTGAAAATATTTATCAACGGTCTAAGATGAAAGGAAGAAGAGGCATGGATCATGGATTCTCATCAACAAATGAGAATGTAAGATGAAAATTAATCAATGGCTCTTATTTGCTCCAAATAAACACACTTTTGACCTGCTCACACAGGTTAAAGGTGACTTGTTCAAAAGGTAAAAGGTTTAGCTTGCTCAAGAAGCCAAGTGAGTTGATTGGAGGAGAATATTCTTTGGAATATTCTCATGGGTGAAGATAAAGGTATTTTGCAAATTAAAAGAAAGTTTTAATTTTGCAAAAAAGGAGATAAGGAATATTCCCCTTTTAGAGGAAAAATTAGTTTAATTGGTAATTAAACATGGTTTAATTGCACAATTATGGGATTAGAAGAATTAAAGTGTTTTTCATTAAATTAAATGATTTAATGAATGAGGGAGAGATGAAATGATATATAATTTTTTATTCAAGGGGTAAACGCTTTTGACCGGAGCTATGAACCGGATACAACCATTCAACAATAGCACCCCAACGGGGTTTGAACCTTGGTGGCAAGAACAACAATGCCACCTATAAACCATCACACCATGCCAATACCGGCAATGAAATGATATATAATTAAATAACTTAGGGTTATTTAATTAAATAAGATGACTTAGGGAATTAAATTAAATATTTTGATTTATTTAATTTAATGAGATTAAGGGTTAGCATAAAAGGGTGTGAATTAACCTTATTTGATGAATTAGGTTAAATAGATGAAAATAGTACAATTAATTAATTAGCTACACTAATTCAATTAATTGAGTGAAAAGAGGATGGATTCTGAGGGGAAATGATGTTAGTTAGCCAATGTGATCCATCGAGACATTTTTAAGTGTCTACACCACCCAATCCTTCTCCTGACACATTCGTAATAACAATAAAGTTACCATCCAGATTTGGTACCTTTAGTATTGGAGCAGTGGTTAACCTTTCTTTGAGTAGATCAAATGCCACTTGACATTTCTCTATCCACTCAAACTTCTTACCCTTCCTTTTCAAATATGTGATGCAAAATGCTATCCTTGAAAAATTCTCTACAAACTTACGATAATACCCAGCCAAACCCATAAAACTTCTAACTTCGGGTACACTCTTAGGCACCGACCATTCTAATACTGCTTTAATGTTCGCAGGATCAATTGCAATTCCATTTTTGAGATTACATGACCTAGATACTATACCTCTTTTTGGTAAAAGGTACACTTTAAGAGTTTCCCATACAAATTATGTTCTCTTAGTTGTTGTAACAACATCTCCAAATGTTTGTGATGTTCTTCCTCATTCTTGGAGTAGATTTAAATTTCGTCCAAGTATACCAACACAAACCTATCCAAAAAATCTCTAAATACATTGTTTATTAGGTTAATGAATGCTACTAGTGCATTCGTTAGTCCAAAAGGTAAGACTGTGAACTCGTAATGTCCATATCTAGTTTTGAAAGTTGTCTTAAGAATACCTCCATCCTTGATTCTTAGTTGGTGATATCCAAAATGTAGATCAATCTTTGAAAACATAGTTGCACCATGCATCTGATCAAAGAGATCATTGATAAATGGTAATGGATTCTTATTCTTTATCGTTGATTTGTTAAGCAAACAATATTCTATACATAATCGTGGTGTACCATCTTTCTTCTTAACAAATATTATTGGCACTCCCAAGGTGAAACATTGGGTCTTATTAATCAATTAGACAACAATTCCTCTAATTGTGCCTTCAATTCCATTAATTCAATTGTGGTCATCCTATATGGTACTTTCAATATAGGTTTTGACCCAAGGACTATATCAATGGAGAAATCAAACACTCTCTTAGGAGGCAATCCAGGTAGTTCATTTGGAAATACATCCACAAATTTTCATAGGATTGGATATTTCTCCATATCCATTTTCCTTGTTCCACTACTTCTCCAACTTCTTGAGAATCTTGAGGTCCATAATACATGACATCATCTTGAAGAATGACATCCTTGTATTCCTTGATTTTATCCATCTTCACTGTGAAGAGTTGACAACCTTTATTTTTTTCCCTATGCATTTGCACAGCTAAAATCTATTGTAGTTTCACTTCTCTAGGTGTTCCTTGTAAAGACACTTGGTTACTGTAGACATGGAAAATATACCAATCACACCTGATCTTGATTTTACTAACACCAGTTCATCCTAAATCATCTCTCTGCTAATCATTTAATTAAATAATCTCTATTTAATTAAATTCATCACTCTTCATCTCTTAATTAAATAAATCAACTTTATCTAATTAAGTCATCATCTCCTGTTAATTAAATAAATCAATTTTATTTAATTAATCCTATATAGTCCCTCTTTTAATTAAATAATTCATTTTATTTAATTAATCTCTAAAGTCATTCTATTAAATTAAATAAATTAATCTTTATTTGATTTAATCTAACATTCATCCCCTTTAATTAAATAAATCAAAATCTTTATTTAATTAGTCTCTAAAATCACATTCTTCTCAACTTTGATTTAAATCAACCCATAAATCTAAATCAATTAATCACATCAACTAATCCCTCATTAAATTAATCAAATCTTGATTAATTTAATCCTAATACATCAAATCCTCTAGCTTTTGCCACTTGCTCATGAAAATCAATTTATCAATTTATTAAATCATCTATTTTCTTTCAAAAAGGCATCAATGGTTGAAATATTCCCCAAATTTGAAATCTCCCACCAAAAGGACTTGTCCCTTCCAACAAAGCATTTAAAATCTCTTACATGTCCTTTTCTTGAGCCATGTGCATTTGCTTCACCTTTCACCTCATCCTTCAAGCCATCTTTTAAATTTGAATCTCCCCCCTCTTTGCACATTCTCCAAAATGTGCTCAAGTTTCTTCCATTCACATTTTGACAAGTGGCACTTTCCCATTGGGTGTTGAATGATCCCATATTCATCCCATTTTGCATTTCTCCATCTTGTCTTTCTCTAAATAAGAGGTTTCTCTCCTCATTTCATCATTCACAACTTAGAGCAAAGTTACTCTCTTCACATTGAGAGCTAATTTTATCCATTTCATATCCGATGTTCATCATTTTCATGGTTTTATAGCAAGGTTATGCCAAAATTTCATCAAGGAGCTTCAATCATCTACAAATCTTCATCAAGATTGCATAGGAGTCAGGAAAGGGCCAATTTCCACATCAAATTGGCACCAATTCCCCCATGGGATTGAGAGTTTGCATCTTAAAATAGGATTTCATTGCTTTCTTGGTTCATTTTCTTCATTTTCTTTCCTATTTGAGCTTTGCAAATGAATTTCATGGGGAATCTTGATTCTTGTGTTTGTGCAGGTCTAAGGATTGGGGTTCTACAGTTACCTAGGTCATCTAAGCATTCAATGGTTTTAGCAAGGCGATCCACTTTAGCTCTATGCTTCCATAACCATTTCATTCCCAATATGACATCATAAGAACCTAAGGGAGCTACATACAGATTCACCTCTAAAAAGAAACTTGGAAGTTCTAACCTTGCTTCAAATAGACATTGACTCAACACAACTCTTGTCTAGTTTGCATACTCCACAACCCAGGATTTTTCCATAAAACTAGCCTTTCTAGACATTTGACTTGCTATTTTAGGAGAAATGAAATTTTATGTAGCACTAGTATCTATCAAAATTGAGATAGGAATGTTAGAAAAAATACTCGAGACTTTTACTGGAGTGATTTGATACACAACCTACTAGTTGTCTATTGTAGTATGTATCCTTTGCTGAAATGCAACTTGTTGTGGAGGAAGAGGATTCCCATGTGATTGAGACTCCATTAGCTTACTAGGGCACTAATTAGCCTAGTGATTCCCTCCACATGTAAAACACCCATTCACTGGTCCCTTCCTTTTCACAGGTCTCCCAGAGTTATTAACATTTCCACCAACTTTGTTGTTGTTTCTTCCTCTTTGGTCTCTTCTTGGTTCATTCCACCTTTTATAAGGTCCCTTGTCCCCTTGCTTTTGAAAAAAATTCCCTTCATCGGGTCTTCTTGGTGCTTGATTTGCTTGTGCCAAGTTAAACTTCTTCTTATTCCTTTACTTATAGATTGAAATAGACTTAAGCTTTTGTTCTTGCTTAATCGCTTTTTCATATACCAAGTCCATGGGTATTAGACCATGTACGTCTACTTCACCACCTATTTGGGAATTTAGTCCCATAATGAACTTCCTTATCCAAAATTGTTCATCCTTTTAATACATGAGTATGTATCTTAGGAGGTGGGTGAACTTTTCCCAATATTCATTCACTGAAGAATCTCCTTGCGTAAGATTCTGGAAATCAATGAGCTTCTGATTGTAGAAAAATTGTGGTAACCACCGTTTCCAAAAAATCTCCACAAACTCACTCCAAGTTAGCCTCAAGGAACTAAGTCCTAACTATAATTTCTTGTTCATCCACTAGTTGGATGCTTCACCTGCCAATTGATAAGCTCCCCATATGGCTTTAGTGACTTCAAAGTAATTTCTAATCTCAAAGTACTTTTCTATATCTGTAAGCCAAGCTTCAGCTGCATCCCTAGTAGCACTACCCTCAAATTTATGAATTGTGATTTTCTTCATTTCTCAAAACAACTCATTGGCCAATCGCTTCCTTTTAGTTCCTTCCAAATTTGAATGTGACTCCTCATCCTCTTGTTCTCTAGAATGGGTGTGATCATGAGAATTCTTGCCTTCCTCTTCATTATGAGGCACTTCCTCATCATTGATTGGGACTTCTTGTTCCACCCTTTCTTTACCCCTTACTTCTTGTTCGAGGGTTCCTATCCTTGCTCTTGTTTCATCCATTAAAGGCAAGATGCGGTCCAACTTAGCTTTCGCATTCTCAGTACCTTGTCCTACTTCTTGACTTCTCCCGATGTTAGTTCATGTTTAACCATTTTTCCAAGAACAGTTTACCTCCCGGTTTCATTTAATTGGATCTAATAAATTTTACTTAACGTTCTATAAGCGTTAAAGAACAATCACTAATATAAGAATATCATAAGGAACTTTTACACAATTTTTTCCAAATAATTCATTTTTTTACTTCAAATTGATGAAGGATTTCAATATCATTAAGTTTACATATAGTGACTATTAAGGTAGTCTAAGGGAGAGTATCCCTCGGATTTGCTTTCCAATACACAGGTACATGGGGTATAACCCTATGATTTTTGCTCTTCTCTATCCCAAAAAGGGTATGAGCCCTCAGATTTATCTTCTGATACATAATTTTGGGGAACATATTAATTTGATTTGCCACTTGAGGCTTTTACAATAATTTTAGACATAGGTATAACATGAGGGTCCCTAAATAACAATGTTGGACTTGTAGACACCCAAATTTGGCACTTAATTTATCCAAATTTATCACTTTTCATCTAAACATCCTCTTATCCGAGTTAATTAAGTAATATTACTATTATTTAATTAATATCCTTAATTCTGTCAAATCCCTAAGGTATTTAATTAATAATTAAATACCTTACCCTTCTTAATCCTCTTTTCATCAAATAAATTAAATAAATATTACATTTATTTAATTCCTCACATGTCATTTTCATCTAATCCTAATCCATTTCCTAATCTCTTCATTAAGGATGTGCACATGCCTAATCCTTGATTAGGATGTGTCACATCCTCCAACTTTTGCAAGTTGGCTTTTAATCCTCATTAACCCCTAATTATCCTCTAATTACTAATTAGTTAAACCTAATTAGTACCTTGGTCAACTCTCCCCATCTCCCAAGGAATTTTTAATTCCTTTTTATTCACCCTAGGCTCCTCTCTTCCCCATGTGAATTTTTAATTCACATTTTATTCCTTCTAGAATCCCCTTTTCCCATGCACCTTCTAGAATATTTGACTTGTCACATCAAGTCACATGTGACAAATTCCCACCTTTTGGGAACCTTGTCTTATCCACTAGATTCTTCCAATCATTGTGAATTTAAAATTCACTTTTATTCACCCAAGATTCTTCCCATCTCCCAATGTACTTGGAAGGTACTTGTCCTTCCTCCACCTCATGTACCTTTTTGACACCTCACCTCCATCTCATATCCCCTTGGCCACTTCACCCTCCACATGTCAAGATGTGAGGGCTTGTGGGTTCTCAACCCACCATAGCCCTTCATCTTGACCTTGTTGGATCAATCTTGACCATTGAATTCTCTAGAGAATTCAAGTTCCTCTATAAATACCCCTTCCTCTAAGGCATTTGGAGAACACTTAGTCATTTTGCAACTACATGCTGCCATTTTGTGCACTCATCTAGCCTTCAATTACATTCACTTGCATTTGCATCCAAGCACATAGTAAAATCCTCCATTTTAGCCACATCAAGAGCCATCAAGGAGCACACATATCATTCCAAGCAAGGGCCAATCAAAGGGACATCAACAGCAAGGAAGGTAAAACCATTTGTGTCTTGTGTTATTTATTTTCCTTCTTGTTTTGTCACTCTCTTTTGGCTAATCTTGAGGTGTCCTTGGTCCTTTTATCATTCGTATTTTGAGTTATTTTATGCACTAGAATAGGATAAATTCCAAGGTATACAGGACTAACACTACATTCTAAGGGCATATCCTTAGAAAGTGATAAAAGAGTCCAACTTTGTCAAAGAGACATGAGGTAAGTAGTTAAAATTGGCATCATCTTTATCTTCTCTTGGTTGATACGTGAAAGGGCGTGACTGATAGTCTCAGTATCACTCAACTAAATGGCATTGTCATGGTTGGTTCTATCGACAGTACGAACAAGGGCTTCTCTTTCCTTCTTGGACCATAGGTAGTGCTCATTTTCTATCATTGACTTCCTTGCAGTCATCCTGAGATGCACCATCCCGACATAATAATTTCCAAACATTAGATTGTCATAATGTTGAATTGGAAACATAGCGAGCACGTAGGTTCCAAAGTTGAACCTGATAGCTCTGATACCATGTGTAACATGTCCATTGTTCTACACAGTAATTTTTCCTATGTTTTACCCTTAAGTGAATAGTTTATGCATCTATCCTTAAAGAGCAATAAATTTTTTATTTTCCTTTGAATAATAAATGCACATTTGAAACATATTTCAAACTTTTCCATTACATACAAAGAATTCCTTTCATTGATTCAAATAATGATGATACATGAATTCCATATGACATTTCATATTTTTAATTTCAACAAGTATAAAGTACTATGGTCTAGGAGTTCCCCCTCAAATCTTGGCCGCTAATTGATGAGGAGAAGCATCACTCAAATGCTTTTCTTCCAACCTCGAACTTACTACGATCCTCCACACATCTACCTAATTGGTAAGATGGCCCTACCCTTCGACGAAGAGATTGGTTTGGTAACCTCATAGAAATAGTCTATTCTAAGCTTGGTGTTGTGTCCTAAATGTTTCTAGACTAACATACAATAGTTACAAATTACATGTATGAACTTACCATGCCTAGTACATAATCTTGAATCATAGTGAAATCGATAATGTAAACAGTGGCTACTTACACTACTTTGGCCAAAGTTCCATTACCCTTAACTTATAGTAGATGTCACACATTCACCCACCTTCCTAGCTCAATTTGGTTTATAATGATCATTATACTCTATATCTAGGTTTGTAATGAAGCTAAGGTAGTAGAACAACTTCCTACACTAATCTTGAGAGGAGAATATTGCAAAACTTTTATAGATCTTTAATAGTTACAAAAACTTAAACAAAAATAGACATAAATATCATGCATACTACAACACAATGATTTATGTGGGGAAAATCCTATTGGAAAAATGAAGAAGAACATCTCATTTTTTTTGTTTTGTGTTGTCATTGATGTCACCATAATATATGAGTTGCAACTACAAGATCAAGTCTAAATTTGTTTGAGTATTCCAGTCCGATATCTGAACTGGTATGATGTTTATATCCTCCAGTATTTTGCGTACATCCTCTGGTATTTTGGTCTGCATTTCTTTACTGGTGATTACTATTGTGTGTTGTTTTTATAAATGGTTTGTGGACGTTGGTAGTATGTACATTCAAGATTTCACGTACTCAGATGCTCATATGGTGTATCAGGATTTCTCTGGTGATTGCAATTATGCTATTAGGTCTATCCTTGGCCGACCTAATGGATGTATTGTGTAAAGGTGAATAAATTTTGTTATGCGGATAATATGTGTGATCTATCTTAGGTCCATGCCGACTTGATGTAGGATGTTGGATGTTTGAATTGATTTTTGGGAAGATTTTGTGAAAGCCTATAGCCGAGAGATGGTATTTTTGGTAAATAAGAAGTGCATCTAATTAGGCCTACCTAATTGATGCTTGTGGAGAAATCAGATATATATATATTGGATAGTGTTCGAAGATTGTGTGCGATGATTGTGCTGTGAATGCGAATTGTGAAGAAGAGAAAATATGATGAAGTGTGTCAATTCAGATTACTGAGCTTCATTAGAACTGAATCTGCACTCACTAGGTGTAGTTTATCAGTTCATTTTCTAGTTGTAAGTCATTTTTTTATTGTAACTCTATAGGCAGTGAGCCTTTGTATTTGGACAGTGAGTCTTGGCAGTGAGCTACCCATTTTGTAATATCTTATAATCGGTTATACTATATTGTGAGCTAACACTCACTGTGGTTTTTCTCATTTTGGGTTTTCCACGTAAAAATCATGGTGTTTATGTGTTTTGTGATTTCATGCTCTGTTAATGCTTTTACTTATCTTTATTGTTTTATGCATTGGAATAATTGGATGGTATCTTATTAGAAAATTTAAGAAGATATTAATTCACTCCCCCCTCTTAGTATCTTGGATATTTAACAATTGGTATCAGAGCTTGGTTCCTCCGGAAAAGCCTAACAACTTGAGGGAGATCTTGAAGATGGAAGAAATGGATGATAAAGGAGAGCTCCAGACTGCCCTTGAAGATCTTGATAAAGTTGAAAGAGAAAAATAGAGATCTGAAAGAGAATCTTGAAGATGCAAATGATTGTGTCCAAAAATTAAAAGAGCAATTGAAAAAGTTCAAAGATAGGCATAAGGAAGTAACTAATCAGTTGAAGAAAGCTAATGAAGAAATTACCAGTTTGAAAGCAAGTAGAGGAGAAGAAAATAATTGAAGAATATCGGAACAAATTGGTACAAAGCAAGTCTGAAGATTTCACCAAGATTGAACAAGAAGTTGTGACTGAAAGTGGATCTGGAGAAGGCAAAAATCTGTGAGAACAATTTCAAATCTAGCTTAGACAGGCTTGATGAATTAATTGCAGGACAAAAACCGAGTAAAGACAAAGGTGGACTGGGAAATGATACTGGTGAAGGTTCTAAAGCTGTGGACAATCAGAAGACTCAAAATAAAGGAAAGTAGAAAGGAAATTCAAGGAACTCTACTAGGAGACCCTCTATGAGACAACCTAATGCACAAAGGTATCCTTCTTTTAATGACACTTATTTTTCATGCAACAAATTTGGTCACAGGGCAACAAAATGTAGGAGTAGAATGAATCAGATTCCTGGTTCCTTCTCTGGTCAATGTTTTGCTTGCAAAAGAATTGGACATAGGGCAAGTGAATGTAGAACCCGGGTGATGAATTAGTTCAATGGAGGAAGAGTGAATCAATCCTTTAATGGATATTGTTATACTTGTAACAAGTATGGACATAAAGCTAACTAGTGCAGATCAAGAGTCAATGGAAGTCAATCTAATTAGAGAAATATTGTCTACTATAACTGTAATAAACCAGGACATATATCAAGAGACTACATAAGCAAGAAGGGTAAGAAGACCAATCTAGTAGAAGAGAATGAATCTACGAAGAAGGTTGACAAAGATGAGATTAAACAAGAGATGAATAAGATCTAGAAGATGAAAGAAGAACTAGAAACTATTGATGTGTCTTTGCCCTCATCCGGTACAGATAATTCCTCTGAGAACTAGACCCAACAAGGTCTTAGGGGGAGTATTATCATAAAATTATAAAAACCCCCTGGATAAATGGTGTGTCAATAGCTGGCACAAGGATGGAATGTGAAGAATAAATAATCAGAGGTTTTGGAAAAGGAACCAGAAGAAAGTGTGAAGGAATGATCTTTTGCGGAGCGAATTAGGGTTTTTTTGAGCAAAGAAGAGTTTTTAGCAGCTTTTTAAAATCTGTCGCATTTAATGCGAATTAGGGTAGATCATTGTTTTATAAAGAAAATGTGTAAGGCATTTTGATCATTCATGCATTTGAAGAGATTGAAGAGCTTTTTGGAGCGTTCTTGAGAAATATATGGAATTTGAGTCGTGCAAACCCTAGTTCTGGATAATCGTGAAAAAGAGGTATTTTAATATTCTGTGTAGTTGTGGTTTGTGTTGTTTGAATTCAAAATTGGAAGAATGGAAACCCCTATAGTAGTTAAAGTGTCGGAGAGACCAAGACCCTCTTATATAAAATATTCCTCGAAAGTATTTGAAGATGACCCATGGGTGCATTCTCATCAATCCCTCATGGTGTTATGCCAACTGAAGACACAAGGATGTATATTCGAGTGAAGTATGAGGAATTCAATCACACAAAATTGATTGACATTTGGAAAAATGAGCTTACTGGTGATGATTTCTTAATAAAACCTGAGTACTCAAATCTAGTTGTGAAGAAGATAGACATATGGAATAATTTTCCCAACTTCAGCTATGATGATGATCTTGTGAAGTCAGTTTTGAGTAGAATTTATGATAAATTCCTGTAGATTGACTGATCACACCTGATAACTAAAGAGGTGATTAGGGCTTTTACTGGGCTCTGGGATAAGGGTACAGTACTTGTATTGAAAACTGTGAAGAATGAGGTAGTATCAGAATTTATAGGAGCCACATATGACAAGAGAGCCTTAACAACTAAGACCATCACTAATTCAGCTGTGAAGTATGCAACTATCATGATTGGTCACAAAATATACTGATTGGTCACAAAATATACTTCACCAGTAGAGAGAACTTTGTTTCGGCTACAACAATCTATACTGGTTTTGATATAGTTGTAAATGGTATTGACTATGATTTATGTGAGCTTCTTTAGTTGTAGTTACTTGAGAACTTGAAGGCAACAAACAAAAGGAAGTATGCTTTCAAATTCGGTTCATTAATTGTATGTTGTTTTATTTCATGAAGAGACTTCTAGGAAGGAATAATGAAGTGTTATGGGACTCTTCCAGACCGATGGGACATCAAATTTTTGATTATATGCATAGTCTGGGTAATCTGAAAGCTCAAGAAAATTCTCTAACAACATTCTTTGTTGTATTTAAGAGCAACATGAATGAAAGGGAAAGGATTCTGAAGAAAATTGTTGAGAAATACAAAGATGACATCCTATTCCATGTTTCCTTTGATGAATGTATGATCAAGGCAGTAGAACCTTGAACCATATGGATTTAGCCTTTAGGGTATGAGATTACAGAAGATGAAGCTGAGGGGTGTGTACAAATGTTGTTGAAGAATCTGAAGGATCCCAATGAACCCAAAATTGGAACTTATGCTAAAAAGTCTATGGAAGTTCACTTGGAGCTCCAGAAGCCCAAAATCAGAAAGAAAGTGGAGAAGACACTTAAAGATTTTGGATTCACGGATGAAGAGATTTCCCTTGGAAGGGACAAAGGATAATAGTTGGAGGCAGAATCATCTGGCCTAAGGAGTTATGGTAGGACTACCTTTGTTAAATCCTTCACAGCCCCTATAACAAAGATTGAATCTAGTATTGCTGATAAAGGCAAAGGTCCTGTTTCCTCCGGACCTACTACTAGATCTGGGAAGAGAAAAGAAACTCCTCCAATAGCCCCTGCAAAGAGAGGAAATAAAGAGAAAGCAACAAGGGAGAAGAACCTTAGTGTCACAGACGAACAAGATGAAGATGAAGAGGATCTTGATGCGAAATTGGTGAGGAGAAGAAGAGGAGGTTTATCCTCTGGTGAAGGTGCTTCTAAGGAAGCTGTTGGTTCCAAAAGAGTGCATATCGTATCATCTTCTAATGATGAGGAAGAGTAGGAATTTGGTATTCATCTACAGAACAAACCAAAATCAAAGAATTCCAAGGTGTCTGGTGAAGCCTCTATGGATTAGAGAGAAGAACAAGACAATCCAGTAAGTTCTGGTCCTTGTCTTAAATTAGAGGCAACTGTCAATACTTTGGTACATTTTGAGAATATGTGAAAACCTACAACAAAATATTATGATGATGTTGGAGATGAGGATAAGAAAACTTTGCTTCTAGTTGTCATTCAGTATGTTATCATCTTAGAAGTTAAGTGGGATGATATAAGGAAAGATGTACCTAAGAATATGTGGGAAGCCCTGATGAAAAGGAGATGAGAGGTTGTTGAATATGAAGAGAAAATTAGGAATGATGCATATAACAAGATTGGGTCTTCCCTGACCTCAGATGATTTGGAGACTTTGAAAAAGATTTGTGCAGAGATGTTTTGAATGAAGAAAAGGGTAAATATTTTAATGACAAGGAATAAAAAAATGACAAAGAAGATAAATAAGGAAACAACAAAGGTGATCCAGGATACAATAGAAAAATATGGCATGCTTAAGGCTAATGAAGATGCTGTTGCTGAGGAAAATATTCCTCTTGATACAGGTAATGTAGATATTTTTGAAAATATTGATGTTGAAGTTGATGTCGATGGCGAAAATGACCCCCTGGAAGGTGAAAAGCATAATGAAGGTGAAGTTGAGCCTGAAAATAAAAATGATGCTCCTCCAGAGCAGATTGAAGGAGAAAAAGGAAATGATGAAAAATGTAATACTGAAGAAGGAAAAGGCAATGAAGAAGAAGAAAGAGATAATCCAAAAGAGCAAAATAAAATTAGAAAAGATAGAAATGATGAAGAAGATAACAAGGACAAGGATAAATATAAATATGAAGATAAAAAGGAAGAAAAGAAAGAAGAAGAAGAAGAAGAAGAGAAAGTGGAAGAAGAAAACGAGGAAGAAGAGAAGGAAAAGGGAGAGGAAGAAAAGAAAAATGAAGAATCTACTGGGAAAAATGAAGAAAGTCAAAAGTAGATTGTAAAATCTCTTAAGCATCCCATAAAATTGTCCTCTGGTAATGATGTTCTAAAAGGCTTGCTATCTAAGAAAATCAAATTTTAGTTGATAATCCCTCAGGAGCTTCTACAACTTCCCATGATTGAAGGGCTTGTAGATGTGGAGAAGATGTCTCTAGTGCATGAAGTAGTGTTAGGAGATGCATTGCAGGCATCTAGAAGAAAGGAGATTCTTGAAATTCATCAAAAGGGAACAAAACTTATAGAATATTCCCTTAAGGTATTGCAGGAGGTCATACCTAGTGCATCTATTGATACATCCCTCACCCCTATTGAAAATATGAGATTGTTGTTAGATTATTTCAAGGAGTATACCTTTGGGCTTAGTGAAAAGACAAAGCAATAGGTTGAGGAGAAACTGGCAGAGAAAAGGCTATTGGCACTACATGACTAGTGTGCTCTTGCACACTTGAATGTTGAAAATAATCTAGAAGCTGTGAAGATCTGTGAGTCAGAAGAAAATGTTGTCCTTACTTATTGCTTGAAGTGGCTAGATGCCACTCATAATATTAAGGTTGTTATGGAGTCCATTGAGTCCCAGTTGACTGTTGTCTCTGATACTTACAGTCTATCTAAAGACAGAGACATATCTACCTAGAATGCCATCACTGCACATAAAGAAAATTTATTTGTCTTATAGAAGCAAAAGGAAGAGATTATTAGGAAATTTGATCAGTTGAGTGAAATTATAAGAGTGGAATACACTCCGATTAGCAAGGCTTTGGCAGGAATAGAAAAGCTTGAGAAGATAAATTTGACTCTTGGTACTTCAGATGGTGCATAAGAAACTTTGGTAGAGTTGGAATACCTGAATAGGATGCTAATTGCTATAAAGGATAGCTGGGAGAATGGTAAATCTGTATGGGAAGGTATTCTAAAGGAGCTTCAAGGTTCACCATCCTCTAGTTAATACATGTTTCTTTGTTTTATCTGTTTTCATATTTCAGTTTCAGTTGTTGGGACACCCTTTGTCCTTGATGTCAAAGGGGGAGTGAAGAATAGTGAAATGTTGGTGTTAGGGGGAGTAGTGTTGTAAATAAGAAGTTTTGTAAATATTTATTTTTGGCACATGTTGCCATCAATGACAAAGGGGGAGATTATTGGAAAAATGAAGAAGAACATTTCATTTTGTTGTTTTGTGTTGTCATTGATGTCACCATAATATATGAGTTGTAATTGCAAGATCAAGTTTGAATTTGTTCTGGTATTCCAGTCCGGTATCTGAATTGGTATGATGTTTATATCCTCTAGTATTTTGCGTACATCCTCTGGTATATTGGTCCGTATTTGTTTGTTGGTGATTACTGTTGCTTGTGGTTTTTGGAAATGGTTCATGGACATTGGTAGTATGTACATTCAAGATTTCACATACTCAGATGCTCGTATGGTGTATCAGGATTTCTCTGGTGATTGCAATTATGCTATTAGGTCTATCCTTGGTAGACCTAATGGATGTATTGTGTAAAGGCGAATTTATTTTTTTTTATGCGGATAATATGTGTGATCTATCTTAGGTCCATGTCGACTTGATGTAGCATGTTGGATGTTTGAATTGATTTTGGGAAGATTTTTTGAAAGCCTATAGTTGACAAATGATATTTTTGGTAAATAAGAAGTGCATCTAATTAGGCTGACCTAATTGATGCTTGCAAAGAAATCAGATATATATATATTGGACAGTGTTTGAAGATTGTGTGAGATGATTGTGTTGTGAATGCGAATTGTAAAGAAGAGAAAATATGATGAAGTGTGTCAAGTTAGTTTACTGAGCTTCATTAGAATTGAATCTGCACTCACTAGGTATACTTTATCAATTCATTTTTTAGCTGTAAGCCATTTTGTTATTGTAATTCTGTAGGTGGTGAGCCTTTGTATTTGGACAGTGAGTCCTAGTAGCGAGCCACCCATTTTGTAATATCTTATAACCGGTTATACTATATTCTGAGATAACACTCACCGTGGTTTTTCCCATTTTGAGTTTTCCACGTAAAAATCCTGGTGTTTATGTGTTTTGTGATTTCATGCCTTGTTAATGCTTTTACTTATCTTTTCTATTATATGCATTGGAATAATTGGATGGTATCTAATCAAAAAATTTAAGAGGATGCTAATTCACCCCCCCTCTCAGTATCTTGGATATTTAACAAATCCTTTTGGGAGAAAAACCCCACACTGCAAAAGTTGCCCAATATATTATTCAAAACTCAGAAAGATTACAATATACTTGTAGAGCAAGCTTCTCATAGGAGTATCACCACTCAGAGATGTAGAGGTAACACAACTGCTATCAGACTCTCATAATACATTGCAATACACAATCATAATACAACACCCTCATAAAATAGGGTTACCTTCTAGGGAAAGTCAAGCTAATAAAATATCGTCCATCAGATATGAAACATAGTGATGAACAGTCCAGATTTACAATAATAAAATATAAATAAAATTTTTCTTTTGAGGGAACTACCCCTGAGCCCCTGCCAGAGTGCAATGCCCCTAGAACCCAAGTGAGGGGATGACTTGTGGGGGGGATCCCCCCATGCCTCTCATCATCATCAGATGAATAATACCTTATGTATCAATAGTTCCTTATGTAATTGCAAGGTTAGGAGACATTTTCTCAACAAATCTCCCACTTTTTGAATGCCTTGCAAGGACAACATAAGGGTGTCATCATAATCTCTTAATTTCTAGGGGCCAAAAATTTCAGTCTCTGAACACTATTTTAACTTCTCTGTGCTCACAAGCTTAGTTAAAGAATCAACAACATTCATCAAAGTCTTAACCTTAACCATATTTATCCTGCCATCTTCAACCATATCTCTAACAAAATGATATTGAGCATTAGTTTTCTTGGTCCTGACATGAAATGTCGGGTTCTTGGCTAGACATATCGCACTTTGACGGTCACAATAAATTGTCACTACACCTTGTTTTATTCCAATATCTGAACATAGTCTCTTAAGCCAAATGACTTCTTTACAAGCATGAGTAGCTACCATATACTCTGATTTAGTAGTGGAAAAAACAACCACAACCTGTCGCTTACTCATCCAACTAATTGTACCACCAAATAGGGTGATCCCACAAAGCTGGTTTATAATTTATGGGAGATTCTGATTTTTGCTGAAATCACATATTTTTAGAAAATATAATGATTTAAGCCTTAAAAAGTTCCATTTAAAGCATTCCAATTGAAGAGGGTTTGATCAAACTACCTTAGATCAAACCCCCGTGGATAGAACCCTATTAGTTTTAAACCATACCTATAACAAAGTCTCCTTTACACCTATCAAAATGCTAATAAAAAACCACTTTTGATTTACCTTTTGGGGGATCAAATGAATTCATTTAAAATTTATTTTTGTATATATTCCTTATTAGAAGCTTCCCAGAAAGTATAATTTTAAATAAATTTTATTTTATTATTATATTTATTTTTTATTTCTTGTGAATGTAGTTTTTTCACCGAAAATCAAGCTCTTTGTTCTGCACATGTGGAAAAATAGAAGATTATCTAATTTATTTTTTTTGAAAAATACGAGTGCACCAGATATTGAAGTCCTTGATCCAACAAAAAAAAAAGAATTTCGATACATACAATTTTTTTTGTGTTATACAATCCGCCTATGTTTGAATTGTAATTTATTTGAATTTGAAACTTGATTAAGGAAAAAATATTCAATAAAACATTATGAAACCAATTGGAAGCACTAGATATCGTAGTTACAAATCTAAATTTGAAAAAATTAGAATTTTATCCTTCATGGAAAAAGAGTTATGTGTTATACGGTGAGTGTCACTCCTTGAAAATGGTGTTTACTGAAAAAAACTAGTTTTCGAAGATGGAAAAATAAGTGCAATCTGATTCCAAAAATTTTGAAAAAAATATATTTAGAATCTATAGACAAAATGTCACAAATCACTAGTTTGCATCATCTTCAAATTCCTCGTGGTTTAGCCACTATAGGTGCCCGAAAGTGAAGATTTAGTTAGAAAAAATCAGTTCAGTGTCCAGTTTGGCCAAAAAATGTAAACCAGTATTGTGGGATCACCCAATAATATAAACATGTAAGAATTGGTGGATATTTTTCTATCAACATCACCTACCTAGTAACAATCAATAGATGCAATGGGAAGCTCCTTGGGTGGTGGCAATGGTGGAGGCAATTTTTTAAATTTTGAAAAGGTCGGAGATCAGGATGATGCTTCAGGTGGTAATGGCGGATGGTTTGTTGATGAGAGGGTGATGTCAGGCGGGGCCCTTGTTGCAGGTAAGCTGAGTGGGTCCCCTTTTGTGGCTAACATTTTTTTTTGACGGGAAAGGGGCTTTGAAGAGTGCGTGTCTCATGCACTCCCCAGTGCCTGGCTCTGAAAAAGTGGTACCTGGATTTGAAAAGTCTGGGAATGGCCTGTCTTCGGATGGGTGTGATGGGACTCCTAATGTGGAGGGTCTTGGGATTGACAAGACTAAGAATGCTTTCTTATCGAGCTCCTCTCTCAAATGGACAAATCTGTTTGGATCTAAGCCTAAAGGAAAAAGTACTTCCCCTCCAGTGCCTTTTGTTGCTAATAAAAAGACCAGAGAGTACTTTGTTTCTGTTCCAGACTGTATTGTTGACAAAATCATGTCTAATATGGACATGGCTCTATTGGGTAAATTTTTTGGTCCTCGGCCTCATATTGAGCTGGTGCACAAGTTTACTTTAAATTACTGGAAACCTAAAGGACAAGTTGATGTGGCTGCTATGGCCAAAGGTTTCTTTTCTTTTTCCTTCAACTGTGAAGATGATATGGTGATGGCACTGACAGGTGGCCTATGGTTCCTTGGAAAGTCTTCCTTGATGTTGAAGAAGTGGGAACTGGGCTTTAATCCGAACTCGTGCTCTTTCTCAGCTGCTCCAGTTTGGGTTACATTACCTGGCCTCCCGATGGAATTTTGGGATGAGGAGGTGTTTAAGGGGATTGCCAGCACGTTTGGCTGTTTATTATCGATAGACCAAATGATGGGTTCTAGGAAGCAACTAGTTTATGCTAGATTTTGTGTGAATGTGGAGCAATCAATTGTTTTGCCTTCTATGATTAAAATTAACTCTAAACTTGGGGTGTGGGAGTAGATGGTTGAATTCGAGTCGAATCCCTTTGCCTGCTTCCACTATAAAAAAGTTGGCCGCTAGGTTGAAAAATTTCCTCTCAAAGTATCTAGGAAGATGACAAAATAATGGAGAGAAAGAGAAAGCTCTAGCTCAGGAGGTGGAGCCTGAAGTTGTGCCCTCCTTGGCTACGATTGTGGAGGTTCATGAGGACACATACCTAGATGAGGCTGACAAGGTGGATTCTTCTGAATGTCTACCTGTTCAGGGGGAAATGAATCAGGATATGGGATAGGTTGAAAAGGAATGCTTGTCCCCTGTGTTTATTGAGGTAAGGTCTGTGATGTTGGAGGAAAATCATTCTTCTGTGATTGTTGAATCTAGATCTCCTCCTGGGGGGGATTCCTCAAAGTGTGGTGTCAAAAATATAGGGGTTGGAGTTGAGGCCTGATGTTAAGGAGTTTGAGGAGTTGGAGGAAGTGGACAATCTACCTTACATTTAGGCTCGTGGGCGTAATAGGAAGAAACACTCTCCCTCATTGAGAGTTGTGACAAGGAATAGGTAGAGGTCAGACTGTGGGTTTGAGCCGCGTGGTAGAGGACGACCTCCAAATAATGTTGCTAGGGAGAAGGAGAGTCAGATGGATATAGTTGATGGTACGTAGAGAACTTTGTTGGATATGTGCTCTAAGAGCACTTCCTATAAACTCCCATGAAGATTATCTCTTGGAATACGAGGGGTTTGAATCACCCTCATAAACATGATCTCCTGGCTAATCTGGTAAGAGATCATCGCCCTGATATTGTTTTAATTCAAGAAACTAAAATGGGATTGGATAAACTTTCTAGGTTAAAAATGAAGCTTTTCAAGGATTGTGGGATGCATTATTCTGAGGTGGTTGGTGCTTCTAGTGGGATTGTGACCTTTTGGAATCTTAGGGTGATTAGAGGTGTGGAGGTGCTTAATGAGAGTAATCATGTGGCTACCTCTTTTTTCCACCTTCGTGATAAGTTTTCCTGGACTTTGTCTAATATTTATGCTCCTAATTGTAAGAGTGCCAGAAAAAGGCTTTGGGAGAATCTTGCTTCTTTTCAAGTTTTCCATAATATTGGTAATTGGTTGGTCATTGGAGATTTCAATACTCCTCTGCAAGATGTTGATAAGATGGGTGGCTCACAGAACATGGATGATAGTAGATATGACCTAATGCAGTTCATTAATGACTCGACTCTTCTTGATTTGGATCTAAAAGGGGCTTCCTTTACTTGGTCGAATAGGCATGTGGGTAACGCCCTTATCCAGGTTAAGCTGGATTGTGCTCTTATAACCCCCGAGTGGTTAGTCCACTACTCCTGTTCCCTCTCAAATCTTACCAGATTGGGATTAGATCATTTCCCCTTAGCTCTATCTGTGGATTTGTTGGGTGGCAAGAAGAACTTTCCTTTTATATTTGAGAAAATGTGAACTTGTCATCCTGACCTGGGTAATTTGGTTAAGGACTGGTGGAACATTAATGTGGATGGGTCGGCTATGTATAGAGTTGTTAAAAAGCTAGCTAATGTTAAGAATAATGTTAGAAAATGGAACCATACCTCTTTTGGTCATATTTTTATGGAGAAAGATGGAGTGTCTAAGGAGCTTCACTCTGCTCAGCAAGTCAGTCAAATATATAGGTATGATTAGGGTTTGATGTAGAAGGAGAATGTTTTACTTTCCAAGTTGCATAATATAATTGCGGAGGAAGAATTTTAGAAGTAGCATTTGAGGATCATGTGGTTGAAAAGTGGCGATAGAAATACTAAGTTTTTTCATATCTCTACGTTGAAACACAGGGCTTCTAACCAAATTAATTTGATTAACTATAATAATCAAGCTCTGGAGAAGGATGTTGATTTGCAGCTTGTTGTTGCTTCCTATTTCTCTCAGCTGCTTTTGGTGGAGGGGGAGCTTGATTTGGCTTGTCAAGAGGATATTCTTAGGGATATTCCCCAGTTGGTGGATGATGAGTTCAATAGGCAGTTAGTCTATATTCCTTCAGCAGATGAAATTCGATGTGTTGTTTTCTCCTTTGAAGGTAATAAGGCTCCGAGCCCTGATGGCTTTCCCATGTTCTTTTTTTTAGTCTTTTTGGGAAAATACTGCAAAAGATGTTGCGGCTACTAAGGAGTTTTTCAGATCGGGTTCCCTTTTAAAGTAGTTGAACTCCTCCTTTATTGTCTTGATTCCCAAAAAGCCTGGTGCTGCTTCTTTTGAGGAGTTTTGACCTATCAGTCTTTGCAACTCGATTTATAAGATTTTCTCTAAGGTTTTGGCATTGAGGTTGCAAATTTTTTTGCCTCTCATCATTTCTCCTCAGCAAAACAAATTTGTGGTTGGTAGGCAAATTTTGGACTCTATTCTCACTGTTCATGAGAATATTCACTCTCTTTCTGTCAATAAACAAGTTGTGTTTATCCTTAAGCTTGATTTACTTAAAGCTTACGATAGAGTGGACTGGGGTTTTTTGTCTAAGATTCTTCTCTCCTTTGGTTTTGGGGAGAAAATGGTGGCTCTTGTGCATCAACTTATTTTGACTCCTCGGTTCTCTGTGCTCATCAATGGGTCTCCTTCTCCTCTCTTTGATTGCTCTAGGGGTCTGCGGCAAGGGGATCCTATCTCACCCTTCCTATTTATCATTATGGTTGAGTCCTTGGGTTGTCTCATCCAAAGATTTGTTAATTCTGGTCTTATGAATGGGTTAGCTCCTTCTTCTACTAACCTTGTATGCTCCCATCAACAATTTGTGGATGATTCTCTTTTGCTTGGGCAGACATCTATCAAGGAAGCTAAGGTTGTCAAGCTGATTTTGCAAATGTATGAGGCTGCTTCTGGGTAGAAGGTTAGCTTACAGAAGAGTGTGATTTTCTTTTTTAACACTCCAATTCAAAGACAAAATAGGATAGCTAGAATTTTGCAGTGTTAAATTGGTGAACTTCCTACTTCTTACCTGGGGCTCCCCTTATGCTCTAAGGCTTTGGATTCCTTATGGAGGGGGTTGATTGACAAATTCAATCCCAAGTTGGCTAGGTGGAAGGGGGATTTGTTGAGCCAAGCTAGCAAAGTTCAGTTGATTAAATCCACCTTTCAGAATATTCCAGTCTATTCTCTCAGCCTCTTTCACATGCCGAGGAAATTTGTGGATATCTGATCTGTGTAGGATCTAGACTAGATTGCAGTTTAAATGCTTAACTTTTACAATGCTTTACAATGTTTATTTCAAGTTAATTAAAATGAAATTAACTTAAGGAAATAACATAAAGAACGTAATCAAGGTGATTATAACAGAATGAAAAGAAATGAGAGACAGAAAGAGAGAGAAGAAGAGAAGTGCAAACAGTGTTTGATTTCGGAGTTCGTCACAGAATGTGACTACGTCTCCGGGTCCACTCCAATAGAGTGTGACCGATCCGATTAATCTCCAAATCAATTACAAAAGCACCACCATTCTCCAAGCACTTCGGCAGCGTAACGACGCTCTGATATGCGAGAATGATCTGAAAGAATCTCCACAAGACCTCTCTTTTGATTATCTCCACCGCTTCAAGACTTCGTCACCTGAAAAAAACTTGAATCACTCTCACCTCAAGCCCCCCTTTTTATACAAAGAATTTGCTCAATTTGGCTCTCAACCAATTGATTTGCAAATATTCACCTTATCTCTCCAAATACATAACAATCTTTTACAATCTCCCTTTTTACATAATAAATATTTAATAATCTCCTTTAAATAATTTAAGCCCTTGAATTTTTCATATTTTCGGGCTTTGGAGGTTTTTGGAGGTTTTATTAAATCCTTTAAAAAGGATCTTTGTTTGTTTTTAATTCAAAAATAGGAGTTTGTTTTAAGTTTTATAGGCTATCGGGTTTGAATAATTATCAAAACCAATCGATATCCATATATATTGTCAAACTACGCGAGGGCTTAACGGTGGCGTTTATTTTTAGGTCCCGGCCGGTTCGGGGTTCCAACCCCCGGCCGTCCGTTTTTTTAAACCAAATTTTAATTAAATCTTAACAAAACCCAATTGTCTCCTCATGTATTTGAGCGCGCGTATTTAGCGGAGTTGGTAGATGCCGGGCGTTGCGCGCAGGAGGTTGCCGGATCGAGTTCCTTTCGGGCCGGTTCTACCCTTTTATTAACAAATACAAACAACATGCCCATCCGTGGGGAGAATGACGAAGCCACGTGGCATGCCTACAACGTGCCACGTGGCAAAAACTGATTAGCCGACTGTGCTGACCGTGATGCCGACGTGTGTGCCAACTATGCGCTGACGATGATGCCACGTGTCCCACTGCTGTTCGCCGGATGTTGCCACTTGGTGCCACGTGGCAAGCTCGGATTGGCCAGGACCGATGACATGGCAGTGACTTGTCTGCCATGTGCAACGCTGACTGTTCTCTGACTCACGTACGAAATGCTGACTGGACTGTGTGACTAGACTGCCACGTCGATGCTGACTGTGTACGGATGCCACGTGTCGGCCGCCGATAGGTCCGTACCATCTGACTCACATGCGACGTCACCTGTACGGACTTGACACGTGTCAACATCTGGTTGGTCCACTTCGGATTTGTACGGACTGCTGACGTCATCTTGTACGGACGCTGACGTCATCATTCACCTTCCGGTCACCAAGTCAAACCTGAAACTTTGACCAGCTGTATCTTGAGCCTCCGATGTCGGATTTCGACGAAACGAACGTTGCTGGAATCGTCTCGGTGAGCTCTTCGCGATGACGCCGACTTCAAGATTTTTGACGATGCCATTTTTTCCGCTTCCTAGACGCCCCTGATCCTAGTTTGACCGAAGGTTTGACCGCCATAACTCGTGCAAATGGACTCCTTTTTGCTCGTTCGAAAGTTGCGTTGGAACCAGGACGCTGAGCTCTTTCTGATGGTGCAGATTTTGGAGAAAAACGAGACACTTCAATTTTCACTGAAAAATGTCCACCGGATCAGGCCTCCCCACTGAAGACCTTTTGGACCTCCAAAAGTGACATTTACTCTGACAATAAGTGAGGACTTGGCCTCCCCACTTGTCCTGTATCCTCTGTACATCTGAAAACCTGGCTCACAAGCACAATAAAGACTGCAACAATATTGTTGAACATAAACATAACTTTATCACTTCCATAAGCATCTACATCAATTGTCGTAGCCACTAACCAACAAATATTGACTAGCATCAAGCTAAACAATAATGCAGAAATGAAAGAAAATAAGTCAACAACAATACGATCCTTTACAACAGGAAAATTTTTACCCAAGGATCCATCAATGCTTTCAAGCATCATTTTCTCATGTTGTACTGTGGGTGCATCCTGCAACATCTGACCCTGGTTAGCTACTCCAAGTTCAAGTGTAGAATCACCTGTACTGACAGACATAAGAGTTAATTCCTTACTTGCATTAATTACCCTCTTTAACTGCCCTGTGTTTGCAAAAGATTGATCAGTCTTAATCCTGTGAGAATGTACAATATACTGAATGCCATCCTTAAACAAATGATAATGATTTTGTTGCCTGTAGAATATTGCTTTTCTGTCATATAAGTAAGGGCTACCAAGCACTATCCCATAGATATCCAATGGAACTACATCAAACTGAACTTCATCCACAAACTTACTAGTGATTGTGAACCTTAAGGTGCATTGTTTTGTTACTTGCAGCTTATCATTTTCACAAATCCAACCTAGTGGATAAGGTCTCTTATGTGGTGTAGTTTTTAATCCCAAGTTATTTACAACACTTTCTGAAATTAAATTCACCTGAGATCCACTATCTATGAGTGCATCAATTTTACTGTTCTTAGCCATAACCCTTAAATGAAAAAGCTCATTCCTTTTTGCATCTTCAGAGAAATCATTAACTGTGGAAGTAGAAGCACAACTTGCAACAGAAACACCAGAAATAGAAGCTTTACCTTTTAACCCCATAGCTGTTATCTTAGTCTCATCATCTGAATCTGAACCAAGATCCATAACAACATTTGTGGATTTGTCCTTACCCTTCTGTTTCTGATTACGTCTTTGAGCCCACTTAGGCCTTAGTTCTGGATGTAACTTCCAACAGTGATCTTCATCATGACCATCCTTGTCACAATGAGTGCAAGAAAGTTTCTCATCCTTCTTGATTGTAGCTGCCTTCTTTCCTTTCCCTGTCTCTGCATTCTTAGAAGATTTCTTTACATCATTATCAAACTTATCTATGAAAGATCCTTTACCCCTTGACTCTAAGTGTGTAGCTTGAACAGACACTTCATCCAAGTTACAAGGGTTCAAAACCAGGATAGAATGCCTAAGGTAGGAATGTAGACCTCCTATGTACTTCAACAACGTGTCCTGGGTATACAAAGGAACATTCAAAGAAATAGCCCTTTTCCTGAATTCATGGGTGTACTCTTGGACAGTTTGACCCTTCCCTTGCCTAAACATTTGCCAATCCATCATTAATTGTTGCATATGTCCTAAGGGATAAAACTGCTTCTTAAGAGCATTAATAAATTCTGCCCAAGTTAAACTGACTCTACCATGTTGTGAAACTTCTGCCTTAGACCTACTCTCCCACCAGGTTAATGCTGTACCTCCTAAACGAAGAGTAGCTAATTGGATCCTATCAACATCATCTATTAGGTTTTGGACTCTACAATAAACCTCTATTTGTTGAATCCAATCATCCAATTTTTCAGCATTAAGTTCACCACAATATTTAGGTAAATCAAATTTTACATCCAGTTTTATTTTAGGCTTATACCCACTTTTGAAAGGGTTAGAAGAAATAGAATGAGGAGAAGATGGAGAAGAAGGGAAAGGAGAAGAGGGAGGAGAAGAAGAAAAGGGATGATCTGGTTGCTTGCCACCATCTTCATGATGTTTCCCTTTCATGTCTTTGCGATCTTCTTGCTTTGACGAACCTTCTTCACGTGCCTTCCGTTCTTGTCTCTCCTGAAAAAGTATGTCCACCTTTGCCTTCATCTCGAGGAATGCTTTTCGAAACTCCTGCTCACTGATCTCTTCAGGAACCTCCATTCCAGAAACTGACATCTTTGGAAATGTCCTTCGCTTCCCAATCTCAGGATTAAAGTCTTCGAGTTTGCCTTCACCCTTCTGAACCCTGGATCTCGTTAGCATTCAAAAACAAATAACTGCAGTAAAAGTCAACTGGGCTCTGATACCAACTTGATCTGTGTAGGATCTAGACTAGATTGTAGTTTAAATGCTTAACTTTTACAATGCTTTACAATGTTTATTTCAAGTTAATTAAAATGAAATTAACTTAAGGAAATAACATAAAGAACGTAATCAAGGTGATTATAACAGAATGAAAAGAAATGAGAGACAGAAAGAGAGAGAAGAAGAGAAGTGCAAACAGTGTTTGATTTCGGAGTTCGTCACAGAATGTGACTACGTCTCTGGGTCCACTCCAATAGAGTGTGACCGATCCGATTAATCTCCAAATCAATTACAAAAGCACCACCATTCTCCAAGCACTTCGGCAGCGTAACGACGCTCTGATATGCGAGAATGATCTGAAAGAATCTCCACAAGACCTCTCTTTTGATTATCTCCACCGCTTCAAGACTTCGTCACCTGAAAAAAACTTGAATCACTCTCACCTCAAGCCCCCCTTTTTATACAAAGAATTTGCTCAATTTGGCTCTCAACCAATTGATTTGCAAATATTCACCTTATCTCTCCAAATACATAACAATCTTTTACAATCTCCCTTTTTACATAATAAATATTTAATAATCTCCTTTAAATAATTTAAGCCCTTGAATTTTTCATATTTTCGGGCTTTGGAGGTTTTTGGAGGTTTTATTAAATCCTTTAAAAAGGATCTTTGTTTGTTTTTAATTCAAAAATAGGAGTTTGTTTTAAGTTTTATAGGCTATCGGGTTTGAATAATTATCAAAACCAATCGATATCCATATATATTGTCAAACTACGCGAGGGCTTAACGGTGGCGTTTATTTTTAGGTCCCGGCCGGTTCGGGGTTCCAACCCCCGGCCGTCCGTTTTTTTAAACCAAATTTTAATTAAATCTTAACAAAACCCAATTGTCTCCTCATGTATTTGAGCGCGCGTATTTAGCGGAGTTGGTAGATGCCGGGCGTTGCGCGCAGGAGGTTGCCGGATCGAGTTCCTTTCGGGCCGGCTCTACCCTTTTATTAACAAATACAAACAACATGCCCATCCGCGGGGAGACGAAGCCACGTGGCATGCCTACAACGTGCCACGTGGCAAAAACTGATTAGCCGACTGTGCTGACCGTGATGCCGACGTGTGTGCCAACTATGCGCTGACGATGATGCCACGTGTCCCACTGCTGTTCGCCGGATGTTGCCACTTGGTGCCACGTGGCAAGCTCGGATTGGCCAGGACCGATGACATGGCAGTGACTTGTCTGCCATGTGCAACGCTGACTGTTCTCTGACTCACGTACGAAATGCTGACTGGACTGTGTGACTAGACTGCCACGTCGATGCTGACTGTGTACGGATGCCACGTGTCGGCCGTCGATAGGTCCGTACCATCTGACTCACATGCGACGTCACCTGTACGGACTTGACACGTGTCAACATCTGGTTGGTCCACTTCGGATTTGTACGGACTGCTGACGTCATCTTGTACGGACGCTGACGTCATCATTCACCTTCCGGTCACCAAGTCAAACCTGAAACTTTGACCAGCTGTATCTTGAGCCTCCGATGTCGGATTTCGACGAAACGAACGTTGCTGGAATCGTCTCGGTGAGCTCTTCACGATGACGCCGACTTCGAAGATTTTTGATGATGCCATTTTTTCCGCTTCCTAGACGCCCCTGATCCTAGTTTGACCGAAGGTTTGACCTGCCATAACTCGTGCAAATGGACTCCTTTTTGCTCCGTTCGAGTTGCGTTGGAACCAGGACGCTGAGCTCTTTCTGATGGTGCAGATTTTGGAGAAAAATGAGACACTTCAATTTTCACTGAAAAATGTCCACCGGATCAATATCTTGGAAGGAATTCAGAAAAACTTCCTTTGGACGGGTGTTGAAGACAAAAAAAGAACTCATTTGGTTGCTTGGGATGATGTTTGTCGACCTAAAAAGGTTGGTGGGCTGGGAATTTGCAAAATCAGAACATTTAGCATTGCCCTTTTGGGTAAACAGTTGTGGAATCTCATGCTAGCCAAAAGTGAGTGGGTGAAAATTGCTTGGTGGGATTAGAGATTTTTTATCTCATGAGTTTAATCCTTTGTACGGCTCTGTGCTTTGGAATTGTATGTTGAAGGCTCGAAGGCTTGTGGCTAAGGGTCTCTTTTGGCAGATGGGTAATGGGAGGAGTATTTTGTTCTAGGAAGATAATTGGTATGGAAATAGGCCACTCAAGGATGAGCCATGGGATCAACCCTTTATGGACCTCTGTGTGCGACAGTTTGGCAGATTTGTTGCTGACTATATTGACATAGGTTGTTGGAGGAAGTTGCATGAGGTGGACCCTGGTTTGGAATTTATTTATAATGCTATTTCTTTGGTTCATATTCCTTCTCTCCCTTCTCCTGATAGGTTTGTTTGGAAGCCATCCTTTGCTGGTAACTTCTTTGTTGCTTCAGATTTTCATTTCAATGAATCCTTTATTGGCCCGCCTCCTTTTTGGGCTTTTGTTTGGTCCTCTAGATTGATTCCTAAGGTCAACATTTTCTTTTGGCTCTTCTGCCAGAACAAAATATTAACTACTGATAATTTGATTAAAAGAGGTTTTGTTATTCCCAATAGATGCTTTCTTTGTGAAGAGGAAGCAAAAAATACTTGTCATTTGTTGATTGGGTGCAGATATGTTGGTGTGATCTGGAATCATGTGCTCTCGCTTTGGAATCTTAGCTGGGTGTTTACTAGTTGTGTCAAACATTTATGGTATCAATGGGTTGGCCCCTCTTCTAATCCAGCTCTACAAATTTTGTGGTCTCTCACTTTGCCTCACATGATATGGGGGGTTTGGTTGGAGCGCAACAACAAAATCTTTAGAAATTTTGCTCTTCCGGCTTTATTTGTGGCTCATAAGATTTGTGCGGGTATTAAGGAAAACTTTCTTTCTAGGATCTCCTTTTATGCTGGACAAAAGATTAATCTATGTTCCTATGATATATCTATTGCACAAAAGTGGAAGTTGCCTTGTGATATATCTCTTTCGGTTTCTAAATGGAAATCTTCAAGAGAAGATGTTGCTTGGAAGGCGCCACTGGATGGCTGGGTTAAGATAAATTTTAATGGCATGGAAAAAGGAAATCTGGGACCTGCAGGATGTGGGGGAGTGATTAGAAATTTTATTGGTAGGCTCGTCTTAACTGTGGCGCTCCCTTTGGGAATCCAGACAAACCACTACGCGGAGGTGGCTGTAGCCTATCATGGACTCAAAATGGCTCAAAGCAAAGGGTATAGGAAGGTCTGGTTGGAGGGTGACTCTTTGAACATTATAAATAATTTGAAGAATGCTTCACCTCTGTCTTGGACTATCGAGGCCTTGGTCAGGGACTCCATTGAACTCATCAATTCCTTTGACACTTTTTATATCTCCCACATATTGAGAGAGGGAAATATGTTAACTGATTTCTTCGCTAAATTTGGTGCTAGAGAAAGAAAGGAGTGGGATTTAAATGATCCTATTCCTTTCGAGGCAACAACTATTATTAACAATGAATGGTAATTTCAAGGTGCTTTTGATCTTATTTTGCATTGAGTTGTGCATGTCCTTATTCACGTGGCCTAATTTTATGAATGCAGATGATTGGATTTATCTCATTCAAGTTTTAAGTATGAGGGACAACTTTCACAAGGACCGGAGTTCAAGTTCATCATTTCATATATGCCCTTTTGCTGGCTTCACATGGATTCTGGGTGATATTCGTCTTAGTTTCCAAATTCTTATGTTTTATGATTCTGCTCTGGGTGGTATCTGTCTTAGTTTCCTAAGATTTTTGCTTTGTGCTTGGCCTCTGTTTGTTAAGATTTCTGTGATGGGTGGGGACAAAAACCGTGCTGAGCCTAAGTCCTGCATTTTTGTTAAGCAGAGGAAGGAGGTGTGGGAGATTTTAGAGAAGGGTGGCTTAACTCTGTATATGGAGAAACTACATGGTAACAACCCTCAGGTCACTGATCTAGTTGCTCAAGGGTGGAATGAGAGAACTCTGAATTTTGGCAAAAGGGAAGTCATAGTTGATGAAGAATTCATAGCCCAAATTATTGGCTTGGCTATGCATGGTATGAAGGTGTTTAGAGACAAAAAAGAATTGCAGGTTGCAATGTCTATTTTCTTTAAAGGGAAAGAGGCTGCTGATTTGAGGACGACGAAGAGTGGTGGTTATTAGAGGAGCTCTTTAAAAGTGTTGTGGCTACCATTTCCTTTTGCTTAACCATTTTTGGCATAAGAAATGGATTTCCTTTCCATACCACTTGTTGATGTCGCTTGACTCGGGGATTAAGGAACCCATGAAAAACCCCAGAAACCCTGTCCTACACATGGGATTAATTCTCCTGATCTATGAACACGCCAAATTTCATGAGGTGCAAAAACATCTTGTGTCCCCAAAGGAAAATATTGCTAAACCCCAAGAGGGGTATGAGACAGAGTCGGAAGAGGAAAGGGTTAGTAAAAAATCTAAGAAGAGGAAGCTTATTTTGAACAAAGATTCTGAGTCTAATAGGGATGATGGTATTGATTATGTCCTGGATTCGTATGCCTCTTTTGAGGAGGGCCCCAATTCCCTTGTTCCATGTAAGACTAGGAAAAGGGAGCCAGATGACAAAGAGGGCTATATGACATGTAGTGACGAGGTGCTTGCGAATGTTCTTCCTAAGGGGGTTAAGGACAAAAATGAACTTTATGGGGAAGCTTCCTCTCCTCCCCCAGTGACTAGACAATTGCAGGAGACTGAGAATGGGAGCCAAAAGAGAAGGGGTGTTGAGAACTACTAGCCAACTCTTGGAGAAGGGTTTCCCTCTTTCCCTAGTTGGAGGTATCTTTGGTGAGGCTTCTCCGAGTGATGACATTGGGCTGTAGAAGTAGGGGAAGGAAAGGGTTGTTGGTGGAGGACATATTGTGGAAAATAGCAAAGCGGATGTGGATAGGCTGATGAAAAGGAAGGTTGTAGTGGAGGAAATTGTCTACTTCATTCAAAAGATGAAGACTCCTATCTCCGCCAAAAAAGGTAAGGATATTTCTACTGATAAGGTTCATGTTAGTTCTTCTGATGAGGACATTGTTGTGGGGAAAGGGATTAAGAACTTTTACAAGGAGTTGTCTGATGTGTTGGGCTCAGCTCATAATAGTGCTAATGTGTTGTTTAAACTTTTTAAGTGGTTCTTCCATGAGATTAATAGGACTAATGTTAGAATTAGAGGTATTGCGAGTAAGGCTAAGAACCCTTCTATCCAAAGCCAAATTGATGATTTGTTGGACTCTCTTAATACTGTGGCTAATACTATGGTAGAGGAAACCATCAATTTGAAACAAAACTTGAAGGGGAGAATCTTATCCCTTGAGGATAAAATGGATAAAATGTGGAATGTTGTGATGAAGAGTGGAGATGTCTCTAAGGTTTTGGGCATTTCTGACTCTGCCAAGGTGATCTCCCCTGTGATTACTGTGAAAAAATAGAAAGGATATTGTGTCTGCTGATGATACTACTGTTGTGGGTAAGCTGTCGGATGTGGATTATGCTGGTGAGAAGGGTGGTGTTAAAGGTTGTGTTTTGAGTGGCGAGGTAAAAACTGGTGGGCCGGGGGTCAGAACTAGAAATAGAATGAAAGCTCAGGGCGGGGCCTCTAGTATAGAGGTGTCTAATACTATGGATGATGTGCAGAAGGTGGCTGCTAGTGAAGTGGAGGTTGCAGAGATACTGAACAATATGTAGTGCTATTGGTTCGTTGCCTTCTTTTTGGCTATTGGTTCGCTGTCATTGGGCTAATTGTTGCATAATGTTGTTATCTTTTTTTATCAGTTGCTTTATTTTGTAAAGGGTTTCGAGCCCCTTTAAAACCCATTTTTTACCTCCAATCAAAATATCGCTTATCTATTTTGAATCCACATAACCATGAATATCAAGGGAAATCTCGTCTTTAGTCATATTATTGTGATAACATAAGGAATAATCTAATGTACCACACAAATATCTAAAGAATCTTTTAACCACATCCCAATGAAATCTACCAGGATTAGACATATATCTAGAAAGAACTCCCACTGCTTGGACAATGTCTGGTCCAGTACAAACCATAACATACATCAAACTTCCAACTACACTTTAGTAAGACACTCTGCTCATGTCTTCCATCTCTGATGGGGATGTTGGACAATTTGAAATAGATAACTTTGTTCCAACTGAAACAAGAACACACAATGGTCCACAAGCCTGCATATCAAACCTCTATAAAATTGAGTTGACATACTTACTTTGGCCAAGCCATAACTTTCTGTTCACTCTATCTCTTTTAATTTCCATCCCAAGAATGTGTTTAGTTGCACCAAGATATTTTATTTCAAATTTAGCAACAAGTTGAGATTTCAATTTTGAAATCATACTTTTTCCTTTACCAATAAATAACATATCATCAATATATAATGCAATAAATAGGAAACGATCGCCATCAGTTTTATAATAAATACAATGATTTAATTTAGAACACTCAAATCCCAAACCAACACATATGTATCAAGTTTTTGGCACCACATCCTAAGACTCTGTTTTAAGCCATACAAAGATTTCTTCAATTTGCAAACCAATTTACTTTTAACTTTCACCACATAGTGGTTTGGCTGTGTCATATAAATATCCTCCTCCAAGTCACCATGAAGGAAAGCAGTTTTCACATCCATTTTCTCAACCTCTAAATCATAAGCAACATCAATAGAAAGCAAAAATCTAATGGATTCCATTTTTAAAATAGGAGAAAATATATCACCATAATCAACACCCTCAACTTGAGAGTGACCTTTTGCAACCAACCTTGCTTTGTATTTCTCAATACTTCCATATGAACCAATCTTTTTCTTGAACACCCATTTGCAACCAACAACATTTTATCCTTCAGACAATGATACAAGATCCCATGTATCATTCTTTTTCAAAGCTGCCATTTCTTCATCCATAACAATCTTCCAGGATTTTGCATCATTCATACCTAATGCCCCTTCTACTAATCTAGGTTCATCCATGTTACTATTCAAAGCAAAAATACATCTCTAATCATCAGGTGAATACCTTTCAGGTGGTTGTCTGTGCCTTGTAGACCTATGAACAAGCTAAGTTGGAGGTTCTTCCTCCTCTCCTAAAGATTCAGAGCTAGATGAGCTCTTCTCAACTTCTTGTCTATCCATGGGCCTCGATTCAACTTTCTTAAGTGTAGAAGGAAATTGAATCACATCTTCTTGTTTACTTTGTTTTCGCTGCAATGTAACAGAAGAAGGCTTAGTTTCTCTAAAAACAACACTTCTACTATGTATTGCCTTATGTGTAATAGGATCCCAAAGCTTGTATCCTTTCACACCATAACTGTATCCGATGAAGATACATTTCATAGCCTTGTTCTCCAACTTTGTTCGCTTCTCCTTTAGCACATGTGCATATGCCTCACAACCCAAAACTCTAAGATGTTTTAATGAAGGCTTGCAACCTGACGATGATTCTATAGGCATATTATCAACAAGAGTTGATGTAGGAGACTTGTTAATCAAGTAACAAGCAGTGGCAACAACTTCAACCCAAAACATTTGTTCTAGACCAACACCACTCAACATACTCCTAGCCTTCTCCATTAGTGTCTTGTCCATTCTTTCTGCAACTTCATTATGTTGTGGAGAATTTGGAGTTGTCTTTTGTCTATGAATACCACAATCTTTACAGAATCTATCAAAATCATTAGAGCAAAATTCACCGCTATTATCAGTCCTCAAACATTTTATTTTCTTTCCAATATGCAACTCAACCATTGCTTTAAATTCTTTAAATCAATTGAAAACTTTAGATTTACTCTTTAGAAAATGTACCCGTGTCCTACTATAATCATCAATAAATGAAACACAATATGTGGATTTACCAATTGAAGGAACATCTACAAGACCAAAAACATCAGAATGAATAATATCTAATACACCACAAGACTTATGAGAACTCGAGTAAAACTGAACATGGTTTTGTTTTCCATAAATTTAATGCTCACATAAATAAAATTCAATACTATAATTAGACAAACCTTCAACAAGGTTTTTATTTTTCAAGGCCCTTAATCCTTTTCTCCAGTGTGGCCGAGTCTCTGTGCCATAATATAGTTTTCTTTGCAAGTAACTTTGATTCAAAAGAAAGAGCTTCCTTGGGTGCCCAAAATCCATGGCCATCTGCTGAAGGTGAAACCGTCACTTATTCCACATACTTGCTTTTCATAGAAGTACTATTGCACTAATCAGTGCATGCATCAAACTTATACAATGTGCCCTATCTAACACCTCTAGCAATCACCATAGCACCTTTGACCATCTTGCATCCTGCACCAAAAATTACCACTTTCACACCTGCATCTATTAGTTTGCTCATAGATAACAAATTTTGTGCTAAACTAGGGATATGCAACACACCATTAATAATTTTTATTCTACCATCAGGAAAATTGATTTTAACTTTACCACAACCAACAATGTTTAAATGAGAATCATCACCCAAGTACACCTTACCTCCATCAAATTCTTCATATTCAAAAAACCATTCTCTATTAAAGTTTATATGGAAAGATGCACTTGAGTCAATTAAACATGCATCATTACCTGCACGAGTTTCCAAAGCTGCAATGAATGTATTACCATCTTCCTTCTCGAACTCAAAATCAAAATCAAATTTCTTCTTTTGCTTCTTCTTTTCTTCTTTGTAGTCATTACAAACATATCCTGGCTTATTGTAGTTCCAACAAATAACTTTGGACTTTCCAAGAGACTTGGATCTCCCCTTGGACTTGGATTTTTCACGCTTCACATTCTTCTTTCCTTTTTCCTTAGGTCTTCCATGAACATTCAA